>WEIV01023065.1:148178-192310 GCA_013390005.1 Calyptomena viridis
ACTCCAGGGCTGTTAAAACTCCTGCAGAGTAAATCAGACCTGCTCCTGACTCCAGTTGCTCTGTTGAGGCTGCCTGAGTGGAAATGTGCTGCACTGAGGCTTCACATTCCCCGGGGTGGGAATAACGAGCACTCCCAGCACCCTGTTTGCAAGAGCTCAGTCTGGGAGGGCTGGGTGCTCCCCCCTCAGCACTCCAGTACAGCCCAGTACAACTCCAGTACACAGCCAGAGCCCCACCGGGTGGGCAACACGAGTGAGGGCTGTGAGCTGCTCCAAAACCTGCCCTTGCCCTCCCTGTGGAGACACAGCCCACAGCTTTCTTTGTTTCAAGCCTCCAGACATCCGAAATGCTAATTAGAGCACTTAAAAAGATTTGAGTCTTCCTTTGGAGATATGTTAACAAAATCATCAAAGCACTAACTGTATTTTTCCTCTAACTCTTCCTCCCCCTCAGGACACAGATCTCTCCCTGCTGTGTTACAAGAAAGCAGTTCTCTGGATTGCAGAAATGAGCTCCAAGTGCCATTTTTTCCCTGAAACCTTTGCCTTGGCGACCAGCATCTTCACCAGGCTGTTGGCATCAGTGAAGGTAGAGCTTTGTGTCAGCTTTCCCTGGCCACATTACTGGCTGGGAATGTAGGGAGCATGTAATCAGTGTATACCCCCAGCAGGGGCTGTGTTTGGCAGCAGATTTAGGGAGCANGGGGGAGTGTTGGGAAAAACCTTTAAGCACATATATATATAAATACATGTATGAACTTGGGTGTTTGATGAGGTGCCACTGACACACAGTCCTCTTTAGAAGATTTGTGTGAACTTAGTCCAAATGCTGTGATAAGAACTCATTATCTTCTGGTTGTCTCTGCTAAAAAGAAATAATTTGTGTTACTGCTTTAGTATTTTAGTTTGGAAACCACTGTTTTTAAGCAAACCATAGGGCTGACTTTTCCTGCCATTGCAGCAACACCAAAGTTAGGAGCTGAGCTGAGCCTTGCAGCTCTCAATCCCATTTAGGTTGATACTGGCTTATAGAATCATTAAGGTAGGAAAAGGCCTCCAAAATCACCAAGCCCAACCTGGGACCAATCCCCACTTTGTCAGCTAAACTACACATCCAGTCATTTCCTGAACACTTCCAGGGATGGTGACTCCTAGGCAGCCCCTTCCAAAGCTTAATAACCTCTTCCATGAAAAAATTCTCCCCTGAAGTCCACTCTGAACCAATATCTGAGGTGAGGAGTAACATTGCATTGTAAATACTGTGGCATTGCATAGTCTAAAAATTGTGGGATACATGAATGAAAGTTGCATATAAGAGGATTTATTCTGCTTCACTTTGAATTTCCTTGTTCTATTTCCAGCTTCTGTAGCTAAACTGAGAAGCAACTGTAACTTAAATGAAAGTTTGAAACTTGTGCATGTGTCAATTGACAATTACTTCCCCCAAGACTCTTATCTTCTTTACTCAGTGTTTTCTTCTTCTCCCTTCAGGCCCAATTAAAAGATCTGCAGTGCACTGCAATTTCCTGCCTTGTCCTTGCAGCAAAAACCAATGAGGAGGATGAGGTCTGTATGTTCATTTTAAACACACTAAAAGTTGTTTCTGTTTCCACATCTTTCACCAACTTAGACATAATGAAACAGAATTAATTTGTTTACCCTAAGTACTCCTTCAGGGCTGACAGTAACATTTTCAGTCCTGTTTCATCCTTGCTTGGAAGAATTATGACCTTTAAGGCTGAGAGACTTGTTTTTGTTTATGTCAGGGATGTTTCACTCCTCCTGCCCCTAAACCTCTCTCCTCTCTTCAGAATCCATGGCCCACAGTAGAGGCCCAGAGCAGTCTGGGGGGACAGTCAAAGTGCAAACAACATCAGAGGGCTGGAATTCCCTTGTTGGAGCTCCTGGGAGGGCAAGGCAGGTGTGACAGAGCAGAGGTTTTTCAGAGGAAGCTTTAAAGGGATGGATTTGCTTGGAATTAAAACTGGTTTCTGAGCGTGGTGAAGAACTGACTCAAGTCTGTTCCTCAAGATGAGCAAGTAAAATCAGTCAGATTNACTTGGAATTAAAACTGGTTTCTCAAGTCTGTTCTTTTACTGAGCAAGTAAAATCAGTCAGATTTTAGTGAGAAATAGTGAGAATTACACAGGTAATTCTACTCATGGTAGAATTGCAATGAGAGACTTCTTCAGGCATTTACAAACACAGCCCAAAGCATTTCAGATTGCATTCCTCCTCTTCATTCTGTTTTGAAAAAGAACAGGAAACCCAGGAGTGGGAGTCAGACATGCATGTCTGTTCCCTCAGCTGCTGCTGTAGTGAAATGCTCCTCACAGCCTTTCTTAGGTTGTCTTACACTGAGGTTCTTCTTCTTTTCCTCTCAGCTACAGAGGAGAAGCTGAGTCAATGACCACAGGAAACCAGACCACCATGGCAGGCCCTGTAAAATGGGCTGACAGGAGGCCTCCTCTGAGCTGCTCAGGGGTGGCAGGGAAGGTGCAGCACTGATGCAGCTCTGAGGAGGCTCTCAGTGCCCAGGGGGCTCATGGCATCACTGACACAGTGCCCAGGGGGCTCTCAGTGCCCAGGGGGCTCATGGCATCACTGACGCAGTGCCCAGGGGGCTCTCAGTGCCCAGGGGGCTCATGGCACCACTGATGCAGTGCCCAGGGGGCTCATGGCATCACTGATGCAGTGCCCAGGGGGCTCTCAGTGCCCAGGGGGCTCATGCTATCACTGATGCAGTGCCCAGGGGGCTCTCAGTGCCCAGGGGGCTCATGCTATCACTGATGCAGTGCCCAGGGGGCTCATGGCATCACTGATGCAGTGCCCAAGGGCTCTCAGTGCCCAGGGGGCTCATGCCATCACTAATGCAGTGCCCAGGGGCTCTCAGTGCCCAGGGGGCTCATGCCACCACTCCTGCCATGGGCTGGGGCTGCAGCAGGTGCCCTGGGGTGAGCAGGGACCACTCTTCCTTTAGGATGGGCATTCCTCAGGAACAAGGTCTACTCTGCTCACCATAAACTTGTTTAGAGTTCCCAGGTCCCCTCCCACCCCAGAGGAGCACACAGAGCACAGTGCAGGACGTTGGATCTTTATTAGTTTGAGGTTGTCCCATTTTGTGACAGGCCACACCATCGGTGCAGGGCTGGCACTGAACACTCCCCGCCCAGATCTTGAGAATGGAGAGAATTACTCTGGAGAAGCTGCAGTGGGATCTTTACACAGCAACACCAATGGATTTCTTAAACATCATAAGCACTATGTTTTGCAATTCTTTTTCTTTAAAGAAACAACTCCTTATCAAATAAGACTAGAAAACACTGATGCACACACACACACCCCCCCACACATCCTTCCCAACATGTTTGCAAACTACCAGTTCCTACCTATCTGCAAGTATTTTAAGGAATATTACAGTAATTTTCTTTTAAAATTAATTTTTAAAATTTTCTACTATTTAAAACCTTTTCTTTTGCTCAAAAAAATTTACTCCCATCTTTAAGGGACAACTGAAATGGACATTAAAAAGATTTTCATAATGCACAACTATATGCCATTTTAAATTTTTTTAAATAATGCTGCAAAAATATTTCTAACTATTTCCCTTCTATTAATACTGTACATAGAAAGCTGTCAGAGGTTTGCTACATTTCACACACACATTTTTTTTCTTAAACCATTTTCTTTTTCATCCCACTAATTATTCATTTCTGCAATGAGAGTACTCTGATCTGGTACTTAGTTCACATTGCAGTTACTAAACATTTGATAGAAATAATTAAACTTTGTCTTCAAGAAACGATCATGTGATAGTAAGGCAAAATCCATGTGATATGAACACATCCTGGATCCCTTTTTAAGGTTATGTGCAAATATTAAGCCATTTTAGGCTGCTGATTGTGAAAACTGCCTTTCATAGGTGCTTGTTTCCTTGGGAAATTCAGAGTGCAGTTGATATTACTGGTTTTACTGGATTCAGAGCTGCTGACCTGAACTGAGTCTCCTGGATAGCAACCTGGACAAGGTGGAAACTTCAGAAATTGTTAGGAAACACAGACCTCATACATTCATTATCAGTTCAATGATTGGCAAGTACAAACACAAAACACAAAGAAAAAAAGGTGGGGGAAGCCTTTGGGTTTCCTGATATGAGATGAAATTCATCTGTACGTCGGGGTGGTGACACATGGAAACATAGAAACTTCACTGACCTCTGCTTCTCTGTATATATATATTTATATATATATATGTACACTCTCTTCTCTGCAGTTCCATGCCATGGTGGTGTCCCAGTGGCCCCATCTCCTCCCCACAGTGCCTCAGAGGAAGCCTTCCCTCCACGTGGCACTCTTGACCAGGCAGCTGCAGCACTGGATGGCCTCCCACCAGCTCGTGCAGTTCAAGGGCTCCACGTTGGTTTTGGTGATCATCACCTTGGAGCTGGAGAGGCTCATTCCTGGCTGGCTTCCTGTTACTACTGACCTGCTAAAAAAAGCACAGGTAGGGAGCCAAATGGCCTTTGGTCACAAATCCTGAGGGCAGGACATGATACATTGATAAATGTGCATTTACAGCCACCATTGCACTTCAGCAGCCCCTGAGACTCGTGTCCATGTGCTGCCTGTGCTGCAGACCTTGCTGGTGATGACAAAAGGGAATAAAACTGCAGTTCAGAGGGGGGACTGGGGACAGGGACATCCCTCACAGGGAAGGGAGATTTCCAAATTCTTGGCCATAGATCCTGACCAGGAGAGATTCTCCCATGATGGGAGAGTCTGAGAGCCTCTAGAAACCTGCCCAGTGTCCCCAGTCTCCCACTGGACAATGTGAAAACTTCTAAGTACAGTCACATTGCTCTTAAAATATAATTAGTTTGACTTCTAATGATTAAAGGCAAGCTCTATTTCTTTGTGGATGTTTTTTTAGAACTTTTCCTCAGTTTTATAAAACACAAGCCCTTTGAGAGAGCACTGTCAGCTCACTGTCCCCCCATTTTGTGGTCTTGAATTTGTGTGCAGAAGGCAGCTGCCCATGTCCTCCCTTCCAGCCACCCCAAAGGGACCAGTGCAGACTTACTGCCTTGGAAGCAGCACCTGCAGAACCAGCAGGTCCCAGCAAACAGAGCAAAAGTGTCACTGTGCTTCTCAGAGGATAAAGACAGTTGGTATTAGCTATTTTTTATGTCCTTCCTAAGCAGTGTGTGCTACCCCTCAATTTTAGCATCATGTAAATACAGAAAGCTGGGGAGAGCAGGGACTCTGTTACAATCCTTCAGCTCAGGGATCCCTTGGCAGCCAGCTACAAACTGCAGGAGAACCAAATGCTTCAGAGTTTATTTTTAAAATAGCCGTGATTAAGTTTGACAGCTCGGGCCCTTCATGCAGCTCACAGCATTGTTCTCTCATTAGAGCTGCTCTGGCTCAGCCCCTGGAGTGGGAGCAGGAGCTGCTGTCGAGGAACAGGGACCCCACTGCTGCCTCTGCAACAGCTCAGGGATGGAACCTCCAGTTTTCCTTAAGGCCTTACCCTGCAATCCAGGGGTCTGGGCCCTGTGCTTCTCCCTGCTGAAGCCATTAAAGAGCCACCCACAGTTCCTATGGAATGCAGGAAATCACTTCTTGTCCACAATCTCCTTGCCTTGGGCCCTCCCCAACCAGTCAGGCTTTTGAAAATTTATTCTTTCTTGCCAGACTGGACAATAAAAAATGCTTGTAATTAATTTCCTTCCACCACCACAACCCATTATTTCTTATGAACTGCTAATCTGGATAGCAGAGCAGGTTCACAAAGGTCAGATTAAGCCTCCCTTGCCTCACACATTCTTTTAAAGTAAGTGGGTTTTTGGTTTTGTTTTAAACAATAGGGGCAGCATTTCTAGGTGATTATCACCCTGGTTGGAAGGTGTAATGCAGGCAGTGCAGGGTGGGTAACACCACCACCCCTGCAATCCTGTCACACCACAGGAGGGGTTTCACAGGGACTGGTACAGGCTACACATAATAACATGGGATAAGTAACTTGTGCACAGGGATGGGACAGCACAAAGGAGACTCATCAGGGCAGGAGGAACATTTCTGTCCTTCCTCCCCTCCCTCCCTGTCTTACCTTGTAGGAGAGGAATTCCTGAGCACTGACCTTGCAGGACTGATGTGCTGAGCAGCTGTTCACCATTTCTCAAGTATTAAATTGGCCAGAGCTCCCTCTGAGAACACACTCAGCTCTGTGTGTGTGCAGGGAGAAAGCCACACTGCTCTTCAAACTGCAAAGAAAGTGCCCAAGTGTTCCAGAAACATCCAGGATCAGAGACTTGGTGTAAATGGCACGTGTGAGGAGACATGACTGGAACAGTGAAACCCACAGAATTGCCACGAGCCAAGTCAAAGCTCCTGCAATGTGGGAATGCTGCAGTGAGGGGGCCCTGCCTGGGCTGGGGGTGCTGCAGGAGCAGGACTGGGGGTGCTGGTTACACCACACCAGGGTCACAAAGTCACCACACCTCCAGGCCAGGCAGTGGCACATCTGGGACAGTGTTTGTTCATCCCACCACAGGGAAGGGTCTCATTTTGTGACAGGCTCTTCCCTCCCCCTGAGCAGCACCTTCCTCTTCCCTCACAGGCTGTACCTTGACTGCCTGTCTTTTGGAAGGAGCCAAGTTGTCTTTTGCAGATTCCATTAAACAAAACATCAGCTTGGTCTGTGTGTTCTCAGGTGCTCCTGGAATTTCCCAGGCAAAAGGTTCCCTGCAGGATCCTGTGCTGGGACTGGCTCTGCTCCCCTCCATCCCAGTATCACCAGCTGTGTTACCCTGTGCCAGTGCCAGGGGAGGAATTTACACACAGCAATTACCACACTGTAACTTTATACCACAGCAATCAAAACCTCCTGGTTTTCCCCCAGCTTGGAGCCCACGTAGATATTTTCTTGCCCATGAGCTGAATGACATGTTAAAACCCATGAATCTGCCTTTCAAAACCTCTGCAGATCTCTGTGATCAACACTCAAAAGTAACCATTAATGAGGGTTAATTGTACAAGATAAAAGCAGTGCTGAAAGGTCCACCAGGAGCCCGTGTTCCCAGTCAGTGTCACACTGGGATGGGAACAGTGCAGCTGTGCCAGGACACTGTGCTGCTCCCTCCTCACAGCCACCCCAGCACTGCAGTCACCACAAAGGAACAAACCTGGGGCTCAGCTTTGGCACCTTAAAAGTGTCACTTACCTTTGCATTGCCATCCCTGCCCAGAATGACCTTCCTGCCCCCAGGAACCTGCTGGCAGCTACAGGAGGGAGCTGCTCTTGCACCAGGACTGTTCTTGTCACAGAAAATATTACATTTTGGGTAGTGGGAGCTGCACAGATCCCATTCTCTCTGGCAGAACAGCACTGGAGGCTGTTGATACCTTTCCCCTCCCTGCCTGGACAGCTGATGAGTGACAAGATGAACACAGGTGACAGCAGTGACAGGAACACTCCCTTTGCCCATCCCACCCCTGGGCCTGCCTGTCTGGACTGTGTGCAGCAAACACTCCAGACACAAGTTTATTCCACCTGAATAAACTGAACCCACTGCTGGGTGCTGGTGCTGCTAACACCAGGTACTGGGGAGAACGTGCCACACTGAAGGAGTGCTGGCACAGGTCTGGTGTGGTTCTGGCTGGTTCTGTGAGCACTCTGCTGGGGAATATTCAGTCCCAGAAAAACTCCAGAGCCTGTTTACAGAGTATTTTCAAAGAGCTCTTACAGTGCCTCATCCTGACCTGAAGGTCCCTTCCCCGAGGGGTCTCAGCCCAGGAGAGGCACAGCTCCCAAACCCAGACCCCTCTTGCTGTTGCCTCATCCCAGGGCAGATTCCCAGAGGCTTGAAGCTACCACCACCTTAGAAACAAAGCTGCAATTACACCTGGAATCCTCTATGGAAAGCACCCACAGAAGTGTTTTCTGGGGCTGTTTTAAACCACTTACAGACACAACGAAGCAATTCTGAGCCCCCCATGTGCTGCCACATCCTCCATTCATAACCCCCACCACCAGGACCCGTGTCACAGCTCACACACCCCCCAGGAACTGCTGCAGGGGAGGATGGAGCTGCCCCAGGCCCCAGACTTGGTGTCACTGCCCATGGGGGGCATGTGATGGCCTTGGAGAAGAGTCATCTACATCCCTGCACAAATAAACAAACTCCTGTGGTCACAGAACTGATCAAGAGACAAGAGAACTGCAGAGGGAAGAGTTATAAAATGCAATAGTTGTACCTCCTCTGTGGGGTTACAGCTATACAGTTGTTATTTTTTTCCTGCTAATTGGCTTTAGTGAGTCCAATTGAGTTGGAAGGGTACTTACAGTTCAGTTCTTAGAACAGTGCACTGGGAGGGAGTGAGGCATTAACTCCTGGCAGGTCTGAGCTCCCCCTGCTCCTCAGCAAGGTGAGCAACTGGAACCCCACTGGTGACCAGACCATGGCCATCACAAACACAACTTCATCCAATCTGAGCAATTTGGAAAGAGATCAAAAAGCTTTTATTCCCAATTCACCCATCCAGCTGGGAATCTAACTTGACAATAGCTCCAAACAGGATGAAAGCTTTGCCAAAGAAATTAGACTGGTTGGCCTCAGAAGAGAACACAGGCAAGTCTGAAACACTCACCAAAGCAGCAGCCAAGGCTTCCCCTGCTCTGTGCAGAGCAGACAGATGTGAGGACAGAGCCCTCCTAAGTGAATTCCAACTCCCAGTTCACGGCCCCCAAGACACAACTGGTCCTTCCCACCTGGTCCCAGTCCCCTGACACATGGGAGCCTCAGTCCTGTGGCACCAGGGACAGGCAGGATGAACAATGTGGGGGAACAAGTCTGTCCTGGGGTTTTGTCCCTGCTGCCTGCAAGTGGCAGGAGCCTCCAAACCTCCTCCATGTGCCCAGCTGGGTCATTTTCAGGCCACGAAGCTGAGATTTATTTCCAAGTCCTAATTGATGCCAAAGGCATCCAGAGCTTCTCTGTCACGTCCACCCCCTGGGGACAGGTGCCCAGTGGCAGCAGTGCCTCCACACCAACCTCTGCACCCTGGCAAACTCCTCGGTGGTTACAGACAGAACCTGCTCAGGCCCCTGTCACACTCACCCCCTCCCTGCTCACAGCTCCTTCTCGTCCCACTGCCACCTCAGCCAGGGGCACAGGCTCAAGATTCCTTCCAACCTCCTGCTCAGGACTGGATTTTGTCCTGCTAAGGACAGGAAAACAGCAGCTGGAGATGCCCCAAAGGATGGGGGTGGACAGGGGAGGTCACACTTGAATCACAGATACACAGGACAAGGGGGGGGTCACAGGGGGAAACTGGGATCATGTGAGGGCTGAGAATTTGGACAGAGCACGTTGTAGTTGCAGTGGCTCTACCTGCACACAAACCATGGTTTTAACAGATGTTTGTTAAACAAGTCAGTTTTGTTTTTATTAAACCCAACTTTGGTACAAGCAGGTCATTCCTGAGAGTCATTTACAAGGTTGTTTAAAACAAAGATAAACTGGGGCCTCTCCCTGTTCCTGTGTGAAGTTATGGGGCACAGACATCACACTTTGTTTTTCCCCCTTCCTTTTTTTATTAAAGCATTTGTGTAAGGGGAGATCAGTCTGTAACAAACCCAGAACTCACACCAGGAACATTGAGTCTCCAGCTTTACACCATTTCCTCTCCATTAATATGTAACATTTAGTTGTCCTTTAAAAGGGTTCCCTTGTCCCCCATCCCATCCCAGCAGGGTGAGTGGAGCCCAGGGTGGCCAGGCAGGGTCCCCCAGCCCCAGATAATAAAGCAGGTGGGAGGTGGGCAGGGGGCTCTGGGCAGGGGTTACAGCACGTGCTGCCCCAGGAAACTGCAGAGATGCAGGTTGGGGGATTTGGGTTACAAAACCTGCCAGGAAAAAGCTGCACAGAGGAGTTATTGCTGTGAAAGGTGAGAAGGCAGCTGAGAGAGGAGGGAGGTCAAACTGAGGGTGTCAGGCTCTCCAGTTACCCCAAAACCAGAGCAGGGAGGACTCTGTTACTGTGGCAGCTCAAGCAGCAAAGCCAAAAGCCCCTGACACTCCTCCAGCTTTAGCCCCTGTCTCTGCAGTCAGTCAGGGTTAACTGCTTTGGAGGGGCTCTTGCCCCAAAATTAGCAGTTTGGGTTTAGTGCCAGCCAAGCCTGAATTAGCAGTTTACCTTTTGACAAGTATCTTGGATCTCAACTTTTCCAAGAAACCTGATCAAACCTCATCAAAAGACTCGGTGCATCTTAGTCCTCGCTACGTAATATCTTCTGTGCAATGTATTGCAATCTTAAAGGTGAAAGAACCAATTAATTTCTTCAGCATGAGATGTTTTGGCCTTAATAAATCTTCTAATTAACATATCTTCCTGTTGTTATGGAGTACGCACTGGGGAGACTAAAAAAGCTACAGAAAGAACAAAAGAGAATCAGTGTGTAAGTTTCAGTTATTTACATGAAGTAAAGGCAGCACGAAAGGTCAAAGCACCACCTGAGTGTGTGGTGGGCACAGAGTGGGACCCACCCAGCCCGGGCAGTCCCACAGCTCCCAGTCTGGAACTGGGAACCACAGGAGTGATTTAAAGTGTTAATGAGGAAAGACTGCTGGGAGAACACCTGAGACAACACAGAGAGCCAGGAGGGGAGAGGTGTGGAGAGCCCTGCAGGACTGGGGGCACAGACAGCTGGGGGGCACAGACAGACACACAGACAGACCCACAGACAGACACACACGCACACAGACACACGCACACAGACACACGCACACAGACACACGCACACAGACACACGCACACAGACACACGCACACAGACACACGCACACAGACACACGCACACAGACACACGCACACAGACACACGCACACAGACACACGCACACAGACACACGCACACAGACACACGCACACAGACACACGCACACAGACACACGCACACAGACACACGCACACAGACACACGCACACAGACACACGCACACAGACACACGCACACAGACACACGCACACAGACACACGCACACAGACACACGCACACAGACACACGCACACAGACACACGCACACAGACACACGCACACAGACACACGCACACAGACACACGCACACAGACACACGCACACAGACACACGCACACAGACACACGCACACAGACACACGCACACAGACACACGCACACAGACACACGCACACAGACACACGCACACAGACACACGCACACAGACACACGCACACAGACACACGCACACAGACACACGCACACAGACACACGCACACAGACACACGCACACAGACACACGCACACAGACACACAGACACAGACAGACAGACACACAGCTGGGGGCCCTTTGCACAGCCCTCCCCTCATTCCATCCCTACGGAGCAGCAGAGGACAAGGAGACAAGGGTTTGGGTTGTCTCCTGAGGAAAGCACCACCCCATCCCAGGCCTTCAGCTGTGGAGCTGTAAATCACAGGCAGCCCCACGTCCCTGCTGAGCTGCTGCTCTGACAAACCCTCCTGGTTCTCTTCTTCCAGCTGGGGCTGCAGAAAAGCCTCCCCCAGAAGCAGCACTTGGGCAAACCCTGCACCAGCCAAACTGGCTGGATGAGGGCAGCTCCCAGTAAAGCCAGCAGGACCGAGGGGTAACTGAACACACCTTTGGAGCAACAGCCCAGAGAACAGGCCTTTGGGAAAAGCCTCAGCACCTCCCCCTGAAAGCAAAAGCCCAGACTAAAGCTGAGCTCTTTTGTTGGTCTCAACCTTCTCCAAAAAAGGCACCCCCAGGAAACCTTCCCCTTCTGCTCCCCTTCCATCCTCCCTCAAATCCCCAGCACCTCAGCAGAGCTCCTGGGAGAACCTGCTCACACCCACCAAGCAGAGGCACCAACAACCTCAAGGCTCCTTTTGCCCAAACAGGGAGAACTTTCAAATAAATATCTTGGAATTCCTCCCCAGATTACACATGAGGTACATTTCCACATTCTCCATGATTAGCCAGTTGTTAATTAATTAGCTAATTATATTTTTGACTGTTCCCAAGAGCTCTAAGACAGCCTGTGGCTGGGAAACTTGCAATCATGACATTATTATTTTGACAGATAATGACTAAATAGCACAGAAAACGCACCACTAAATAAATGACACCACAAAAACTCAAAATACACGTGAGATTTAATAAAAGAAAAAAGTACAAAGTGAGTGGAAAGAAATGAAATTTAAAAAAAAAACCAAACACAAACCCAAAGACTGGGAATGACAGAGCCAAGGGATGCAGCACATCCCAGGGATTGTGTCCCCAGGCAGGTCCAAACCCTGGGCCACCCACCACAGCCAGGCATGAACCCCCTCAGAGACCACAAAACACAACTTAAATTAGAAAGCAGACAACATACATGAAGGTAATGTTCAAATGATAAAAACATGGATAGTTTTTTCCCATTAATATCAATGTTTTACAGGTAAATGTATAAAAACAGCTGAAAGGTGTGTAACTGGATGGTTTCAGTCATTGCTGAAGTGTTTTTCTTTTACTTCTTCTACCCTACAAGATGTAAGTCTTTAGACTGGATGAGTTTTGCATCACCACATGTTTGTAACTTGTTAAATAAAAATAAGATACAGAACTACCCTCTATACCACGATACTTAAATCTTGTCTCAGCCAAAAGGAAAAAACAAACTGGAGAAAAGACTGGAGTCCCAGTGGGGAGATTGTGATGCTGAACAAACACCTCCAAGGACAAAGAATGTCCATCACAACACCAAGGCAAAGCAACACAAGAATCACCACCATTAAAAGACTGTTACATACATTCTAAAGGTCTTTTTCAGAGCAAGCTGCACATTTCTCCACAAAGCCCATGGATCTGAAGGCCTTTACTCTTGGTTATCATCATTTTTCTTAACTACCTGCTATTCCAGGAAACCAGAATTGATCTGTGATGAGCCAGGGCAGAGGGAAATCATTTGCATAGATCTTGCTGGCTGAGAACTATTGACTGGGCACACACTGCTGGGGCAGCTGCACGAATTAAATACCACCAGTTTGGTTTATACCAGCACTGAGCCAGGAGTGCTGCTGCCTCAGGCAATTAGTGCACCAGAGTTCCTCTCATTAGCAAACATCATTAACCAATAATTTCCTACATGATTGGACTGGAGGCAGAGGTGAGGTGGAATTGTCTCCCTGGCAGAGGGTTGGGTTCCTTGTATGGGTTTGAGAAAATAACAATAATCCTCCCCAAATGGGACAGTGACTCTTTAAAATACACCCAAGCTGGAGGCACAGCCTTGGAAGTGAAATGTCCAGCTTTCAGCAGACTCCCAACACGTGCACAATTTTTACTCTCTGAACAAAAACCAGTTCTAAAAGGTACCAGTGAGACCTTTGGGAGGTTCTTCCCTACAAGCATCAAACACTGACAAGACTGTCAGTGTCTCCAGAGAAAAAGCCAATGTGAGTAGGAAAACAGGTTTAACACCTGAGCAGGTATTTAGAAAGGACAAAAAAAGCTGCTTTAAGGGGATGTGGGAGTTCCAGAACCTCAGAATGCAGCAAATCCAAGAGCCCAGGGCCAGCTGAGCCCCAGGCTCTGCCTCTCCCTCTGCAGCACGTCAGGAATTTGCTGACAGCCTTAAATCTCTAATAAAAACTGTGTCAGAAAAGTCCTGTAACATTAATAACTAAATAAACCCACACACACTCACAACTAACACTTAGCCAGCCAGTGTTTTCAGAAACTCTAAAGACACCACTTGAGGGTTAATATGAAATATTTCCTTTTGCTCAGGATCTGACGGATGGATGGAATTGGGTCCAGCTATTTTTCCATGACAACACAGCTCTGTGCTCAGTTATCCTCCTGCCTGGTCACAAAAGGGTTTGAGTGGAAAAAAATAATATTGATCCTAAATATTCCCCTAAGCTCAGTGCCCAGGAAAACAAGGCTGTGATTTCTAGGCCTGGGGAGTGTCAGAGGAAGCACCTTGTAGGAGGAAAACAGCACAAACAGAGGGCACAGCTCAGGAAAGGGGATTTTCTCCTAATTAGGCACATGAGAAGTTTAAGGTTAAAGAGCAAAAATAAAGATGATGGCTTTAAATAGTTTCCACAACAGTAAATACATTGGTAAGTGACAACTGCAAAGTTACACAAATCCTGTAGCTCCACATTATACAACAAACTCTTAAGACAAACCTTTCTCTAGAAAATGTTCTACTTTAGCAGTTAGGAAAATTCAAAACATTGTCCCATGAATTTTAATAACCACTCTCTCTCTCTCCTTATATATATATATATATTATAAATGATGTAGAAAGTGTTTAGAGTAATTCAAGATTAAATATAGAATTACTGGAACGAGGGTTACTCCAAGATTCCCAGGGCAGAAAAAGCCTAAGAGTTGTGTTTTTCTACCCATTCTAAAACCTTATTTGAGAATTCAGTTAGAAAAATAAACGTTTCAGCATTTTTCATACCACTCCTCTCACTGTGCACGTACAGGGGAAGGTCAATGAGCCTCAAGCAGTCACCTTAGCCAATTAAAAATAAATGTAGAAAGCAATTATTTAGCTGGTGGGTGAGTTCAGACAAACAGTTATGCTGCTTTATCCAAAGCTGCTCAATCACTGGGTTTAGAACAAAACATCTTCCTCGAGGGGTTAGTTGGCTTTGTTTCACCAAATGTACAGGTAAGGTTAAATCCTGCAAACCTCCTGATAATTCTGTCACTGCAACCACTGGAGATGCTCATTGTCACTTTGGTCCACTCACACAATGTTATGAGAAGGGTCATGGGTGGGAAACTCAAGCAACTTAACACATGAAAGCACCAAGTCCACTCTTGGCCTGAAAGTCTGTGTGTGATTAACTGAAAGAAACAAAACATAAAAAAAAGCACGAATTAAAGTTATGAAAATTAAACAAAAGCAAAGTGTAGCGAAATATGTTAAAACCAAAAAAGGAGGAGGAGGAGGAGGACAAACCCTGCTGGGAGCTGAAGGCTGGTGCCCCCAGAGCAGCCCTGGCAGCTCTGCCCCAGCACAGACCCCCTTCTCCCCCCAGCACCACCTTGTACTTGTCAGAGACACCAAACCCACCAAACCCTGAACCAGGGGATGNCACCTGAGCCCTTCCAGCACCACCTTGTATTTTATCAGAGACACCAAACCCTGAACCAGGGGATGATCCTGCTTTCAACTTGCTCTCCCAAATCTACGAGGAAAAAAACCAGCCCTCCTGCAGCTCTGGGGATGTGATCAGTTCTGCCAGGCTGGGGGGGACACAGGGCTGGGGGAGGGGGANCAGGGCTGAGCAGGGGGACAGGGCTGAGGGGGGACACGGGGGTGCTCTCAGACACACGGGGCCCACAGGACCCTCAGCTCCTTTTGATGCTTCCCAGATGAAGGGAAGGCCTGGGAATTCCTGTTAGTGGCAAAGCCAAGGGGAGGCACCTTCCTTTGAGTGTTTCATTACAAATTTTGTTATTTTACTTGAGCAGAAACTTCCAAAAAACATACTTTGAACTGGCTCAGCGGAGAGCAAAAAACCCAACCCAAAGCCCTCCTGGTGAGGGTGCAGCTCCTGGAGCCACACTCTGGAGCCAGAGAGCCCCTGGCCCAGCACTGGGTCCCCCCTGGCCCAGCACTGGGGTCCCCCCTGGCCCAGCACTGGGTCCCCCCTGGCCCAGCACAGCCTGGGGGTGCCCCCCACACCTCCCCAGGGCACCCAGTGCCCCCTGCCAGCCCTGCTTCTGGCCACTGCTGCTTCCCAACCACCTCCCTCCCTCCCTCCCACCTGCAGGGGCTGAGCCCAGCAGAGCCCAGCAAACCCACCCCTGTCCCAGTCAGGAGGAGCTGAGGGGAAGGGCAGTGTGCCCACTCTGCCCACTCCATCCCCACGAGTCACAGAGTGCAGCCCACTGTGCCCACCTTGCCCAGAGCAGCCCTGGGCTCCAGGCTGTCCCAGCCCTTGATTCACACGTGAGTTTACCTGGATTAAACCCTCAGCAAAATATGTTACAAACCATTTGGCCTCTGTGTGTGGGGTGGGCCATGCCCAGAGCATGGTGAGAGGTCTGTACAGGAGAGTGCTTTGGTTTTAACACCAACACATTTACACTCCGAAGAAATACTTAAATAATCTACATTCCACAGGAAGAACAAATTACTGGGATGTCAGTACACAGAAGGAGCTCTTCTGGTGCTGCACTTCACAGCAGGGAAATGACAGAGCACAAATCTCATCAGCAATGGGAAGCCAAATGCTGTGCTGTCAAGCACAAACTCGGGTGTTGCTGCTCTCTGTGCTCTTTTTTTCTTGCCATCATTAAGGGGCTCAGACAGCCTTGCCACCAGACTGTTCTGGGCTTGACAGAAAGCAGTTCAGACTCCTTCACAAAAGGGGAAATAACAAGAACTGCTGGAACACCAGAATTACCAGCTTGCATGACAGTGCTTCTCCTTTTCCTCCCCAGCCAGGGTTCCTCAGAGAGTGGCTTGAATGGAAGCAGGATCACCCCCCACCCCTTTTCTTTTTACATCTGTTTGTGCCACTCCTGCTGTATCACTGCAGGAGCAGCAGCATTATTTACATGCCCCCACCCCTGCTGGCTTCAGCCAAGAGTTCTGCCTGCAGGGGAAAAGAATTTTCCTGTAATCACACCAGTGTCTTGGAGCCCCATTTCACGTGGAGCCCTAATGAAAGCCCAAAGCACTTTCACTCTAAGCTGCTGTTTCCTTTACAGCTCTGCCTCTAAAAATAAACTAAGTGCACTCTCCAAAGAGAGCCCCAACCTACAGACTGCAGCAGGGCAATTGTGATGGGGAACTGCATCCATGAGACACCACAGCTGTGTCAGGGTTGTCCCCTCTCCTCTCTGCTGGGGAGAAGATGCACATCATTTCCAGTCCCCCTCCCAGTTGTCCCCTGGAGCTCCCAGGACCACCAGGAGCTCCCAGGACCACCAGGAGCTCCCAGGACCTCCTAGAGTGGCTGTCACTGAGGCAAGAGTGAATGCCATGGGACCACCAACCTTTAGAGAATGGCCCCAAACTGCACATTCCTCTCACCTGCAGCTGCCCAGGCAGTGCCCAGGCACAGGAGAGCCCCATCTCTCCTTTGCTTTAAGCAAAGAGCCAGAAGGGTGGGAATTAGGAGTCCAAAATCCCCTTTTCCCTTTGCTGTTGACCAAACATTCAGTCACCTCAGCAGATCTCCAGCTTCCCCATGGCAGAGGAGAAAGACTCCAGCTGAGACACTTACTTTTTCCTGTCTTTGTCCTTCCTGAGGGGCTGCTGTGAGGTAGCCTGCAAGGATTGGGACTGCAAGGTTTCCACTGCCACTTTCCTCCTGTTGAAGGCATTCATCTCTTCCTCCAGCTCCTTCCTCTTCTCCTCCACCTTCCTCTTCTCCTCCTGGTGTATCCTTTTCAAGTGCTCGAATTTCTCATGCAGCTGGTGGGACACAGACCCCCCTCAGCCCACTGGGGGCCCACGGGCTGGGCCTGGCACCAGTGCCCACCAAACCCAGGGCACACACAACCAATTCCCAGGAGGAAGCAGGGAGCCCTGGGAATGTGCACTGAGGATCTGGGCTCAGCCTGCAGCCCTGCACAGGGGCTGGGGCACCACAGGCCCTTTGGTTCACCAGATCTGAGGATTTAATTCCTCCCCAGTCCCAGCTGCTGACTGGGGACTCCAGCCCATTCCTCCTTTCCTGTGCTGTCCAGGAGCCTCAGGGGGGAAGGATGCAACCTGAAACGTCCTGCCACTGCCCTTCTCTCCCCAGACAGCTGCCAGGCTTCCTACACAGGGCACAGGACAGGGAAGACTGGTTTCTGAGGCACCTCAACCAGTGACACCCGTGTGTGTTTGTGCTTTGGCTGGTGAGCTCTGCTTGTGCTCCCAGGAATCCCACATTGCCCAGCCCCAGATTCCCTGCTGGCTGTGTTTTGGGTTCCTCACAAGATTTTGGCACACCCACCTCTCTCTCCTTCTCCTTCAGCTCTGCCTCTGTCTCCTTGACTTTGTTAACAAACATTTGTCTCATTTCTTCCTCTTTCCTCTGGAGCTCGCCCAAGAACTCCTTCCTTTTGGTTTCATATGTTTCTTGGAGGCTGGGGAAGAAAGCAAATGAGATCCAGACTCTTTGGACACTGCTGAGTTAGAGATGCCTGTCTGTGCTGCCTACAGACACACAGGCAGGGAAGGGACCATCCAAGTCAGCTGCAAAGTTCAAACCAGTTTCCCAGCCCAGCACTGTGGACACCACCCCCAAATGTGCCATTTTTGGAGCTGTCAGGACCAAAGTATCACTCTGAACTGCTGTGACACGGGAAGGCTGCTCACCTGAAGGGCTGGCTGTCTGGATCAGTGTCCTTGAAGCCCATCTCCTCCAGTTTGCACCTCCTGTACAGCTCGTAGTGGCGGGTGTGGGTCTGTTCCCTCAGATCCTCCATGTTCACCCGGATCAGCATCTCCCGCAGCTTCACAAAGTCACAGTGACTTTCATTCTCCACTGAGGGAAGTCAAGGGACCAGTCAGCAAACTGCAGCACAGAGGCACAGGCTCCACACTCCCCCATCCCAAGGAACTCAGCACAGCCCCCCGGGTGCAGAATTCCTGCTGCCTCTCCTACCTCCCGGCAGGGATGGCAATTCCAAGGAAACACTGGCCCACCCCCAGAAGGTGCCCGGGACAATCTGCACAGCTGGTGCTGGGGTGGGCAGAGCTGGGCAGGGTCAGTGGGAGGCTGGGGTGGGCTGGCAGCCCCTCACCTTGCACCACTCCCCACGGGTACTGCCGGGCTCGCACCAGCTTGTTGCCAACCTTCACCTCCTCCGTGCTCCCGACCACAGCAAAGGGCAGGTGGGCCTGGAACAGAGGCAAGGGCAGGGACTCAGACACCAGGGACCCTCAGAGCCCCCTCCCCCAGGCTCAGCATGTGCTCCCAGGAGTTCTCCCTGTGAGCCCCACGGCCTCGGATGCTCGGGGCAATGTCTCCTGTGGCCAGGGATGTTCTGATGGACAGTGGTGTCAGCCACGGCACAGGGGAACCTTGGGGGAACACCAGGGTAATTCCTGCTCTCCTGGCTCTCTCAGGCTGTTCCTGCACTCCCTGCCTTGCCAAAAGCACAGGGACATCCATAGCCAGGCCCTGGCACAGCTCTGTGTGTGGCACCCCAGGACACAAGTCTGCAAAGCCCCACGGGGGGACAGGGCACCACCCTTGGGACTGCAGGGAAGGGCTGCCTTGGGGGGCACAAAACCCTCCCCAGGGAAGGAGAAACGGGTCCAGAAAGAGAAGTGGCCAAAAATATTTTCACTGGGGGAAGGAAGGAAAAAAAAGAAAAGCGAAGCAAGGCTGACTCTTGTTTTTGTCCCCGATGCACACAGCCTGCAATTAATAAAAAAGAGTGGATCCTCCAAATTTTTCATGAATTCAGCAAAAAAAAAAGAATGATTACAGTGAAAATATGTATCTAGTTGACCCAGAAATCGACTGGTGACTGAATTAAAAGAAAAGGGGGCGAGAGTGAAAGAAAAGTATTTAATCACAAACAGATATGCAGGAAAAAATCATTTTGGTGAAAAAGCTACTTTTGGTTTATAGAATTAACATGGAAACATTCCAGCTGTTTCTACTGCAATAGCTGCACTGATGTGGGAGACAGGAAGCTTGAAAGTTTTGCAAATGCTTCAGCCAGCTCTGAATTTGATCTTTTAATTTAAAAAAAGACTAAGTACAGACTCACAATTTTTCTTCCTTACTTTAAATTGGGTTTTCTCTGCTCAGCCTCCTTAAGTCAAAAGGCTAATATAAATCTTAACTGTCAAATTTTTATTCAAACTTCTCCTTCCTCAAATGAAAGAAGCATAAGAGCAGACAGAATGGATTTTGAAGAAAGCATTTTTCAAAAATCCAATAAAACAAATTCTAGAGCTGAGTTTCTCCAGAGATCCCCAGATTAAGCACGAGCCACATTTTAATTAATTCTGTATGCAACAGCCTTTGGCATCTGTCAGACCCACAGCTCGACCTTCCAACTGGTTCAGTGTCTGGACATTCCCAAGGAAACTTGCCCTTCCAATGCATTTTTGTGCAGCAATTTAATTTTGGCAGCACTACTCACATTCATCACAGAGTTGATCTCAGCCACTGCCTCGTCATCCGTGGGGAACTGGTAGATCTGCACCCCATTGCTGACCAGCTCACTCATGATCTTGATCTTGAACTTGTGCAGTTCACTCTTGGAGATGGTGTCTGCCTTGGCAATGATGGGGATGATGTTCACCTGCAGGAGGGAGGGGAGGGCAGGGAGGGGAGGGGAGGGCAGGGAGGCACCCGGGGTGACCCCAGTCCTGCCCCACTGGCTGCTCTCCCCTCCCCAAACCACCACGGTGCTTGTGCAGGAGCTGAGCACAGCCCAGCACTCAGGGAAGAGTTTTCCAGCACTCATTTATTTGGCTCCAGACTCCAGATAAAGCCCACGAGGAGCAGATCAAAGCCCCTGCCCTGGCAGATGTGTTTGTCACACACACAAGGGAGGCAGAGCTGGTGTCACTGTCACTGTCACCCTCCACTCTGGCTGTGCTGACAAGCACAGGGATGAAATGCTGCACTGAGCTCTTGGGAAGCTCCATGTGAAGCCTCCCTGTGCTCCANGTTCACCTGCAGGAGGGAGGGGAGGGCAGGGAGGGGAGGGGAGGGCAGGGAGGCACCCGGGGTGACCCCAGTCCTGCCCCACTGGCTGCTCTCCCCTCCCCAAACCACCACGGTGCTTGTGCAGGAGCTGAGCACAGCCCAGCACTCAGGGAAGAGTTTTCCAGCACTCATTTATTTGGCTCCAGACTCCAGATAAAGCCCACGAGGAGCAGATCAAAGCCCCTGCCCTGGCAGATGTGTTTGTCACACACACTAGGGAGGCAGAGCTGGTGTCACTGTCACTGTCACCCTCCACTCTGGCTGTGCTGACAAGCACAGGGATGAAATGCTGCACTGAGCTCTTGGGAAGCTCCATGTGAAGCCTCCCTGTGCTCCAGCACAAGGAGCAGGGACTCCTCAGATGCTCTGACAGCTGCTGTGGAAGCCACAGCAGGAGCCACGAAATCTCTGACCTTCATAACATGGGACTGTTTTGAAAAAGTTTTTTTTTTTCTAGCTGGGTTTTCTCTTCACTCTGTAGTTCAGTTTTAGAGGCATAAAATAAGGATATGAGATACATATAAAGTCACTCCAAGACACCTCCCCAGGGATTTCCTGAGCCCCTGGGTGTGGGTCACACCTCAGTCACACTGTGTGCACTGCATGAGCACCCAGGAAAGGTGGATACAGCACACAGGACATTGGTTTTCCTGCTGTTCCTGTGGCTCCACATCAGCCAGCAGCCCCCAGACCCCACAGCCCCACCAAGCCAGGCTGCAGAGCCACCCAGGAACTGCAGGGTGGGGAGGACCCTGTGCCCAGCACCCACCAAGAGCACGAGTAAACCAGGGCCACATCCCACATCCTTCAGGAGGGAGGGGGTTGTGCTTCAGAGACCCACAGCAGGGCCAGATCTATCTCAGAAACCTCTGGCAGATGATGCTGTGGTGCCCAGAGAAGCCAAGAGTGATACTGCAAACACCAACAGAACTCCTCTGGCTGAACAGCAGCCAAATGCAGAGCAGTAAAACACCAGGATTCAGGCAAAAAGGAGAGTCTGATTTGCCATCTCCCATTTCCCAACACCCAACACTTTTTGTCCCACAAAGCTGAAATTCACAGCAGCCACTTGGTCTCTAGGGGTGCCCATTAAAATAAGTGGCCTTGCTTTCCCAGCTCAAGTTCCCTTTGTAGCTCAGTGTTTTTTCCATAATTCTTGGGTTCCCCACCCCTGTCTCTGCTTTAGCACTCACTGAACACAAGAGCATTTACTCACTTCTAATGAAAACAGTCTTAATTTGCTCATTGGAAATTTATCTGGGAGAACAAACTCCTCTTTTTCTCAGCCACTGACCTGGTCTCTTTTACCAAGGACCACAAACCCCAGGGCAGTGTGTGCAGCTCGATGTCCCCAGCACAGAGGTGACAGGGCCATGCCCACAGCTGGGTCCTCACTGCCCTGCTGAGAGCTGAGGAGCCTTGGAGCCACCATGTCCTGCAGCAAAGGTCAGCCCAGGGCTCCCAGTGCTCCCAGAGCTCCCCCCTGGGCTCTGGGATGGGAAGGCACTGCCAGGAGCTGTGTGCTGTGTGCAGCCACCACCACTGTGCAGCCACCACCAGTTCAGCCCATTTTCATCTGGCCTGAGCCATTTCCCCTCGTTTTTCCAAGGGGCACCAGCTCACCCTGCTCACAGCAAGGCAGGAGAGCAGAGCCTGGAGCCTGGGCAAGCTTTGCAGCACAGGCAGCTCTGCTGGCACTGCTGTGGCCCCAGCTCTACCCAAGGAAGGTGCAAACCAAGGCTGCCTCAAGTGCCCTCAACCAAGTTCCTCGTGCTTGGAAAAGGCACCTCAGTCACACAGATCACAACCCAGAAGGGTTTTACAAGTTTTATTTCCAAGAAGTGACAGCCACATCAATTCTCTGCAGTCCTGGGAATGCATTTGAGCGTGGTCCTAAGTCTAGAACAGGCTCATCCCTCTGCAATACAGAGAAAGGATGGAAAGGTTTGGAATGAAGAAAGCAACAGGATACAAGATGTTACCAAAGCACTTCTAATCCTGCCCTCCCACAGCACCTTCCAGAATCCACCTCCCTGCAAAGGCCAAGTCTATGGCACAGAGTTTAGTGCCAAATAAACTGATTTATAACTAGCTAGAGAAGAAAGATCATCTCCCCTCTCCTCCTGAACAGGTTTTAAAAACCCAGTGAGAGGAAAGAATGTCAAAACTGTGCCACTCTTTTTACAAAACCAATGTTTACCTTGGGTTGAAAGCAAAATCCTAGAGCAACATTCTTGTATCTCATGGTGGAAGAACAATGTTCTTTATTTAAAGATCTAGGAATAAAATCATGAAGTTGGCTACAGCTGTGTCAGCCCAGTGACTGTGACAGCTGTGCAGTGTCCCCCTGAGTGTCACTCCATGTGCTGGAGCTGGAATTGTGACCAGAGGAAGTCTGTGCTTCAGAGCAGACAGGGAACTCCCATGCACACACATAAAATGCACCTCCTTCAAGTCCTTCTGACCAAAAATAAAACTTAGAAGAACTTGCCAAAATAAGTCAGCTGGTAGAAAACAATTTTGCTCGTACAATAAGGCTACAGGCACTTGTACCCTGTGGAACAGCTGGATTTTGCCACATCTCCAAGGTGTTCCTGAATGCAAGTGGCAGTGAAGCCAACTGGGAAATCCAACCCTGGAAACCCAAGAGCAGAGGCACAGGCTCTGAAGGATCCCCCTGCCTGGGATGTGCCTGGGGTGTGCCAGCTCCCAGAGGGCACACAACCAGCCCCAGCTCAGACAGCACCTCCTGCCTGGGAACCACCCAGGGACAAGCAGGGGATGCCCATGGAGCACTTGCTGTGCCATCACTTCCCAGGGCTGGGCTTTAAATCAATGAATCACCTTCTCATCTGACACAAAAGCCATTCTATTTCTGTCTTCCTTTTCCCAGGTTAAACCCAGTGGTCCTGCCAGGGCCAGCAGCCAGGCAGGCACATTCCATCCACCTTGTGAAGGTGTAAGTGGATACCCCAGACAGCAGCTGGCCATGAGCTCAGGCAAACAGATATTGTTTTACAGAACACTGGAAGATTTGGTTTACAAAACAGCTTCACCCAGAAGGGATTTTGTGAATTTTACACTAAAAGCAAGATTGTTGTTGAAATTGTCCCCCACATTCCAAAGCCTACCCAGCACTTGATGCCTTTCCACTGGTGGGTTAAAGCAAAGGTGAGCTGAGCCAGGGTCCTACAAAGCCTGTGTTAAACCAGTGTCAGAGGCTGAGCCAGCAGAGCACACAGCAAACACTGCCTGTGACACACCTTTACCTGCACGGGCTCTGTTCTCCACCACACTCACCTTCCCCAGAGCAAGGCCAGGTCCAGAGAGCTCACACAGCCCCACAGTGCCTGTCACCTCTGCTCAGCCACAGCAGCACCCACTGCCACCCTCTGCAGGGGACAGACCTGCCTGGGCTCTGCTGACCTCTCTGTGCCCCAGCACGAGGTGTCCCTGTGTCCTGGGAAAGGGGCACAAACCTTCAGGGAGTGCTTGGGAAGCACCCAGTGTCCTGGGGGGACACCAGTGCAGAAATGCAATGTAAATCCCTGCTGCCCACGAAGTGTCTATTCATTTCCACATATTCATTTCCATGGATCTGCTTGTGTGAGGCACCACAGCACGAAATCCAGGATGGTCTCATGCTGTGGCAAGAAGGGAGATGAGAGCAAAGGGATCCAATGACTCCAGAGAGGACTGTTTAAGTGGAAATTTAGAAATATAAAAAGCCTGTGTGTGCACAAAGTTTTCATCCCTGAGCAAGCACAAAGGATTTATTTTGGTGCTACCCAAGGACCACATTAAAGGCAGCCCCAGGGAGATGTGAAAAGTAGGGAATGCAGAAGGAAAAGAAGAGAAATGCTTTGTGGGCCCACCAGCACCAAGGGGAATCGTGCAACAGTTTTCCTCCAAACATATTTCTGGGAACATGTAATGCTGGCACTGCACCAAGAGACAAGAGTTTATTAAGGGAAAGTTTTTGGATTCCTGATGAAGTCAGTGTAACAGCCACTCCAGTTACCACTGCAAGGGGAGGCCAGGGCCTGCTCTGGACTGGGGCCAAGGGAAAGCAGGCAAGGAGCAGGGACTGAGTGAAAGGGAACTCTGCCTGCCAGGGAAGTCCAACAGCCAGGGAAAAGTGTCCCTGAATGGAGTGCAGGGGACTCCCAGGTGCTGTGGGGTCCCAGCTCAGATCAGCATCTGCCATCTGAAAGGAACCACCCTGCTGCTCAAACACTGCTCTGGGGGACAGGAAATTCTTGTGAAGGAGAGATGCTGCTGCCACTAGTGACCTTTGAAGCCTCCTGCAGCTCCTTGAACACCCAAAAGTGTGTCAGAAACCTGCTCTGAGCTGCAGGAATATCAGCAAGGAGCTGCTTAAATAACCACTGCCCCCTAAGGCAGAATAGCTCATGCACAGAGAAACAACTCCCAGCTACACCCCCTCACAACCCACCTGTAGGATTCCTGTGACCCTGAGAACTCCTCACCAGAGTCACACTTTCAGAAGACCCTGATCTGCCACCCAGACCCCCTGGCACTGCCAGCAGTGCCAGTTCCCACACCCCTGAGCAGCAGCACACACAGCCAAACCCTCTCCTCAGCACTGACCATCACCTGGGGACCTGGACACTTTTGGTGGCTCTCAGCCCCTCTGTCCTTGCTGGCAGCAAAGGTGGCTCCATAATTTTACTGCTGGAGCTGGAAGGCTTCCTCACCTGCCCTCCTGCAAAGAGGAGCTAATAAACCTGCAGCTGATGGCTTGGATAAGTATCAACCAACCTGTGTTGATTCTTACAGTGAGGGACACTCCAGGATTTACACAACCAACAGGAAAACAGGTTTTTCCTGACATTTTTCAGGAAGGTCAGTGAGAGAACAAGCACAAGACCTCAGCAACCACCAGGGCAGACAAAGCTTTACCAAAGTCCTAATGCTTTACTAAAGCTTTACTAAAGCCCAGCTGCCATGCAGGAAGGACTCCAGCACTCCTGTGGAAGGAACAAACTCTTCCACACAACAGTTCCCACAGAAGCATTCCAGAAAGAGGGACCACGGTGTCCAACCCTTACCTTGCTATCCAGCTTCTTCATGGTGACCAGGTCCAAGGACTTGAGGGAGTGCCCAGTGGGGGTGATGAAGTACAGGCACACGTGGATCCTCGTGTCGTGGTAGTTGAACAGGGACCGGCGGATCTTCAGCTCCTCTTGTAAATAGTTTTCAAACTGTGTATCAATGTACTCCACTATCGGCCTGTAACTAAAACCATCCCATTAGCAACCCACGTGCTGCACTGCAACTGGGCAGTTCAAAGGCTTGGGGAGTTCTCTCAGACATTTCATGAGTCACTTCAGATGGAGTTATAAAAAAACAACTTGGCCTTGCAACAGGAAACGTGTGGTATTTACACACAGACCTGACAGTCCAAAGGTTGCTGGAGGTTCCTGAGGCTGCACTGCGGAGTCTCAAGACAATGAGGCATGGAAAGAGCAATACTTTCCCAGACTAAACTTTGCTCACATCTCAGGGCTGAGCCATCTGGCTGCGGAAATGCTACATGACCAAGGAGAGACCCCAGAAAGCCTTTACCTGGGGCCTGAACAAGATGTCTGTGTAATTACACGAGACAAGTCCAGAAACACCCATCACTGCCAGAACACATAATTCCTGACCCTGCACTGAGGACACCTCCCTAACTGGAAGACACCATCCCCTGCTTTAAAGACCTCCTACAACCTCTGCTTTTGGCTCCTCACCCAATTCCCTCCACACTTAGTGCCCAGAACCGGAGCCGCTCCAGTGGTCAGTGTTAACACAGACACCCCTGCAGGCACCTCATGTCTGCCCACCAGAGCCCACCAGCACCAAGCAGATGGCACGAGACCTGCCTTTCATCCTTGTTGATCTGGTCCCCAAAGCCCACGGCATCCACGATGGTGAGCTTGAGGTGCACGTTGCTCTCCTGCAGCTCGTAGGTGCGCGGCCGCAGGCGCACGGCGCTCTCGTAGTGACTCGCCTCCTCCGTCTCAAACGTGGTGTTGAACAGGGTGTTCATCAGCGTGGATTTGCCAATGCCAGTCTCACCTAGGGAGGGCAAAGCAGCAGCTCACTGCAGAGTGAATGTGCCACGGGTACTTCGAGGCACGTTGATGAGAGAGCAGAACTAAATCGGAGTGGGAAAGGTCACTGCGAATTGCGTGTGGGCAGATGTTTAATTGTTGGAGTCAGACGGAGATGTAATTGCCACATCTGCCCTCCTGAGGCTCCTGTGCTTAGTGCAAAGCCAACACAGAGCAGTTGGGTCTCATCTCCCAGGGAGTAGCACAGAGCACAGCAAAACACAGCGTTTTCCTTTCCATGTCCCCTGCCTTTGCTCGGGATTCTGCGCTGGAGAAGCTGTGAGAGCACCATCGTAGTGGCCATGGAAGGATGCCTGGGATGCATCACAAAAAGCTCCATCCCAGAATATTTGGCTGACAAGCTGTTTGTGAGCCAGAAAGGCTTTGAACTGCAGCTCCTGGGAACGAAACAAGAATCTGATAATTTGGCCTACAAGCAGCCCCATTTAAACTCCTCAATCACAACACACTATTGGCCCTGGGAGTGAAGAGAGGCAAAATCCAAGGAGATAACCTGCTCTTCCCTGCTCCTTCCCAGACAGTCCATCCTGCTACACTTCAGCAGAGACAGGCCCTGCTGAGGAGCCCTGTAGCACATACACTGGGGGAGAGCAGGAGCAAGACTCTGTTCCAGGGAGGTGCCAGGCCTGCTGCCAGGGGCTTTGGACTCTTCCCTTCCTCCAGCACCACAGGCTCTGCTCTTTACAGGAGGATAAACACCTCACACTGCTCAGAGGGCAGAGGCACTTACTGCTTCTCCCAGCTGTGGCTGAGAGTTGTGCAAGGAACTAAAGCCAGCTGGTGCTCTAGATTCATCTAAAGGAGACACATGGAGAAGCCACTGCTGATGTCAGCTGCAATCTCCTGTTCAGTTTTGGGCACTGCTGGCAGTAGAAACTGGCAAACAGGGTGGGGCTTTTTCTCTCTTGCCCAAAAAAGACCAAAGGCCAGATAAGAATGTAGGAATATCCACTCTGGTATCCAAGAACAACACTAATTAAAAACATATTGCTTCTGCTGCAGTTATCCTTCTGCTAAGGAACAAGTCTATGAAGTTCAGCTGGGATTCCAGCCATGCTCTTCACTCGAGTGTGGATATGCAGAAGTGCTCTGGGAATGGCACAGGCACCTTGCCAAAGCTGTCAGGCTGTCACTGCACAGTCTGTACAAAGCTATAGGAGCTGCTGGCTCTGGAGGTATTTCTGCTGGTCTAGCAGGTCACAGTACTTCAGACCTCATACACCATGCAGGAACCAGCCAAAGCAAAAATAATGCTCATCTCATCACTGGAAGCAATTTGTCTCTAGTAGTCCAGCCAGGATTGCCTGCTACATCAAATCAATACCAAAATTAAAACCCACAAATATAATGAGGTTATTTTAAAGTCAGCCCCTTTCACCTGCTCACAACCTCCAAGATAAATACTCCACAGTCAATAAGAACAGAACTCTCCTCCTCCCCTTCCTAGCACAGAGATGAACGGGCTTCAAGCTCTCTGACTCACCTGGGAAAGCTTCACCCAGGCCCAGCTCAGACACAAACCTCTTATCCCCAGATTTGGGTGCAGGTTTACACTTCAAAATGACCGAGTTACCACCAGCAGCTCCCAGCTAAGCCAGGGTGCACCTGAACTGCATCTACCTGGACATCACGTTCACTTGATGAGCAGCTCTTGCAGCCACCCCAGTGTGCAAATGGAAATAATTAACTTGCCCTTTACAGTCTTCCCTTAATCCTTCCTATTGCAAGGTTCTTGCAGCGGAGGAGATGAGCAATTCCTCACTGACTGCAGAAATTCTCCTGGTTTGACTCAACGTGTTTTTTAAGAGAGTTTGGCATTTCTGACTTGCTGACAGTGACTGCCAAGGCTCGTGGCACAGCAGGACACACAGGAAGCCCTGGTGCCAACCTCGGGCCGTGTGCTGGCAGGGGATGTGCTCACCCACACAGAGGATGTTGAAGCTGAAGCCCTGAGTGACAGACTTGCTGACCAGCTGGTCGGGGAGGCTGTCGAAGCCCACATGGCCCCCCAGGGAAAGGTTCCTCTTCTCTTCATTCTGCCAGGGAAAAGAAGCTGGATTAGCAGCCTGCCCTGAGGTGGCAAATCACACTGATTTGGAGTCAGACTGACCAGGAGTGCCCACCCTGCTGGGCACTGCAGAGCCACCCCCACACCCCCAGGACTGCCCCCCAGAGCTGGTGTTTTGGCACACACAACCCCCCAGCAGCCACCACCAGCAGCAAAGAAGGTTAAAATACTCATCTTTGGAGGGGACTGGGAAGCACCAGGCTCCAAAGAAAAGCAAACACTACTGTGAGCTCCAACCACACGATGCTGGGAGGGATTAGCAAAGGAGAACCCACCACTTCTATTTTAGCACTCATTTCTCCAACGTTTGTGATTCACTTTCTTAGCCCTTCCAGCACTGAATTCAGCTTGACAGACCCTGCATTTTTGCCCGGGTGCTTCTGTGTCCCCCTTTGCTGTTGCCCTCAGCAGCAGGTTTGTTTGCTCAGGGCAAGGAACCCTCTTGCTTTACCATCTGTGACCACACAGTTTTCCACCGTTCCTCTGCTGTTCCTGTTCCTGCCTCCCCCGAGTGCACTTTGTTCTCCTTCTGTCCCTCCCTCCCCCAGATCACCTGGGGAAGATTTGCTCAGGAACTAAAACAACATAATCCGAGGAGACAGCAGCTCTGTGACCTGTGCTGCACAGAAAGGCAGAGCAGCCATGAAGTTCAGCAAAGAGGAGCTGACAGAAGGATAATTTCTGTTTCTAGTGGCTAAAAACAGTGAAGTTTGCATTTGCACAAATATTTCAGTAGATTTGCCACCTCTGCACAACCAAGCTGTTTGAATCCAGGGGTCAGAATCCCTGTTTAAATCTCTGCAGCCTCTCAGGCTCCCTTAGTCATCCCTGGAGAAGCAAGGAGACATTTCAGAGCACAATTCATTCACCCTCACAGTTTCTTTGGTAAATGATTGTTTTTCTTCATCACCAGCACACACAGAAGGATGGGGATGGAAAAAGTGGCCAGTGGCCTGGCTCTGTCTGTTCCTGACAATTGGAACTTAATGTTTCAGCACTAAGTCTGTGAGACAAGAGCATCCCTGAGAAGAGCCTAAGCAGCCTGTCAAACTTTGAATTAAGTCAAGAGGAAAATAAATGATGTGATATTGCTCTGTGCCTGCAGTAAGATTGTTAAACAAAACACAAAGGTTTGTTCAACTGCATCTCGAGTCAAAGCCTTCTTTAGCTCTGCCTTTGGCAGAACAAATATTCTCAGCTTTGTAAAATAAACCATTTAAATCACAAGAACAACTTGTGAACGGCTGAAGCAGCTCCTGTGCCTCACACACAAACCTTCTGGCTGTCCTGGTTAGCATTTGGTACCAACATTCAGCTGATTTTAGCTCAGAACTCTCCTAAGGGACAACCAAATCATAGCTGGGCTCCTGTGATCCATCCCACCAGGATCAATCACACTCACTAATTAGCAGAACCAGCAATCAGTTAAAGGTTTCCCTGTGTAACTGATGGCAGCAATGAAGGCTTTAAAGTGAGAATTTAGGTGACTTAAAAATAAAAAAGCCCCTAAGACAAGGAGATGTCTGAGTTGAACTTTCCTTTCCTCCACCCAGCACACGGTCAGACCCCAGAACAGGGGGACAGTGTGTGAGCTGCTGCAGGCAGTGCTGAGCTGTGGCTCTGGCACACAGGGCAGGGGAACTGGGGACACTGGGTGTGCTGGGGAGGCCTCAGAGCTGTGCAGGTTTGGATTCCCCCGAGGAAGAGGCTGTGACAAGGCCCTGCAGCACCAGCAGGGCTCGGGGGGCTCTGAGCCCATTCCCTCAGCTCCCCCTTCTCCTCCTCCCCACCCCGAGCTCCAAATGCCACTTGCCAGCACTGCAGTGCAGTGACAGCCCCAGAGCTGTTCCCACAGTCCCCCCTGTGACTGTTACACTCGGTGTCTTTTCCTTTTAAAGGATAAACAAAACCAAGCAAACAAGAACACAAACCGGCAGCCTGGGATGGCATTTGGGATGGGAAATAAATAAAGGCAGCCGATGGCTGTGATTAGGCTGAGAGTGCCCGAGGCTGGCAGGAGGTTTCCAGGCAACAGGCAGCACCACTGCTCGGGATTTTAAAATAGGCTCCGGCTCAGCAAGGCTGCATTTAAATAGGCTCCAGCCAGGCAAGGCTGCATTGAGAACTCAGTCAGGCTTCGGCCGCAGGAAACCCAAACGTGTCCACACAGGGCTTTTTCTCGTCTTTGTTTTGGCAGTGGGTCCCTGCTCCTCACAGGACAGGAACACACTCACTCAAAGCTGCTCCCATCTCTCAAAGCTGCTCAACCAACGAGCCGAACTTCAGTGAAATATTTTTTGCCAGTGACCTTGAAATGCAGTTTCCTTCTATTCCTGTAAGCAGCAATAATAATCTGGTTCACGTTCCAGGCACTGCCCATACCAAAGCAGAACCCACTTGCTGTGCTTGCAGAGCACTCAGCTGCCATTCAGCTCCAAAGGGATTTTGCTGTGTTAGGACAAACAGTGGCAATAGCTGCTGGCAAGTAATAAGATTAAGAAAAGAAAGAAAGGGGAGAAAAAGTTTTCACTGTCTTCTTTCCCTGCAATCCATGGAGCTCACAAACCTGCCAGCCTCGTGAGCACAACCACTGCTTCTCACTGGTGGAGTCTGGTGTGCTGAGCTGTGCTGGAGAGGGACCTGCCCATCCTCCTGAGGAGCCACCCCAAACGACCTGTCCTTTTGGGCCAGGGTGGCCCAAGGACAGCCTGACACAGTCCACCTGCTGGCAAGGACAAGGTCACGTCCAAGCTGAACCCTCTGCAGCAGAAGCAGCCAGCCTGCCACACTCAGCACCAATAACCAATCCAGAGCACAACTGCTGCAATAAATGAGGGCAGCAACGTGGGGGGGTTTGTTGGGTTTGTTTTAAACAAAAGCTAAGGATTTCAGGAGGACTTTGCCCACCCTTTGTGGCAGTGATGGGGCTGCCCTGCAGGACTGGAGCTGGCAGGTTGTGTGGCAGAGCCAGATGGGATTGCCCTGGTGAGAGGCAGGCAGGAACACAGCCCTGGTCCCTGCAACACTCCCACCCTTCCAGCACCTGAGGAGAACCAGGGCCCTCATCCCACAGTCTGCAGAGACCCACTCTCCTGCTTCTTCCCAGCCAGGACCCCCAGCCTGGGGCTGCAAATAACCACGAGGCAGCCAACCTCTCCTGAAGCCCATTTCATCCCTACACAACGTGATAATTAAGAGTTTGCAATGGCTCTGAGTGGGAACTCCCACCACAAACAGCCACTGCAGCCCTGAACATCACTTTGGGTCACTGACAGCACCCTATGATAGGCAGCTACCAGGGCTTTATCTGCAGCCTTTGAACGTGCTCTTCAAAGATTTCTGTGCCTTGGGCTGATCTTCGGGCTTAAAGCAGAGAGCCAAGGGGATAATTTGTATTTGCAATCTAGAATTTTGTGGGAAATGAAAGATTCATCATAACATCAGAAAAGAATTAATGTATTTTCAAATCCAAAGTCCTTTAAATGTTTTCACAGATGCTCTGTCCAGGCAACAGGCACACGAATGGCATCTTTGGGTACAGCCACAGAACAACACCATCCCAGAGGGACATCAGTCTTTAGCTCTGGTTTGACAGGGACATCACAGAGCCCTTTTCTTGGCCTGCAGCAGAAAGGCAGCCATGCCCTCGGCAGCACAGATGGACACACTGAGCTGAGCACCACCAGAACTGAAAGGAGCCCTCCAAACATAGTGCTTCAAACCAGCCACAAGGCACCAGGCCCCCAGCTCCCAGACACGCTCCTCTGGAGCCTGGGGATGCATTTGGGATGCACAATGGCACACGGGCCCATCCCTGGGCCACCTCCAGCACAAAGCTGCCCAGGGACCCAAAACCTGCACTTTAAAGCCACATCACTTGCCAAGCCCATCCACAGTAGGGTCCCATGGGCTGTGCCATGTGCTGGGACTGCAGGGCTGAGGGGATGGAGCAGCTGCCCACAACCCACATCCACAGGAGATGACACGTTATGTGGCCCTTTATTGCAAGTCAGACAAGAAAAGGCCGCAGAGAAACACAGAGACACCAAATCCAGCTCCCTGTAAGTCAACACAGCTTCACATACTAATTAGGCTCTTCCTTGCAGACAGAGTGATTAAAGAAACTTGTGAGCAGAAGTGCACAGGCTACAGCACCAGAGTGTGGGCCTACGATTCATCAAAAAATCAAAACCTGCTCCCGGTTTCTCTTCATGCTTCACCTCCAAATTAGCAGCAGTTTCACTCTGTGTCACTACATTTTGCAGCAGCTTCTTCCAGGAACAGTGGTTTGATCCCTGCCTGCACAGCAATAGGATGTGGGATGGCAGCAGTGGGAGCAGCTCACGTTCAGCTGCCCCTCAGTTCCTGGTGCTCAGCAGAGCAGCTCAGTGCTTTGAAATGTGCTGCCCCTGCTCTCCTTACTTTCACCAGGAGCACTATGAGCAGACTGGACCTTGGATAGAAAAGGCTGCACTGACATCAGTTGGTTAAAAAGAAATTAAAAATAGATCTCTAGAAGTATCATCTTTCAATTCCTCTCAAGCAGAAATTCTCTTTGGTGACATATGCTCGTGTTTCCTGCTCGAGACAACCCTTGGTTTTGTTTTCCTGAATGACGCAGGTGAAAGCAGATGGGTAAACAGAACCCTAAGTGAAGCCTCCATCAGAAACAGGGATATTTATTTTTTTAAAATAGCGATATTTATTTTTAAGAATTTGGTATGATGGGAGTTGTAATATAAACCCTGGGCCCTGCTACAGCAGACTCAGTGTACAAGCAACTGGTGAATAAAACCAAGAGGGAAACCCCAAAATCACATGCTTTAGCAGATAAACAGTGAGGATTCCTGGGCTTACACCACGAGGGACAGCACAGCACTTTTCTGTACCTGAGGTGCTCTTTCCTATTTCTGCAGCCCAAAGAAAGGTAAGTGAGAGAGATGAACAGCTGACATTTTCCAAGGCCAAACAGCAAAGGCCTGAAGGGGAAGGAGGAGCGAAATTCAGTCCTTTCTTCTTTCATGAACAGGGCTCCCATTTGAGCAGTGACCTTCAAGCCAAGGTGTCAGCAGCTCCCTCTGGCACCTCAGAGTGTCCCTGAGCTGTGCCCACCCTGAGCTCCCCAGTGCCAGGGGAAGCACAGCAGGCCAGAGGAGACCTTGTGTCTTCCAAGAGCTCCCAAGGCAGCTGTATTTCAGGTCCTTCTCTTCCCAGACTTCTTCCAGTCACATTTTCCACATACACTTAGAAAACGGGAAGAGGCAACAACAACAAGTCTGCAGGGCACTTCTCCATGGTGCTTCAACTCTTATTACTGAGGCACACTTTGGTTTCTAAACTCCTCAATCCTGGCTGACATCTTGACTTTACACAACACCAAATCCTCCAGCACTTTGCAGATGGTCCCCCTCCAACCCGGGTACAGTTGTCACCACACCAGTGCCTTGCACTGGATATGCCCAGGGTGCATCTCCTGCCAGTGCAGCAGCAGACCTGGAGTCCTGGCTCGCTGTGCCAGGCAAAGTGCAGGGCACAGGCAGAGCCTCTGCCCACATCAAACCACAAAGCCAAAGCAGCTGTAGCAGACACTGCTCAGGGTGACTCAGAGGAAGGGCAGGGAAGGCTCCATGGGCTGCTGCTGGCAGAGCTGCCGTGGCAGGACAGGACAGGATGGAGCAGAGGGTGCTGCTGGCTCAGCACCCAGCACAGCTGGGGCTTGTGCTGGGCACAAAACAATGACTTCACCTTCTTCACACCCCCTCCACAATCCACACCAGTGAGAGCAACACAGAGATGAATGCAGGCACCAGTGGGGCCTGGGGGATGCTACTCCCTTGTCTCCTGAATGGAAATGCACGGAACCAGGAAATTATTTGGTCCTGATGCATTTTGCAGCTGAGCAGGGAAAGGCCTGAGTGAGATCTGGCTGTTTATTCACCCCAAGCAGAGCAAGCTGGTCCCATGTACAGGCTGCCCCGTGCTGGCATCCAGCAGCTGCCCTGCCAGGGCACTGCCCTCAGCCCGGGCACTCCGGGCAGCACTTCCACAAACCATGGAACACAAGGGGCTGCTTCAGCCTCCAGGGTCCCCAGCCCGAGCCCATGGCCTCCCACATGGCCACCACTGCAAGATTCCTCACAAAGGCACTTGTAGTTTTATCATCAGTTCACACTGAGTCATGGAGTACTTGCCTAAAGACCTTTGGGCAAACAGTGTCAGAAGCCAAACTCAGTTTCCTTGTCCAAGCACACACTCCCTGGGGCTTGGCCCAGCTCTGGATCAATGCAGAAGAATTTGCCAGATCCTCTCCATCTCTGAGCACTGGCTCAACAAATGCCACTTGACATTCGCCAAGTGGCAGCAGCAAGAACAGACTCACATTTCCATGAAGGAAACATTTCTCTTGCCCAGCTCAGAGCTGAGGGGCAGTTGGCAACAACACCACACCTGATGTTTGAAAAATACCTCTATGGACTGAGCAACATCCCAAACAGACACTATCACATATCAAAGTATTACCTGTCTTGTACTCACAGGTTAAGGACTATTAAGTTTATAACAGTAACAATAAAGTTATTTATAACTTTGCAAGCTACTAAACAGAAAGAGATGGTCTGAGAGGTAATGAGACCAGATTTTAGGTTGTCTAACAACAGTCAGAGGACTCTGAGCATAGTAAAGCTTAACAGAAGGCTTAGGAGTAGGAGGCATGAGCTCCTGGGTGCCTTTGGCACTGGAGATGAAGTGAAGCACTCAGCTGGGGCTGGCCAGTGGAGCTCTCAGCACCTCTTAGGCTAAAATTGTCACATCTAAATGGCACCTAATCTCACACAGATTTGCAAAGTGCAAGCACACACTCAGCCCTGAAGATTTTCAGTTAATCTTAAGCACATGCTTAAAATTTCAGATCCCCATTGTGCAGCACTTAATAACAGACTGGGGAAAGAAGAAAGGAGGAAATAAGAGGAAGTTTTAGATGTGGGGGTTATACTGATTTACCACTTGTCTTACAACAGCAACCCGCTGTGCTTCAGCTCCTCTGCTGCCCCTCAGTCCTGCCCACTGTGGTGGCACATGGGCATCACACAGGGCACCCCTGAGGTGTGTGAGCAGCTCTGTCTTCTGTGCAAGTGGTCCCTCCCTGCTGTGGCAGCCCCAGAGAGCTGTCAAAGGCAGCATGGTGAGACCTACCACTGCCCTTCCCTCCAGCAACAGGAGCACAGCCCCAGTGCCCTCCTTTCCTTCTCTTTTCCAGCACAGCCCCAGCTCTCCAGCCCCAGGACCCTCTGTCACAGCCACCTCCATGCTTACAAGCTCCCAGCCCCACAAAAAAACCTCACACTAAACCAACACAATTCCCAGCCCCCCTTTAAGCCACTCTTCTAAGAATGCCAAGAATTTTCCCAGACACTCGGGCCTTTATTCCCATCCCTCTGGCTCCCAGCTGCACTCCAGGCAGGGAGAAACATCCCTGAAGAACCAGCTCTGGAGTCACCACCAGGACAGCCAAGGAAGAATTAAAGCCACTTTACATTACAGAAGCAAGAAGGCTCAAGAGCTGAGGTTCTGGTCTTTAACTAAAGGTTCTGCTGCCTGATGTGACAGTTTCCTTGAAAGCTTTTAGACCCATTTTTAAGAGCTATTCATATACTCAGAGTGAGCAGTGAGTGCATTGCAAAGAGCACTGCTCAGCACTGCAGGGAAAACAAACCTTGCAAAAGCTCCCTGGTGTGGTGCCCACATTTCCCGATGTCCCTGTGCCCCAGGCCAGGCTCTGCTGCTCACCTGGGAAAGCCTGGGTGCACACACTGAGCCCCCTCCCTGGGGAAGGTGCACAGGGGCTCAAGGGAGAAATCCCAGAATTACCAGGTTGGAAAAGACCTCCAATACCGAGTCCAACCCCTGCCCTACACCTCGACCAGACTATGGCACCAAGTGCCACGTGCAGGCTTTTTTTAGACACATCCAGGGATGGTGACTCTCAGTACCATCATTCTTTCCATGAGAAATCCTAACTCCTTGGCAGGGAGGAACTCCTTCACCGCTCCCCTGTGCCCAAGGCCCCGGTGCCAAGGCAGGGTTTGGATGCCTGGCACACCCTGTGCTGTGTCCCAGCACACAGGGATGGATGCTGGGCACTGCCAGCCAGGAGCAGGGACCTGTCCCCTCCTGCAGCCTCCAACACTGAGCACACAGCTCAGCTGAGCCATTGCCTCCAGCTTTGCTTCGGCCTCAGCAGCTTTTCCTCCTTCAAAAAAACACACACACCCAATAAAAATCCTACACATCAAATGGCACAGGCTTAAACCATCGGGTTTTGCTGACTTTAGAGCCAAGTCTGAAGGCAGAGTAAAGCTCCTCGTCTCTTCTCATACCACACACATCCAAGATGATCCATTCAAAACCTGTGAATGCAACATCAGTTTTCATTTTCTGCAAACAAACTGACTGTTTCTGGCTTAAATTGCTCTCTGGCTTTTTACACTACAAGCAAAATTCCCACACGCTTCCTTTTCTTAGTGATTTCCCTATGACATTTATAAAGCCTAGTTAATTAACTGTGAGGTCTTTCTTAATCAAGAAAGGATTAAATATGCATTTTGTCCCTATCACAAGTCCTGGATGGGAGTTTACAAAGGAGCAAAGCAGGATTTACCAAGCATTATGCACACAGTGTTTTGCAAACATGAATGTTGCCTTTGAGAATAAGGAAAGTTGGTTAAAACAGAGAAAACTATGGAACCAAAAATGAAAGACATTTCCTCCAAAATGACCTTAAAGGATGAGAAAGTTCAGCTTCTCCACAGCCTGAGAATTCCACCCCCCAAATGCTATTCAAAACCAAGCAAAGTCCAAAACACAAATATAACTTTTTAAACAGACTGAAGGAAAAGAACCCAAAATATAGACAAACAACAACACCCCACACTACCCTCTTGAGTTTCTTTTAAAAATTATTTATTCAGAAGCTGCTGAGTTTTTTAATTTAAAGGACTTAACAATTAACCCTGTCAAGAGACTAATCTTAGCACCTTATCTAGCAGAGACTTTCCCAAGTTCACCCAAGGCAGCACATGCATTCCCAGCTTACACTCAGCAGAATCTCTTCCCTTCCCACCATCCTTCCACAAGGAAAAGGAGACAGTTGGCAAACACAAATGACTTTGGGACCACACCAGGAGATAAACTGAGTGCCTGCCCCTAAGAACTGCAATGGAAAAGGTTTGGGGCAGTTTAAAAGAAGTGTTGAAGGGGGGAAAAAGGATCTGGATCCCCATCATGCCAAACAAACCCCGCTGGATATCAGCCACCAAGATTATTTGTTTTAGTTACCACTTAAAATAAACATGGCTAATTCCCACATACATTTCCAGAATTTATTGCCCAATTACACTAAATGCTATTATTCAGTATATTTTTAGAGAAGGGAACAGAGATATAATGGGAACCCAGAGTTTTGGTCACCACTGTATGCTTTTTCCCAGTTTGCCTTATGCAACCATCCCACAGCAGCTCCACAAAAAAATTCCCTGATCCTGTTTCCTTGTACCACTGCCTGGAAGGAATATCCCACAATGTACCACAGCCACCCAGCTCTGAAACCTCAACCAGAGCCAGCATGCTAATAAAGCTGACTGCCATATATCCTATTAACACATGCCTCCAGAAAGCCTCCAAGTGCATTAGCACAGAATACCCTTAATCTGAAGAACTGAAGCAATGGAAAAAAAGAAAAGAAAACCTCTCTCTGAAAAAACACATGCAACAGAAGCTGAAAGGACTATGAAAATACAGAGTAATTTTATATTCAGGAATATGAGCTGGAAACACCTTTGCTGCAGAAGACAGGGAAGGGGAGCGTTGCTGGGAGGCAGCTTTTCCTCAGGCAGAGCTGAAAGCCAGGATCAGTGTGGATTAGGATGGAAGGCCCGGCACAGGCTGCTGTGAGCAGGGTCTGGACCAGAGCCCTGGTGATGCCCCTGTGCCCTGAGCTGCCCCCACAGCCCGGGTGTGCCCACTGACCCCACCAACACAGTGTGCAGCATCTCCTCCCCCAGCAACAGCCCTGCGGGAAGGATGGATTTTCCAGCCTCACCATGAGCTCCGGGAACACACTCCAGAGCAGCCCAGAGGCAGAGGCATGCCTGGACAGCCCTGGGCAGGCACACACCAAGCCAGCCTGGCACAAGCTGGGGGCTGTGCTGCCTGGCACAGCCAGGGCACTCCGGCTGCATTCCCTGCGTGTGTCCCTGCACACGAAAGGCAGGGGTGGCACAGCCTCAGCACAGCACCTTGTGCAAGGGCATGGGAGCATCCCAGCCCTGGAAATCCATCCATCCATCCATCCATCCATCCATCCATCCATCCATCCATCCATCCATCCCTCCCTCCATCCATCCCTGGGACAGCCAGGGAAGGCAGGAGCCCGAGGCAGGGTGCTCCATGGGAACCCTGCCCCAGCTGTCTGACATCTCTGGAATTCCATGCCTGTGGGAGACGGACACTTTTTGGTTTCACAACGGAATCTGAACATCTAAACAAAGTGGTGCCTCCACAGCCCTGACCCCCCGGGCCCTGCTCGGCCACAAGCCGGGAGCGGCGACTAGGGCTGTGTCCAAGAATCCTGTGGTTCTCCCTGACACCATCCTTGGAAAATCTCCCCATCACCCCATTTTGGAGGGTGCTGACTCCCTGTCTGGCTCCACCTTCTGCATCCAAATGTCACAAGCTGGAGGTGAGCACGGCTGCTTATGCCAGAGAAGAGGCTCTGGAAGGAAAGCACACGGCTGAGACTGAGGAAAAGCAGCACACTCAGGATTTTTTTCCTCACTTGAGCTGCTCTGGGAGAAGAGATGGGCTCTTTTAGCCATCTGACACACAAATGCAAAGCTTCAGTATAAACCCAGAACTCACTGCATCTACAGAGATGTGGAGAAGGGGAGAAACAAGCAGGCTGTGCATGAACACAAGGCCCACCTCAACGAAACACAAATATGGGACAGGACAATGTTCTTTCTAAAGGCTGTAGCTAATCTGAAACAAACAGGGCAGCTTCTCCTATCCACTCTGAAGTGTGTCCAAGGCACATTCTGAATAACCAAATGTGCCCCTACCCCACAGAGGTGGGGTGAACCCTGTGCCCACACCCTGCACGTCTCAGTCCCATCACCTCCCAGATTCCTGCCCTTAATTGCACAACCCAGGAAAAGCCAATTCAGCATCACGCCACTTTCTTCCCCTCCCAAGCTCGGAGCCAAAGGAGCAGGAGAAGGAAGGGATGGGAGGGTGATCATCACTCCTGCAGACAGAACACCAGCCCAGTCCTGGAGCCCTTGGCTCACACGTGGTGCCTTGAGCCGACAGCACTGGGGACAGCGGGGACAGAGACAGGGCTGTGCCTGTCCCTGCAGCTGGAGACAGCACTGCTATTCTGCCACAGAAGATAATATTTAGGGAGCTTTTGGCCTCCCAGCAATGCTGGAGACTGGCTGACAGCTGCCACCACAGCACTGAACACGAGCCCTGACACCGGGCCTGCCTCCTGAAAGAGACTTATTCTTCAGGCTTCCATTTGTGTTGCTGATGCTGAGGGCACACACGGCCTGAGCCTTCGCCAGCTCACGTCCTTCCACCCACGGCCATTGCGAGTGCTGGGGAGCAGCTCTGCAGCTCCCACACACCACAACGTGTTGTATCTCTGCTGCAAGAGCAAGAGACGTTCAGGATTCACTGACAGCAACAGCACCACAGCAGGGAAGGGGAAAAAAATACAGATAATCTTATTCTGGACACCATTGGTTCACAGTGCATACACTGAAAATAAGTGTTTAGCTGTGGTGGGCTGTGTGAGGCACTCAGAGGTGTGTGAGGACAGGTCAGTCTCCCAGGGAGGGATTGTGGGGCTTGGAGAGGCAATCACCAATTTGTCCCCTCCAGTGGAAGAGCATTTTGTCCGTCATTTCTTCCCCAAAAAGCACAAGCTACAGGCAGAAGATCAGGCCAGGGCAGGGAGGGAAAGGGCTGCTCCTGCTGGGCTCACTTCCTGGTGCATGGTACCAGCTTGGAGAAAAATCTGTCACTTGTGTTCCACACTGTGTGGGGGATTGCTTGAGTTTTTCCAGCCTAATGGTAAAATAACTGAATGGCAAAAACAGGCAAGGAAATGTAATCCTGGAACTTCCAAATGGTGCCACTGGCCGGACAAAAGATAGAGCAGGTGGGATGTCAACCCCATTTTCCACTGGAATTGAGCCATGGAAAGGTTTTCCTTGAGAGTTTGATTAAAAGAAAATATCAGCCTGTGCTTAGAACCTGCAGTGATAAGACTCTGGTAACAGCTCTGCCCTAGTGACAGCACACAGAGTTGTTCTCAGCTCACTCCTCATGCCCACCTTTCACAGACCGAGGTGTCACACTGGCCCCACACAGGGAGGAGCAGGTTTAGGCTGTGCAGTCGTTAAGTGAAACCCTGAGCTTACAGAAAACAGCAGCAGCACATGAAGTTTATGCCAACCCAGGCAGTTACAGCAGGAACAGGCCCCGTTCTAAGGCCACTGTCCTCCCACAGAGCTGGGGGCAGTGACAGGAAGGCAGTGCTGTGTCACCAGGTAATGCTCACACACAGCACCTTCAAAAGTTCCATTAAATCCTCATGTTAAACCCTTACCTCAGGCCAACCTCGAGGCTGAGCACACCTGCTCCTTCTCCCAGAACACAGATGCTGTTTGGAGCCAAGCAACTCCTTTGCATCCCAAGTCACACCGTGGGTTAATGAAGACAGTTAAGCAACAGCATCTTGTGAGGTCGATGGGTTTTATTTTAAAAGACAGAAAGCAACAGATTTGGGAGTTTTGAAAAAGCTTAAAAGCAAAACAGTCTTCGAGTCTCAGTCTCACATCTCATCCCATTTATTCTCCTACGCATCTCCAGTCGCTTCTCCATCACTTCTCCTTCCAGCTTCTCTGGCTTCCTCCAGAGCTCCTGCATTTCCCTGCTGCATTTCACACACCTTCTGCCTTCCACCTGCACCAGGTGGTTGGGCTGTTTCCTCCCCAACATCCCAACATCCCTGCTAACACTGCCAGTGTCTGCTGCAGCTCACAGTGTCAGCTCAGCACTGGCCAGGCCAGGCAGTGGAGAAGCTCCGAGCTTTGATGCCAAAGTATTTCATCATTGAACCAAACTTTATTGGTTTCTTTTCTGCTCTGCTGCTGAGTAGCCTTGAGTGTCCAGAAGCGCTGCCCTGAGCAAGGCAGTGCAGAGCCACGTTCTCCCAGATCAGCAGAGAACTTCAGTCTCCAGATGCTGAGGCAAATCTCTCTCACAACACGACATTCACAAAAACAAAGGCGGTGTTGAGCACCGCTGGTGTGATCCCGCTGCCTCAGGGGCAGCTTTCCATGGGCAAGCTTCGAGTTTTGAAAATTTGTTGGTCATTTCCAACAGCAGCAATTGAAGGGAACTTTATTGTGCCGGAGACAGAGGCGTTCTGGAGGACTGTACAAGGGCAACACGCATCTGGGGAGTTTTGAAAACACATTATCCAAACCTAAGGGTCACTACATTCCAGGATGTCAGTGTCAGCTGGACACTTATAAATAGCTTCACCAATCTGAACAGCATGACCTATTGTATATCAAACTCCTCCTTTAGAGGCTCTTTCAACATTACTTCCCACTGCAAATACAAACAGCTGGTAAAAATAAATGAATTTATCGTCGCCTTTGCTTGGCACTAACAAGCTACTCCCACACAGACTTGATGCTCAGGAAACTGAGGCTCAGCGATATAAAGTGGCACCAAGAAAACTCTAAGCCCTGCAGAAAGAACAATTCAGAACACCTGAATCAGGAGGTTTCCATGCTGGTGCTGGAACAGCAGCAGAGGTGAGACACACGCTCAGGGCAAAGGAAACAGCAGCTGGGGCAGAGCTCTGCCCCACATCAGTGGAAAAGGGACATCACCATCCACCCACTTCTGCCACATCTGGGTTTCCAGGCAAAAGGCAAACTAAGATCATGAGATCACCAGATCTACGGGGCCTGCAGATCCCTACAGACCCACCCCAGCTCCCTGCAAAAAGCAGCAGACTCCCCCCAGGAGGTGGGCACTCAGGCCATGCAGGGGCCCAGCCACTTCCCTTTGGTACCCAAGTGAGAGCCAAGCACCTCCGGGAGCTTTTTTCTCCCCCTCTGCTTCCTATTTTTAAAAGAAAAGTAACAGAGTCCTGATGTAAGTACCCCAAGCACTCATTACCGACACCAAAGAACGCAAATTAAGCTTAATTTTCTCTGGAACTAGGCAATATTTTGGTTCCTGTAACATTTCCAAAAGCGTGCACAGGAAGCAGCAGGCACACCAAATTAACACAACAAATATTAAAAGTATTTCCATATGATACAAATTCAGAGAGAATTGCAGTGAGAGCATGGTGATTCCATTCCCTGCCACCAGCTTTACCTTAATCCCCTCCTCCCAGAGCCTAGAAACATTAGCTCTCTAAATAAGAGCACCAAATCAATTTTCCTTTATGCAAGTTTTAAGTAAGTTAAAGTCTTGCGAATTCATTCTTGAGCTGGAAACTTTTGGGCCAGGATTCAAGGAAATGAAGCCGAGTTTGAGATTCTTGGCAAAAAGTAGCTTACAGAGAAAACAGTAGCAGGGACTTGTTTGTGCTCAAACGGCATGGCTGTAACTCAGACAGCCACCACTGCTGTTCCTATTTATTTAGTAACATCACACCAGACTTCTTGGACTTTGGAAAGCTACGCTATCCAATGCGGTAGAGCCGTTTTTAGCTCCGAAAGGCTACAAGACGCATCACCGAGCTATTTCACGAGAACAGCCTTCCAACAACAACACAAAATTCAAGCCGTAGACAAAGAATAGTTTCAAGCCCACACAGCTTTTAGGCAGCTTGACTTCCGACAGCAGTTACACAACATGTGAGCTGCAGGGAGGCGGCGGAGCACAGGTCACTCTCCATATTTGCGGTACCGCTCTCCCGCCGCCCCAGGCTCTGCCTTCCCCGGCTCCCGCAGCGCTCACGCACCGCCAAGTTCCTGCGGGGCGTTCGGGCCCCGGCGGCGCGGAAACAACCCGCATTTCGGAAGGTCCCATCCCGGTGCTGCGGACACCCGGTCCCGGATCCCTTTGCGAGCATCCCGGGCACCGCGGCGGAGACACCGAGCGGGGCGGGACCGGCG
>WEIV01023065.1:199876-268301 GCA_013390005.1 Calyptomena viridis
CGGGGCCAAGAACCCCCGGGCCCCCGAGGACACCGTGGTGCCCCTGGAGCAGGCGGAGCACCAGTGGCTGGTGCTGGCGGCCGGGGGGCAGTGGACGCAGCAGCTCCACGGGCTCCTGCTGGGCGATGCCAGCCTGGCCGCCCGCAGGGACTTCGTGTCCGGCTTCACCGCCCTGCACTGGGCCGCCAAGAGCGGCAACTGCGACATGGTGACCAACATCATCCGGGCGGCCGAGAAGGGGGGGGCCCGTGTCAACGTGGACGCGCGGTCGCACGGCGGGTACACGGCCCTGCACCTCGCCGCCATCCACGGGCAGGAGAAGATCATCACCATGCTGGTCTACAGCTACCACGCCAAGACAGACGTGCGGGACTACAGCGGCAAGAAGCCCCACCAGTACTTGCGGGAGGGGACGTCCCTTACAGTGAGGCGCTTGCTGGGGGACCCCAGCCTGGCCCAAAGCGCGGAGCACTCTGTGCCCATCAGGAAGTCCACGAAGCTGGCGGCTTCGATCTTGAGCTCCACCAGCACCTTCCTGGGGGTCATATCCGATGACATGGCTTTCTACGATCTCACCAAGGGCTTAAGGAAGCCCTCGACTTTGAACAAGCTGCTGGCTGCCACCACGGGCCCGAGGAGGAAGCCAAAGACCAGAGGGGGCTTCCCTTCATACTCCTCCCTGTCCGAGGTAATGGAGGAGGAAGAAGAGGTGGTGGTGAAACGCAGACCCGTTTCTGAGCTGTTCTTTGGCCACTAATCTCTGCCTTAGGGTGATCAAAATGGTTTGGTAACATGGCCGGTGTGTCAGTTTTCTCTCACAAGCAGCAGTTTGTATTTCTTCTCTCCATGTCTGTCATTTTGGATGCTTAACTAATTTGGATCTGGATCCAAAGTCCACAGGACGAAAACCAGCTGCAGGTGCCTGTGGAAGGGGAGCTGCCAGGAGTGCTGTACATGCTGCCTGTACCTTCGTGCTGATGTATTGTGGAGACCACAGGCTTTAGACTTAATGATTGAACGACTAAAACAACCTCTGTGTGTGTGGACAGGTGACAATGCTCGAGGTGCAGCCTCCTCCATGTGTGTTCCTCGGCTGGAGAGCAGCAGGAAGGGCAAGGATTGCATATTTTACACTGTGAACAGCGAGCTGGGAGCTGGCTGCTTTACCATGGCTTGTTATCTAGCAGGCTTAAATTATCAGAGGAAAGATGCATAGTTTTGTATGAAGCTTCTGATTATTTTGGTAGCAGAAGAAGGATATTTCTATTTACAAAAGTTGTGTACTTTTTCAAAAGAAAGTTTCTCACTATCAGAAATACTAACATAACAATCTCAAATGTTGCCTGATGTATTTTATCAGATGACCAACTTAAAAAAATAGAACCCCAACCTTCAGCACCCAAGTCACCATGACTTGTCTACCTCATTTTAAAAGCTTGGTTAGGATTTTAAATTTTCTTTCTCTTCCTGAAAGACTTTTTGACCAGGTGGTGGTAACCACATGTAGTGATGACACTGTGAACACTTAAACTTGACTATAGTTCAATCAACTTAATCTGAATAAAAACCTTGTTGATACTTGATAGTGAAAAACTGAACTGGAAAGATGGGAATCAGAACCTGCAGAGTTTCTGAGTAGCCAAGTGGAAACAAAGTTAGGCTTGTTTGTCTGGTTCTTTTTGTTTAAAACTTGGCCTTTGATTTTAACTATTTACAATAAATATTTATAAATATTGGCCTTTATGTTACCTTAGGTGTTTCCTGCTGGAATGTCTGCATGACCTGTTAAAGTGATGTTTATCTCAACAGCATGATTCATTGACCTAAACCAACTCTTCTTTTCTATGATAAACATAATTGTTCTATACATAGAACTCCACGTAGCTCCAAAAAGCATGCTAACTACAGGTTAAGTAGTACATTAGCAGTGACATGATTATTTTTTTAATTACTGTTTGGTTAAAGTTGACACAGAGGAGCAGAGCTGTGACCTGACTCCTGGGGCCAGTCTGCCAAACCAGCAGGTTTTCTCTAAAAATGTGACTAGAAACCTGTACAATTCCGAGGTGGTGAAGGTGAGAGCAGTGCTGTGCTGGCTCTGCCTTGCAGCCCCATCAGGTGCTTTGGTTTCCACACTGAAACACTTGTTTGTTTGCTGCTTTGCCTTTCTTTCCAAGTCAGTGACTTCAGGAATGTTTTGTTTTTTCTGCCTTGAATTAAGCCTAGTACTTGTAATTGGCTATAATTGGCTTGTCCCAAATGCCCTGCAAGGAATGCTGTAGGACTGAAGGAGGAGGCACTGCCTTCTTTACTTTAAAACCTGAAGTCCCTGGTGTTGGTGACATTCATTGGGGGTGATCAGAGCTTGCAGTGGGGTCTGATGTACCTGTTCTAGGGAGAGAGTGGATTATTCTGCACTGCTCTGCTTCTGTATTGAAGTAATTAAGTTGTTAAAAGGTTAATGATCAAGCACCTCATGACTTCTATATCTGGAGTAGGGTTTAAAAAAAATAAAATCCAATTTGCTCTGTAGCTGTTGGTGTGACCATTGACCAGCCTGGTCCTTTGAAGCCTTGATTTGTGCTGCACTGTGTCAGCTCTCAGAGCTCCAGAGGAAAAAAAGGGCTGCATTTTAAAGTGTCTTTCCAGGTGTACTGACACAAACCACCTTTTTTCTGTATTTCCTGAAACACAGAAAGGTGTGTGTGCATTCCTGTGACCTCTGGGGCACTGGCAGGGCTGGCACTGCCTTGGTTGAAGGGTTTGTTTCTGTGGGAATTGCAAACACTCTCCAGTTTGCCTTATGGGGAAGTTTGTTCAGGGGTTCTGGGTGTAAGCTTGATACCTGTTCAAACAACACAGCTGAACTTTAGTGCTTGTTCTGAGTAAAGCCTACCTGAGCCCCAGGCAGGGTTCAAGGATGGAGGGCTTTGTGGTTAAAATGCCCAAGTGAGTAACCTGTAGAGTGTGGTTGTGACCTTACCCTCAGGAAAGCAGGGAGAAGGTTTTAGTGCTCCTGTATTGTTCTCTCAGAGAAGTCACAGCTGAGATAAGACTTCATTACAACATGTACCATCAAGGAAACTGCACTACTCCTCCCTCAGAGGCACTGCAGGATGAGTTGGTGTGATAGAGAAGTGCCCAGCAGCAAGAACCCTCCCAGCCTGGGCAGGGAGTGCTGGAGGGTTGGGCACAAAGGTGGGCTGGGCTGGGCCAGGCTCTGCCAACAAGTTTGTGCTGTGACTCAGCTCCTTCCTCCTCCTTGTTGAGCAGATGAAGGAAAAGATGGTATTTGTGGAGGCTGGGGTTGGTACAGCCAGTGCTGTACCCAAATACTGGGGCTACCAGGATGCTCTGCTGTCATCTCACAAATACATTTAGTCTTTAATCTGAGGTAAAACCAGTCCTTCAGCCTGGCTGGGGTTTGGTTTCCTAAGCTGCTGTTGGCACTGTGGAAGGGGCTCTGGGGGATGATCAGTGATTGTGGGAGTGTTCTGAGGCTGAGGCCAGGACTGTTGATGAACCCTCAGCTTGACTGAGTCTCCTTAGTTTTACTGTCAAGCCCCAACCTGGCTGGATTTTCACCTGAACAAATGAGAGCTGTGGAGTTTAGCCAGGATGCTTTCCCAGGGAGAGCTCAGGGAGGACTGTGGCTCCCTCAGCAGGGGCTGGGCATGCAGCCTTTTGCCCAGAGCTGGGAGCTGCCTTCTGCATCATCAAAGCTAAAACCCCCAAATCCTGACCCCCCTGGGCTCTGCTCCTGCCCCGTGCAGAGGCTGGTGATGGAGGGCACAGACAAGGCACAGGAGCAGGGCTTGGGTTGTAGTTTGCCTTGGTTACTACCCTGCCTACTTGCCACCTCTGTTTTCCTGCCATAAAATGGAGATAATCACCTTGGTCCCTTCTTTAAAGCACACAGTCAGTACTGATACTCACACTGAAATCCAGATAATGGTTTTAGACCTGTAGGGAGCACAAACAGTGTCACTGCCCCATGAATGCACCTTCAGTGGAGCCCCTGCACAAATAAAACCAGCTTGGATTTGAGATCACCAAAGCTGATGTTTGACCCTGGCTCAGGCTGCTAAGGATAACCTGGTTTGTCTGTTCCTCAGCACATTTTGTTCTGATGGGTAACAGCTCACAAACCTGCTCTGAAGAGCTCTGCAAACAAACTCAAGCTGTGATTCCTGCCAAAGGCACAGCCTGTCCTCCTGAGCAGAGTGGGGCACCGTGGTCCTGCTCAGGCTCACACAGATTTTTGGCCACCCCCATTCCCTTGGGAATTCCCTGCAGAGGAGTCTCAGGTTGATTTCAGCTTCACCACAAACCCAAGGTCCAGCAGAAGAGTCACTCAGTAACTCCAACAGAGCCACAGGAGCTGCAGGTAGAGGAGGCTCCAGTTCCCCATTGCTCAGCCCTTGCTCACTCTCTCCATGTTTCCACCATGACCTACATTCCTTGGATGCATTTGCCTCCTGATTTGCATATTAATCTGAGTAAAATGACAACATGGCAGTTCTTGCTCTTTCCAGCCATTTGTGCTATTGTGGGACTCCCCAATGAAGAGGTTGTTACCAGGGGCTTGGCCAGAGTGGAGCTTGGGCACAAACACTGGGGTGTTTGTTTGCTGCAGGGGGAGAACAGGGACAGAGCAGGACAACCCAGGTCAGAAACTCATCCTAATGAGCAACATTGCTATTCCAGTGCCAAGACTTATTTCACTAATTTATAAGAAAAGGCAAATCATTAAGCACATTGAGCTCTTGTACTGAACCAGGCAAAAAAGATCATGCTGTCAGTGTTAGCACAGCTTTGAAATGTCCTTTTCCCTTTCTGTGAAGAAGAAAATAGGGATGTGCACAACCAAAACGATGCTGGCAGTGTCCAGCTCTCCTTCCCCAGCACTGCTGCTCTGTGTTTGCCCCTTTCCTTCATCTGAGAGCACGAGTTTCCAGCCCAAACCCAAACCACCATTTCCTGAGAGGAATTCCTTTCATCCTGCCCTGCTTCCTTCCTTCACATCCATCCCCAGCACCCCTTGGCCCTGCAGACCAGGTAAGAGCAGCACAGCAAGCACTGCACATCCCTGCAGACACACAGCAACCAACCTCCCTCCCCTCTGCACAGGACACACTCCCAGTGCACAAGCCTTGCTGGGAGGTTGGGGTTTTAGGGTGCCAGGCCCTCTCCAGGCTGTGCTTCCCCACCTCCTCCTGCCTGAGGCACATGGTCACATTGTCACATGGGGGATTGACCAGGACAAACTGCAGGGGGGGGCACAGTCAGAACACTGCAACATGATTTTTGTGTTGTATTTCCTTCCATCACTCTCCCGTGGGGAGCTGGCACAGGGCAGGGATCTCTGGAGGGATTATTTCACAAATGGTTCCTTTTTGAGGTTGTTTGGGATGTTCTGGCTCTTCCACCCTGTGCTGAGCCCATTAGAAAGACCTCTGGCTCTTCATGCACATTTTTAGAAGAGTGTCTTATTCTCTAAATCAAAACTATCCATGCAGCCCATATTCTCTCTCTGTGGATTTATCTATGACTCAGCTTCAAGGCTCATGTGGTATTTTAGAGTCTCTCTGATAACCTTTAATGCCTCTCTTCGTTTAGCAGTGAAAATCATGTGCTGCTTCTTGAGAGCCTTTTGTGAACCCCAGAGGCTGCATGATTCCTACAGGCTGATTATTCTTTAATGTCTACGTGGGCTCCCTTCAGGCACAGAAGGTTAGTTTTGCAATGCTGCTCCCAGTTTATTTTTAAAAATTTATTCAGACGGTTGCCATGAATTCCCAAAGCAGAGAGAACATCCTTCTACTTATTAAATGCAGCTCTCACAAGCACCAAATAGATCTTTTGCAGAGTCCATTTGCATTAACTCCTGCAGCCCTCCATTCCTTAATAAGTTCCACATGCCAAAGTGCCCCAGCATAATGTCCCAGTGAAGAAAACGGGGCTGGGGTTTAAAACAAAAGAATTAAAATCCTTCAGTTTAGTAGACAAGAGGCTCAAACAGCAACTCCTTATCCAGCAGTGACTCCCACACATTGCAGTGGGTGTTAAATGAAATTCTAAACCAGCCAGTCTGTCTAAAATATTTTCAGTTGGTGCCAAGACAGATGTGCAGGATGTGCTGCAGCCTCCCCTGACCACTTGTCCATCCCACACCTGCACCTGGCTCATGACACTGCAAATCTTCTCTTCCCCCAACCAGTCCCTCCTGCTCTGCAGTTCCTTCCCCCACACTGGGAGCTGCAGAGATGATTCCTGGAGCCCCCCCAGCCTCCTGCCAGCACCCCTGGGGACATCTGGCCTCCTGCACTTGGCCTGGTGCAGCTCCTCCTGCTCCTCAGTGCTGCTGTTGCACATCTGGGGGCTCCTGGCAGCTGCCCACGGCCCCCAGAGTCACCTCACTTCACCTGGCTTGGCAAAGGCCGGGCCCTGCAGGCTGCAGCTCCAGGGCTGGCAGCAGGGGGATTTCCTGCCTGCACTCCCACGGGCAGGCAGCAGGCAGCTCCTCCATTCCTTGCATTCCCCAGCTCACCCCCCTGACTGTTGGCACAAGCAGCAGCTCAGCAGGTCTCAGCACAGAGGGGACTCTGCTGCACGAGGCACAAATGGGAGGTGAGAGAGGACTGGGATGAACTGCAATAATGCACAAGCACTGCACAGGGTTTGGTTTCCATGATCCTTACAGCTGTAAGAACTGCTTCCCCAAGAACACCACCAGTCACTGCTGTTTGCAGGTTGGGTCTTAAATGTGTCTTCTGATGGCAAAGGGTCAGAGAAAACTGTCTGCAGCAGTGTGGAACAACTGTGTGTTGTACAATGAAGATGCTCTGCATTTCTGGCCATCTTGGCTTCTAAACTGCATGACTGGAAGGTGGGAAAAAGCTGCCACATAAGCAATGGTTATTGGTATGAAGATATAATTAGTGCTCTAGATACCAAACCTTCAGCAAAAGGGAACAGGACTCAAAAAAAAGCAGGGACTCACCCTGTGTAAAACTGGCTGAGCCCCAGGTTGGTTCAACATTTCCATCCCTGGGCCAGTCCTGCCAGCCCCAAAAACAAGCTGTTTGGTGGAGAAAGAATTCTAAGTGAGGAAAGGAAACAGATGTGAAGAGGAGATGAGCCAGATGTGGCCACACCTGCCTGATGTGGTCCCCTCTCCCAGGAGCTGAGAAATAAAGAGCACTGGCCTCTCCAGGGGGAATTCATGGCCAGCACATGTTCCATTCCATGCTGCTGAAAGGAGATGCAGCCCATCTGTAAGAACAGGTACTGACTGTGACATTGATTAACCACTCCCAGGGGTGCCCAGGGCTCTCCCTGCCATTCATCTGGCAGCACATAAGTGATTATTTGAATATCACTCTATCTGACTGATTTTCAAAGGCCACATCTCAGTGGTGCTGTGCCAGGACTGGCTGAGGTCCAGAGGGAGCCACCACTACCCTTTAATAAAGCACTAACAAATGATCAGTATCAAAATCCAGACCCACCTGACAGTCCAGGTCTGCTGGTGCTTCAGAAAGGAGTCTCCACTTGCCAGCAAAGGGGTTCTGGTGCCATCACTGTGCCCATTTTCCACTCTGCCTGAAATTCACAGTTCTAGCAGAGTAACAGGGAGCAAAGAGATGTGACTTTTTGGAAAGCAAAGTACAAGTTATTTCTAATTGTTGCTCTTTGAAGCATCCCTGGGAATGCTGTGTGGAAGGAGCAGCAATCACCCTCTCCATGACACAAACCCCAAAGAGAGAACAGAGGCTAAACAGGGCAGAGCCATTTTCCACCTTAAAGACAAGCACTGCCTTCAATTACCAAACATTCCTTTCCAATCAGGTGTTTTCCCTCAACTAAAAATAATAAAGTCCACCTTCAAGCCAGGCTTCTCAAACCATGCAAACAGCTCATTTAACATTGCTTGTATGTTTTAAAACTCTCCACCGACTCCATCAGCATCACTTCTATTATTTTAAAGACCATTTTCAAAAGGCAGCTTTCAGATTTATGTATTAAAACCTGTATTTATGGCCTTCTGAGAATCACTGAGCAGATCTACTCCCAGAATCTACATTGTCTGGCCCTTTCCCCAGGGATTAAGGCAATAAGCACAGTACCCATGGCAGCCTGGAGCTCCTGGAGTCCTTGTGTCCAGGGAAGTGCAATTCCAAAGGAGGAGATGCCTCAGGAACAGCACAGCTTCTCTCAGTGGGGGTGACAATGCAGCCAGGACACCCCAGTCCTAAAACATTTCTTGGTGAATGGGACAATGAACATCTATTTTGGCTGTGCAGGAAACCTGAGTTCCATTAGTGGTTCCTTACTCATGGTCTAGATATGCAACTCAGATGGGATATTATTGTCTCTGAATACTTACAAACAACCAAGCCACACTCAGATTTTAAATACAGCAACATCACTGGTTTGACTCAACACACAACACTGGTTTAGAAGATTTTTGCCAAGGGATTATATATATTATATAATTATATATATAAAATATATTATCTAATTATATTATAGATATAATTATAGATATATTGTATTTTACATATTATATTATATTATATTAAGTGCTCCCACCTGCCCCACTCTGCAGCAGAGCTTTCCCCCATGTTCAGGCTTCTTGTGCACATTAACAACTGAAAACTGCCTAAAAACAACCCCCTGAAGGTGCTGCTTCAAAAATAAACACTTCAAAACACTTCAACACAACAAGGACTTTGCCAATGACTGTGCAGGGATAAGCTCAGTTTGTGATTCCCTAAGCTGTTCCTGTAAACTGCCTCCATCACTGACCAGCTCTTTGGTGCCAGTGAGGACCAGCCTGTTTCTGATCTCTGAGCATCCTCCCAGGATTCCAGAGAGCCAGGAAAGACTCGGGGATGGCAACTGCCAGTTGTAATTATTTTCTTCCATTCCAGTGCAGTTGTACTGTGTCACACACAGAAACAAGTGCAGGGGTTTCTCTGAGATGGTCCATCATGTTTCCTATGGCTCTGTGCAACAGTCAATTCAAATGTGAACTCCCACTTCATTTTTCATATCCCTCAACCCACCCACAAGAGGCAAATATTTGTATGGTTCTTTTATTGAGATAATGTCAATGTGGAAACAGATGGACAGGCACAAAGGAGGGGAAACACACCCCAAGTTAACAGGAGCAACACATCAGTCCAGTCCAAAAGGCAGGTTGGCACACCCTGAGAGGTGCTGTCAGCTGGTCTGTCCTACAGGAGAGTCCAGAGTGTGCCCAGAGCATCCAAGCACTTGCCAATGCCAGGATTGGGAGAATTCACCACCCTGAGCCTTGTGCTGTGGATTTCCAGGGAAACACCCTGAGTGGGAATGGCTGGTCTGGTGCTGGGGTTAGAGGGGGATGCTTTGCTCAATTCTTTCTAATTGTTCTTCCAAAAACTTAATCTGCTCTTCCAGGTCCTTCTGTTCAATCAGCAGGGAGGTCTTGACTTGAACAAAGTGCTGATAGTCCTGGAGCTGCTGCTCTGTCAGGTATTTGGCAAGAATTCCAGAGACCACACGTTCCCTGCGGTCCAGATTCTCCTTGAGGTCCTTGGCATCTTCCCTCTGCTGAGACAGGAGCTTGTGCCTTTCCCTCAGGGATTGCTGGAGAGGGGAACAAAGAGCAGCACAGTGAGAACTCAGCAGTCCTGGCAGACTCTATTTCTTCATTTGGAAGCCACAGTCGATTTAATTTAATTACTTCCTCTTGTGGGCTTTGTGTTCCACTTGAGTTTTTTCTCACTGAATTACTCATTCTTGTGGCTTGTAAGGTAAAGACATGGTAAACCCCATCAAGGCTCACTTCTTCCTGCTGCCCTCAGGAAAAAATCAATATACTTCACATTCTGGGCATTTTAAAGTATCCTGTAACCAGCTTCATTCAATTAGAAGCTCTTTAAGACACATATCTTTGTATTTTGTGCCTTGCATGTGGCCAGAGTGCCAATGATCTATTAAAAAGATAGAGTGCCTTGCATTAAATGTATGTGTGATAAAATAACTGATGGGGAGAGTAACTGTTCATCAAAGGCTTCTTACAAACCCACAGGAGTCAGGCCTTGCTTGTTCTACAGGATTTTAACCCCTTTCACATTTAGCCCATTCTCTTTCAGCTGCAATGATTTTCACAGGGATAACACTGCTGGAAAACATCCCATTTCAGGACAGTGCCCATAAATACAGCACAGAGCAATGGTCACTGTGGACACCTAAAAATGCAGTCAAAACCTCAGGGCAAACACAGCCAGTGGGAGATGGTGCTAAAAATGTTGGCACATAACCAAGCTTTTATCAGCTATATTATACACATGTTGGAATAAATGATTTAAACTTACTTCCTGTGAAGAGCAGCAATGTAACACTGGAGAAAGAACATCCCCCCAGACAAATGTCCCCTCCCTGCTGTCCCTCACCTTCTCCTCCGTGTCCCCACTGGTGCCCGCCCTGCTCAGGGCGTTGTGGACACGGGCCAGGCGGCTGGACAGGCACAGCAGCAGGTTCACCACCTTCTCCAGGTCCCCAACGAACATGAGGAAACGCTGCAGCTCGTTGGGCTTGCACAGCTCCCTCACGGTGGCCTCCAGCTGCTCTCCCTGCTCCGCACATTCCCTGGATTCCCAGAGCAGCAGCTCCCGCCGCTCCCACAGGTGCCGCAGCCTGTCCTGCAGCCCGGCCATGAGCTCCAGCTGCACGGGGACAAAACACCACAGAGAGCTCTTAGTGCCCGAGGAACCCCTGTCACGGCTGCAGAATGGATTTGCTGCACGCGGTTTTCCCAAATTTTGGACTTGTAAAAGAATTTCAAGCTCCGGGGAAGAAAAAGGGAGAAAATATTCTTTTCTAAGCTGTGCTTAATTCTCCAGCTCTGAAAAGGAAACTACTGGTAATCACCTTAATGGGTGATCTAATCCCTGCTCAGGGAGCTTCCAGTCTGTCAGAAGGGAGCTGCAATTAAGATTACAACGTGATTACACAGAGTTGTGCTCTGAGACATGAGCATGAAGTCACAGCTCTGCACCGGCTTTGGAAGAACTGACTGGGATTTCATTTGTCATATGCACAGAGAAATCAGCTCCATGGTGACTCCTGGGCTGCAAAGCAAGCAGAGGAGGCTGTTTGGTGGGGAAATGTTGACATGGAAAAGGCCTGGAGCCCAGGGTGGGGGAAGAAGAGCATCAGCCTCTGTGGGAGCTGAACAGCACCTTGAGGGGCAGCAGTCAGACAGCAGGGAATGCAGCAGGAGCAGCCTCAGGGGCACATTGGCACTACCTGAGATGGAGCACGGCCAGGTTTCCACAGGGAAAAGCTCCAGGATCACCTTCCCAAGCTCTGTGCTCCTGTCACAGCCCAGCTGTGTCCAAGTCACCCCTATTCCCTGCATGTATGGAATTAACTGGACATTGGAACGTGCAGAAACTGCTGCCAGTCCTCAGAGTAAAAATATTTCTTATTTCAGCTGCCAGCTGTAATTTATTTTACATGTTTTGAGATTGGATTTGTGTGTTAAATTAGGAGTCAGTTGGCCAGGCAAGGAAAGCTTTAACCAACCCTGGGTGCTTGTTCCAGGCACATCCATCCCCACTGCCCTGCTGGAGACACGGGAGGAGAGATCTGAATCAAACCAGGCAGGATTTAAACACCACCATTCATGATCAATATGTTGTTTTGCCAGGACCTACTGGCAAAACTGATTCAAATGTGAAACATTAATGGGATCAGAATATCCATAGTAAGAATTACATTAGCAAAAGTTTCTTTGCCATTATGGAGAAACAGCAGTTCCTGTGATGGTCATTTACATACTTTTTTAGATGTGATGTCATCTGGGTCGTTTTTGCTGTCCCTGCTCCTGTTCAGAACTTGTTTTTCCTTAGAGGTGGAATCTTTGCTCCTTTGCTTGACTCCATGTTCAGATTCAGGACATTCTTCTGGTCCATCTCTGTGACTTTTCCTGTGATTGGGACAGAAAATAAACATCCATAACAAACAAAGTTTCCTTCTCAAACATTGTGTTATTGGTTTTATCCATCCTGACTTCAGAGTCACTCTCCTCTCTTCTCACAGCAGGAATTTCTCTCATTTTTTAGAAGATACAGAACAAAAGATCTGCAGCCTAGATCAGTCACAGTCCCTTTAATAAGGCAGCACTGAGCCACTTCCATCAGGTACCCACAGCCTCACATATTTCTTGGGATGTCAATCAGAAAGGTAAAATATTTTGCCAATCAAACCAAAATAAAACAACATGCTCAAGTTCATCTTACTACTAATACATACCTGATATTCAACCCTAAACCAGCTTAAACTACTAGATAATGGGGTTTGTCTACTTACTCATTCTCCTGCACACGCTTTTTCCTGTGTGATTTATCCAGCAGGGAACTTCTAACAGGAAACAAACCCTCCATCAGGTCCAAAGCAGTTTTCCTCTCAGGATGAGGCAGGAGAACATCCACCAGAGAAGTGTCTTTGGCCACGATCTCCAGGGCAAGTTGTTGGTGCCTGAGGTCCTGAGGACCCTGCAGCCTCCTGGGGACGTGTGTCCCTTCCTCCTGGGCCACCAAACCTCTGCCTGGGGTTTGGTCTCCTTGGAGAGGCTGAGGCTCTGCAGAAGCTCCAGGATTGTGCTCTGGCTGCTTGGGAGCAGAATTCCCACTGGGAGAATGAGTCCTGCATTCCTCCTCCAGCCGAGCACCTTCCCTGCTCCCACTGCTTGGGGTGGTAACTGAGGGCTCAGGAATCACCCCCCTGGTGTCCTGCCAACCTGCACATCCACACGTGTCATCATGTTCATGGCTCCTGCATCCATCTCTCTCAGGATCATGGAAACTATAAGAAAAAACACAGTTCCTTTTATTTGAGACTTTCTCTCTACAACAGATACATTTCAGGCTGTTCATGAGCTGGGATCAGATGTTTCTGATGTTATGATTCTGCCCACAACTTCCAGTTACTTTCGTGCTGACCTGCTAAATTAGGAAATTAAAGGAAACTTCAAAATCTTGCTAAAAATACAATTATTTTTTCTAAGCTAATCAGGCCTCCAGAAACCATTGGGGTATTTCTGAATGATTGAAACAGTGTAAATTCTTTTCCTACAGAAGAGTCAGCACCACTGCCTTGCTGAGTTCAGATGCTTTTCTCCACTGATGCTCCTCAAACCAAATAGGGGGAGTTAAAACACAAACTTCCTAGTTAGTGATGTATAAACAGCACACTATTTCTTGCCGTTAAAAACCACTCCAAAAGCCCCTATTACCCCGCTCTGATCACACCCATTTCCCAAGACTGGGCATGTCTGAGCTGCTGTTTTCCCCAGAGCTCGGAGGAGGGAGCTGTGATCCCAGAGATCCCGAGCGGGGCTCTCACAGCGCTGCATTTCCCACTTTGGCTTCACAGGGCAGAAATGATTTTAAAGGCTGTCCCAAAGAGTGATTATTCCTGTATGGACAATGAAGGCCCCCCAGAGGGAAGGCTGGAGCAGCCCAGCCACACACCAGTGCCACAGCCTTACCTGGGGGTGCTGGCACAGCTGGCACAGCCCTGGGATGGTGCTGCTGCACCGCTGGCACATCTGTCCTGGAAGGGAAAACAGCACACTGGGACAACAGCACTGCAGCTCTTTCACTTTATTCCCGTGTTTGTTATCCCCAGAAGCTGAAGAAGCTGACAGTAGATCTCCAAGCCTGGTTTTAGTTGGGGTTTGCTGGTGGTGGTGGTTTGATTTGTGGGTTTTTTTTAGTTCGTCTCTCTCTTATTTATCAATTAAATTGCTATTTTGCTCTTCCTAGGTAGCATCTTTTTATTTTTCCTTAGAAAACCAAAAGAACGCCTGGCAACAAAATACACTTATAACAATTCAGAAATTCAGTATTGGTGTAAATTTGTCAGTCTCTTCAGTTGGGTAATTTCACTGGTAGACTAATTAATTTATTTTCTGTCTCTTTACCTTCTTTATTCTTCTTGACTACATTGACAGCTACTGATGCATATTTCAAATTCAGGAGCCAAAAAGGTTGGTAATTTATAAAAATCACAGAATGGTTTGGGTTGGAAGGGACCCTAAAGATACCTTATCCCACCCCTGCCCTGGGCAGGGACACCTCCCACTATCCCAGGTGGCTCCAGCCTGGCCTTGGACACTTCCAGGGATGGGGCAGCCACAGCTTCTCTGGGCAACCTGTGCCAGGGCCTCCCCACCCTCCCAGGGAAGATTTTATTCCCAATATCCCATCTGTCCCTGCCCAGTTAGAAGCCCTTCCCCCTTTTCCTGTCACTTCAGACCCTTTTCAGAAGTGTGAAGTCCCTCTGTGACCCACAGGTCCCCTTTAATGTCTTACCTGTGTGGAGAGAGGGGTGGATTTGGATGTCCCCGATGGAGGATGTGCCCCTGGGAGCCTTTCAGCTGCTGGACAGTCCCTGGAGCAGCTCCCAGGGGCCTGGCTGGGATCACTCCTGCTGCTCATTCCCAGGGGGGCAACACAGGCCAAAGCAGGAGAAGCATCTGCAGATTTTTCTTTAGGTAAAACTTGGCAGAAAACCTCATCATTTTGCATCTTCCTGCTCCCGTTTGGGTTGGAAACCTTTCCAGGAGGCCCTTTGGGATGTGAGAGCCCCCTGTGCAGGGGGAGCTGCTGGGAACCCCCCGGCCTTTGACTCCTCTTTCTCTCCATGTATTCCATCAGGGCACTGTGCTGGATTTGTTTCAGCTCTGTCCTGGAGAGACTGGAACTGGAAAGTGCCCTTCCTCCATTCTCTAGAGCCCTTCTCCTGGCTGCCACCAGATCTTGCTCAGTGATTTCATCCCTCACTTGACTCCACATTTCCTTTTCCAGCAGCTGATCCAGCTTCTCCGGCTCAGAGTAGCAGAGTTTCTTTTCCTCTTTGCTTACCCTTTTCCTTCCCCCCACTCGACCTATTTGTGGCCTCCTTATTTCCTCATCTCTATTGAAACTTTCCAGGGCTTGCAGATGAGAAGGGGAGCGAGGACCAGGCTTGGCACCCTCAGCTGCACTGGACAATGAGAAAGACCGAAGGTGTTCAATTGAAGGCCTTTTACAGGGTTTCTGTCTCAGCCTCACAGGCAAACTCATCTGTAAGTCTTTTCTTTTAAAGGAGGTTTCTCTCAGAACCTTTTTCTGGGCCACTTTAAGTCTCTCTCTGTAGTCGTGTGTGAAACTCTCCTCTGCAGGCAGGAGGTGCTGGGTGTGGAGCAGGAGCTCCCCAGCACTGTCCCCGTGCTGGGGACTGTTCCCCTGGAGCTGATGCCTTTCCCTTGGCACCTCCAGTGCCCTTTCCCTTGGCACCTGCAGTGCTGAGCCAGTGCAGCTGCTCGAGGGCATTTCCTTTGCTGAGCCCCTCGAGTCCTCCTGGCAGGGGCTGAGCTTGTTGGGGGGTGGGATATGGGAGGGTTTCCCCCCTGAGAGATAGAAAAGCATTGGGGTCCTGTGCCTGGTTATCTGTTCCCCAGCACAGCCCTCCCAGGGCTGCCTCCAGAGCTGTGTTTGAAGTCCAGGTTGGTGTTTCTGACCAGGAGGTTCCTCTTGCCCTGGACACATGCTGAGGTCACTGCTGTTATGAGCCTGCTTTTCTGTCTGGATTTTACACAATAACTGAGATGTCGAATCTCCCTTTGGTCTGAGAAAAGCCATTTGGCTCCTGTTGTCGCAGCCCTGCTCTGTCCCTCCAGCCCCCCAGCTGCAGGGCAGGGAGGATCCCTGCACTCTGGCTTCCTCATTCAGGACTGTTTCCTTAACATCTCTGCCAATTTTTCCTTCAGAACCAAAGCACTGCTTGCTGTCTGTACAACTGTTCAGCTTCCTGGAGGCATTTTTAATTAGAGGAGCATTCTCCATATATTTTAAGTCACAACTCTCCTCAAACACATCTTCATCCATGTCTGGGAGCCACTCAGCACAGAGCAGGTCCTGAGCACAGGGCAGGGAGCCCTTTCTCTGCCTGGGTCCTGGCAGGGTGCTGTGCAGAGCTGCTGCCCTGACATTTGGCCTCTGCAGCCCACAGGGACAGTGTTTGACTTCTTGTGTATCATTAACAGCCTTGGGGTTGGGATGTGGTGGGTGAGAGGACCTGGAGCTCTTCTCTTTGGGAATTTTATTAGCATGAACTGAATTATAAGCAGAAAGTATTTTGGGGACATTCGCCACAGAGTCTGTCTTTAAATATTCCTGGAAAATGAATGAAGAAGGTCTGCTGGAAATGTGTGCATTGCTTCTCTTTGCAGGTTGTTGGGATGGGCTCCATCCTCCACTCTCCTCTGTCCTCACCCCCTGAATTTTTGCTAGAGATACCTCGGTGGCAGAATCAGAAGAAAGGCCCTTGTTTTCCAGAGTCTTTTCCTCAGCAGGCCCTGTCCCTTCCTCCCAGAGCTGAGTCCCTGGCACACCCCTGCTGTGGCACCCACTGTGCCCCCCAGGGCTGGGTGTCCCCCTCGACTTTCCCAGGTGTCTGGTGATGTTGTAGCTCTCGAGTCGGGTGGGAGGGGAAGGTGGAGGCCCCTGATTTAACGTCCCTGGGGTGGCAGTGGCTCCACACTGAGCTGTGACACTGGGGCTGGGAGGGTGGCTCTGGGTGCCCGGCCCTGGTGCCCGGGGTGGCTGCAGGGCCCTGAGCTCAGCACCGACATTATAAATCCCTCTGACATATTCCCAGTCCATGTAGGGCACCTGCAAACAGCAGCAGTGCCCGTGGCACGGGGGGGTGGAATGTTCTGGAACGTTGGAGCCCCCTGAGAAGGAGCTGTAGGCAGAGTCTGCTGTGCCAGGCCCGGGCAGGGGGTGCCCCACGCTGCCAATCGACTCCCCTGCAGAAGGGTGGGCATCATTCCCAGGCTCCAGCAGCTCCCCAGTCCTGCCACCTGCCCTGTGAATCCACCTTTCCACCTCATTCCCAGATGCAGCCATGGGTTTCCAGAAAGCCAAGTCTCATTAAAAGCCCACAACCGAGTTGTTAGAAAAGAACAGTCTTCTCTGTAGTCACATTGCAATAATATCTAGAAGGTCCTAAAAAGAAAGAAAAATGTGAAAAGGAGTCAGTGGGAGGATTCTAACTGCCCATCTTGGGAAACTTTTCCCAGAGGATTATGGAAAGTGGCTTGAGACTGACAGAGCATCATGATGAGATGTTTTAATGTCAGTAAAAGTCACGGATTTTAAAGGACAGTCAAATATTTATGGCTGTAGTTGGGAATCCCCTGCAAACACAGCAAAGGGACAAGAAAAAACCACCAGCTTGGAGTTCATGTCCTACAAACACACAAGTGTGGAAAACAGCCCATGTTTATCAGCAGCACGTGACAGCCCCTCTCTGCTGCTGTGCCCCAGGCTTGGTTTAACACTGGATCTGCACAAGCACCAAAGGCCATGCAGGGGATGTTCCCACCAACAGTGGGACCCCTCAGCTGCCTCTGCCAACTCCAACCCCCCAACACACCCCCAGGCACTATGAGCCACCACAGAGGGGCTGCAGTGACCTGGTCTGGTAATTCTCACTTAAACCTGCTCTAAAAACTGATTAGTTGTTAAAAAAAAAAGCAAACAAACAGTCTTGCAAACCTCCATCAACAAGCTGCTCCAGTGAGAGGCCTTCTGAGGAGACACAAACTGTTTCCAGATCCCTGGAATATCACATATCTGATTTCTCCATGAAGGCTGAACCCACCAGATCCCAATCTGCCATTCCCAATATCACATTTCTGTGGTGGGGCCTCATAAACCTGGCAGCAAGAGAGGTTTTAGGGGTGATGTTGCTCTTTAATGAAAAAACTTCACATTCCCGCCTTGTTGCAAAGACAGTCCCTGTATCATTCATTTTGAGCCAAAACACACAAGTTAATCTATAAATGAAACTTGGACTGGTGGGGCACACTAAATAAATTAACTGGGTTCTGGGAAATGGAAACAGCCACCACCACACAGTGGGAATTTCTGCTGGGCTTTTTCTGAAATATCAGTAAGAAACCAACTCAAGGATGCCCAGACAAGTTCTCTCCCTCTTTACAGCTGATCTAAAACACAGCAGTGAAATCTCATTGTCTGTCCCTGAATAACTTGGTCACAGAGGAAACACGAAGCATCAATGGCTGTAACAACATTCCCCATCCTTTCCACTGTGGCAACCTGAGGAATTTAAAGAAATAAAAAACCTTGGATACCCATGAAAGGAAAACCTTGGATTTTCTGAAACCACAGAGTAAAAAAAAAGCAGCTGAAAGACTGCACTGAGTGCAGACTCTGAGTGTCCCAGAGCTGCCCCCAGCCCGTGGTCACATCCCCTGCACAAAGCTTTGTCCATCCTGGACATCTCTGTCCATCCCCCCTGGGCTTTGGTCCATCCCAGCAGGACCTGGAGGTGCTGGAAGAGCACAGGATCAGACCCTGGGGGAGCCACATTCCACAGCAGACCCAGAAGGCCAATTCCTCTGCCATCCTTATCTCCCTTGTTTAATCCAATTTGTCTCCCAGTGGAACCTCTCCAGGCCCTCTGTTCCTGAGGGTGCTATAAATAGCCCAAGTCTGGGAGGTGCTGGCACAGATCCAGGGAAGTTAATGGAGCCACTCTGATTTACGATGAGAATTTGGCTCTAACTTTTCCCAGCAATGTGGAGGAGCCAAATTGTTGTGGTTTGGTTTGTGTCCATCAGTGAAAGGCCTCTCCTGGTCTCCTGTACCAGTGATTCCCAAGATCTATTCCCAAGATCTCTTTTCCTCCACTGTTTCAAGCTCCTGGTTGTAATTTACAGTGAACTTGGCAACACAGGGAAGGATTTTTGACTCAGGTTTTTATGATACCAGAAATAGCAGGAAATGTAATTTCAGTAAGTTGGAAGTAAGGACCTCTGACTGATACTGAGACATGCCTTGGGGAAAACTCACATTTCTTTTGGAGAAGATATTTCCTAAGCCCTGGCAGCAGATCTCAGTGTTTTTAAAGAACTATGTGAAAACTGCCTTCTCTTTCCCATGTAAGAGAAAACCATTAATGCACTTAAAACTCCAGTGACAGGAACAATGACATTATTGTTCTCAGCTGGGAGGTGGCAGAGCTCCCTCAGGGACTGCTCTGGCTCTGGGCCTCAGAAATGCTCTGGCAAGGCTGGAATACAACGTGCACATTCCACACAGGTTTGCAATATTTTCATTGTAAACCACTGAAAGCAAGAAGAAAAATGTTAAATTAAAGCCTATCAGAACCAAACCCCTGAAGATGGAGGGAAGGGCATGAACAGTGTAGGGATGCAGGGATGTGTATTAACTCTGTGCCTAGTGAAGAAATAAAGCCACTAACAATTATTAAGATACAACGTTGTTTGCTTGTTGTTTTTTGTTATTAAAAACAGAGGCTAATTGACTTCCATCCACTGGTTTATTCTATTTACCCCAGTATTCCCCAGATCCCACACAGAGCACAGCCCTCCATGTGAAGCATTGGCAAATATAAAGCACATCCTCTGTGCTTTATTGATCTGACAAACCAGAGAGATGAGAAGAACAAACAGAAGAGAACCAAGGTCTCTGTGGGGAATGAGACTTGTCCAAGGCTTCCCAGAGGCTGATGGATGAGGAAGAACAAACCCCAGATGACACAGGACACTGTGCACACGAGGCTGGGCTGGCTCTGGGCTAAGATAATCATGTCTCATGTCTCAAAACCAGATTTTGTCCAAGTTTCCACCACAATAATAATAGAAAAATAAGATAAAATAGTAGTGGCAAGGCAGTGCCAGGGAATTCCCACTGTGCATCTCATGCTGTGTGATTTCTCAGCCCAGACACCAGTGCTTGCAGCAAAAACTCTTTCCCCAAACCCTACCAAACAGTTCAGTGCCAGTTTGTGTCCTGCTGAAGCCTCCAGTCCTCTGTTAAACACGAGTCACCACATCAACCTCTTCTGTTCTAGGGAATCATGGTTTGCATTGCACAACCCGGAATTCTTTGCAACCACCTTAGCAGGTCAAAGCCTCCTGTTCCTGGTGAATTAACTGTGTGCAGAGAAAACCAGTGACTCCAGAGCTCAGGCAGTTAACGAGTTACCTGATGTTTAAAGGCAAGATTCCTCCTCCTCACAGCCTGGCCTTGTTTGGCCTCCCTTGGGCTGTGCCAGGTGCCACAACTGACCCCGAACTCCCCTGCAGTTCGATGCAACTCTTGCTCAAACAAAGCACTCAGCAGAAACACAGGTTTTCTCCTGAGGAAGCCTCTGATTTACCCTCAGGCACCCAGGACAAAGAGCCCCTTGCAGCAAACACTGTCTGTACCTGGGCAGGTCCCTGGAGTCACCGACAGAACCTTCCTGGCACAGGGGCAGGAAGGAGCATTTTCCTTAATAACGGAGTTCCAACATTCACAGTTCTCTGCAGAACTGCCCTTTTTAAACAAACAGCTCCATGGAAATTAAGGGGAAAAGCAGAGCCATTAATCCAGATGAAACCACAACACTCCACTGCTCTCAACAAGAACCACGAGTGTGTGAAATGCAGAGCAAACACTGGAGCAACCTGATCTCATGTCATGTCCATGTGTGAGTGACCCGTTCCTTATCTCAGGGTAAATATTAGCTGACATTCTGCACATTCCACTCAGCTGCAGCTCCTGGTCCCTCTGCTCCCCAGCCCCTGAGATCCCACTGCTGCTTTAGCAGGACACTCCTGCTGCCTGTCCCAGGGCATTCCAGAGAGTCCAGAATCCCAGGGCAGTCAGGAACAGCCTCTGGAATCCCAGGAACCTTTGGTGGCTCACTGGTTGATGATCCACAGGTTCCCAGATCTCCATCCTGATCTTCCTGGGCAGAAATTTATGCCCAACACAGATTCATTCTCAGTGAGTGTTTCTCTGAGATATGAGATGTCTGGAAATAAGAGCTGATCCTTTGACCAGACTGTAAAACATTCAGAAATTCCAGACAAATGTCTGAAGTCTGCAAATTCCATCACTTTGCTGGACATGATTGTTGAAAGGGTGAGAGAAATGGAAGGATATCCCAACCAGGAGGGTGTGGCATCTCTTAATCTGCCTTTTTTTCTAACAGATACCTTATTATTATTCTTTTTTCCTAGCCTATAACCAACAATTTTATCCCCCTGGACTTTCAGCTCTCAGTTTCCAACACAAAGGCAAACACAGCAGATGACATTCCCTTTTCATGACATCCTTCTCCTCTGTGTTTCTTACTAAGATTTCTGAATCCTATAACCCCCAAATTTCTCATTTAGTGCCATTTCCAGAACTAATGGTTGCTGAGGACATTGACCCAAGGACAGACTCGAGTTTGGCTCACACAGGCCCAGGGGAAAGCTCCCCCTGCTCCTGGGAGCCAGGGAAAGGCAAAGTGCCAGACCAAACAGAGCCCCAGTGGGATTTGGAGGAGGTTTATGCCTTGTGTGCACACAAATAAATGTCACCACAGTCTGAAGAATGTAAATATCTCCAATAACACAGAGCCAGACTTAAGGCTTTCTGGAGCTACCAAAGTGTCTTGAGAAACTTAGAGGAGGATGAAAATAATAATAAAGCATCTCAAGATATCTTTTTTTTTGGGTAGAGGGGCAGATAAACCTTCCTAAACTCCCTCCCCCAGCTGTGCCAGGGTCCTACAGAAGGAAGGGCTGTCAGGGGTGGCAGCTGAGCTGCAGCCACAGAGGGTCCCTGCTGGACCTTCCTGCTGCCATTCCCTGGTGGTGGTGACTCCTCAGTGCCAGGAATTGTTTGGCATTGCCCTGACATTCCCACCGGGCTGGTGAGGAGCTGTGGCCCAAATGAAATGCTTTTGGAGCAAGGATTTAATGAGGAAGGTCAGGTTTGGCAACTGTTCCCAGCCCTGTGAGCCCCTCACCCTCACCCTCCCCATTGTCCTGCAATTCCCTCATTTACCTCGTTCAGCCTCAGAAATCTCTGCTTCCATCAGCATTAGTCTCTAATTTACCAAAAGCACCAAACCTTTACATTTGTTTCTATTTCTAAGAGCTTCTCAAAAATGCTTCTGCCAGAAATCATTTCCAAATCATCCCAAATAATTTCTTTCATCCCAAATGAATGCATTTCTTTCCAACTGTTTCCACTTCAAGCCTTCTTACTTCATCAAAATTTTCATTCTTTCTTTTTTAAACCTAATCCAATTCATTTGATGCCATAAATTTATCCCCATACTGCTTTTACAGGACACAAGAACTCCCACAAATATTCAAGAGTAAATCATGTAACTTTTCCATTCTTTCATAGCACATTTGAAGTCTAAAATATAATTAACAAACAATATTAACACTTCCATTTTCTTGTATAAAAATTAAGGATTATGAAGTCATATTAATTATTTGGTATTTTAAGAAAAAGCCATTAGCTCTTTAACTTTCTTATTTTGACATAGGAAACAGAAACTGTTCCTTACCAGAGGATGTCTGTTTTCAGTCTAATTCACCCAGATGTTAAACATAATTGTGCCTGCCTTTGGGCTGGGGCAGACAGTAATGGAATATCCAGTTACTACAGAACATTCCACTGGAACAAGAGAAAACACCAAATACTACCAAGACATATATCAGACTGCTCTGCTCCTTTGGCAAATACTCCATTCCAGTATTTTCCCACAGCTTTCATCTGGACAGAATTCATAAGCATTTATGCTTAATCTCACTAAACATATCATTGGTTTCCACAACAAACTGAGAATCTGGATTAGCAGTTAAAAATAACCTGGAAATATCCAATAGTGACATTAGTGCAGGTTTAATGGTGGGGTGGGGGTTGCTTGGAATCACAGGCAGAAATCAAACCCCTGGTCTGCAAAGAGCATCAGAGAATCCCAGGATGGTTTGGGGTGCAAAGGACCTCAAAGCTCATCCCATCCCACCCCTGCATTAACCATCAGCCTCAGACACTGCCCTGCAGGAGGATCACTCAGTGCATTTGGACCAAGGTTTTCTGTGTAAAAACATCTACCTGCAGACCCCTCCCGTCACCTATTTCACATGCACCTAAATTTTACTTATTCTAAAAGCCCCACCTAATCTCCACACACCAGGATGGAGCAGAGCTCCTGTGATTGTATTGGACTGTCTGTGTCCACAGCAGGGGTGAGATTGGTCTCTTACAGACTGTAACACTGATCATTTTAGCAGTTTAAAATAAATAGTCTGGCACAAATCCAGCTCTGCCCTTGTCCAATTATTTGGTTCCATCCACACATTTCTCCATGAAAATATCATCTGCAGAGATCCAGGGGACAAGCCCTGAAGTTCAGGTGGCCTGGTGCAATCCTGTGTGCCTTAGACAGCTTCCAACCCTGGTTAAACATTTCAAAATGTGGTTTTAATATTGTCCAAGAAACATCCTGCTCCCTCAGCTGTCTCTGGGCAGTTCCAGGAGGTGCCTTGGGTGGGAGCACACGGACTTTGGCAGCAGATGCTCTGCCAGGTCCCCAGGGGTGAGCCAGGCCTTGGTGGGGAGAAAGGACTGGCAGAAAACACAGCACTTGGACACCCGGTTTTCCACCTTATTCTTCCTCCTCCTGGCACCTCCAGCACTTGGACACCCGGTTTTCCATGTTATTCTTCCTCCTCCTGGCACCTCCAGCAGCTCCTGCCTGGCTCTCCCAGCACATCCCTGACCATCCCCGCAGTGGCACCAGTGGCTCTGCCTGTCAGTGCTGCTGAGCCGGGGCTGAGCACCCTGTGCCTCCTCTCAACCCCCTGTAACAGCTGCCACGATGCCACCAGCACCCACACCTGGCACGGGTGGCACGATGCCACCAGCACCCACACCTGGCACGGGTGGCACGATGCCACCAGCACCTGCAGCCAAACCCACGAGTCACACAAACTGCCCCAGACCTGTGGTGTCCCCCAGCTCAGGGGACACTGCTGAGGGCAGGGACCACAGCCCAGGATGGACACTGGCCCGGGGGTCTCTGGCTCACTCCCCCTCCCCAGCACAGATCAGGAGCAGCGAGAGCCCACGGAGCAGCAGAACCGCTGCCCTCCGGACTCAGAGCCAACACAGTGCACACAACACGGGAACCACAGTGTCCTTTTCATTGTCTCCTTGCAAAAAGCAAATACAGAGGTGGACAGCACAGCAGCTGCTGGGCACAACAGGTACAGGCATCTAAAACACACACCCCGAAGAGATGTTTGGTTTAGGGGGAGTCACAGGACTAGGGAAGGGTTGGGTTGGGAGGGATTTTAAAGCTCATCCAGTTCCATCCCCTCCCACGGACACTGGTTACCCCCAGCATTCCATGGGGACGTTCGCGAGGAGCCCAGGTTTGGTACCTGCGATATTCTCTGTGTAAAACACGAGCTGCCGCTCCGGCTCCAGGTCCCCGCTGTTCCCGCAGCCCCATCCCAGCTCAGGGCAGCACAACTCCCGCAGCACCCGCCGTGCCGGGGGCCAGTCCCGGCTCTCACCCGGTGCCGGACGATTCCCAGCGGATTCCCGGAGGATTCCGAGGCGGCTCCATGGGCACGGGAGCTGCCCAGGGACTCCCAGCTGGGCTGGAAGGTGCCCCGGGCTGGTCCCTTCCCTCGGTCAATGAGTAACGCGGCTCCTCTGCCCCGCGGCTCCCACGTGGGCACGGCCGAAAAATTCCATGGACACGGTGCCAAGGGCACGGGGAGAGGAGAGGGAAGGGGAGGCCGCTCCTCCCCGTGCCCCAGCACACGCCGGCACATCCCCCCGGGCTGCCGGAGCATCCCTCATCCTGCTCCCCTGGCTCCGGGGCAGCCCGGCAGCACCGCTACCGAAACTAATTAAATCCGGCTGAAAGTAGTTAGATTTAATCCAACAAAGTAGTTACATTTGATTTTCATAAAAGATTATGTACTGCTGAGGGTGGGAGGAAAAGGGTTGTACAGCAAAAGTTAATACAGCTGGATGCAACTCTGAAGTTGTTTTATACTCTGCAGGTTTGTTTGGTTTTTTTTTTTTTTTGTGGGGCTTTTTAATTATTTGTAAGTGTTCATAAAGAGCACAGAAGGCACATGGATTGAGGCTTTCATCTGCTGTGTGTGACTCTGAATTAAACCTCTGCAATAAATGTTTTCTGCCTCCAAATACATGCCACGAAGCCCGATGCAAACATTTTATAATGTCCTTATCCAGTGAGATGAATTCCTGGTAGTTCCCAGCTGGGCTTAAAAAATAAGCCGATTTTGTGCCACTATTTTTTCCCTCAAGCTGCCAACTGGATAATGCCATGCAGGGCACAGCTCTGTAATTTGTTATTTATTGTCCCTCAAGGGAAAACTAGGCACTCCTGCCACATTTCCTACAAAAATAACCTGCTTACCTGTGGCTCTGTTGTTTTTACATGTTGGGAAGGAGCAAACTGTGGGACACGGACTGAGCCTTTGGCTTGTGCTTGGCCTCACCCCACTGTCCAACCAGAACTTGGGATGGGGTTTACTGCTGGGAATCTGGAGAGGACAGGGATGGTTTTGTTGGGAAGGTCTCAACTCCACATCTCCTGTGCACAAAGAGCCTCTGGAATACCAATGACTGATGTGACCCTCTAATTACCAACTCGGCTGTTTCATTTAATCCATGTTTGAGGTTTTTCCGTGAGCAACCACTGAGGCTCCTCTTCAAAATCCTGGGCACGAACAGGCCACCCCTAAACCCAGCAGGAGTGATTGGTAACTCCCTGAGAATGGAAAGGGCTCCTGGGAAGTTATTTAGTAACTAACCCACTGTTTAGTCATTGCATCAAATCCTGTTTTCACCCAGCAGTGACTTGGTATCTGATCAACTCCTGCAGCAGGAGGTGAGGGGACGTTTCCAGCAGCCCAAGAAATTACAAGGAAAAAAGTGCTGCCCACGGTGGGGAAAAGGCAAAGCTGAGCAATCCTGCCAGAGCAGGTCTGGGGGCAGAGCTGGTGGCTCTGGGGGCAGAGCTGGTGCCTCTGGTCGTGCCTCTCTCCCAGGAGCCTCTGGACGTTCCCTGGGCCACGGAGAGGTTTGTGCAGCTTTGGAGAGCACTGCACACAAAGCTCAGTCCTGCAGGAGGGACCAGGGCTCCGACATCCCCAGGAGAGCTCAGAGGAACCCACAGCCCTCGTGGTCCCACCCTGCCCTCAGAGGGTTAATTCTCCAACTCTGCCTCTCCTGGTCCCTGCGGGAGTTTCTTTGGCTCTGGGCTTCACCACAGACCTTTGTAAGGCTTGGCTCTTATATGAGGAGATTTTTAAAAGGCATTTCAGCACATCGAAGTTGAGAGTGTCCAGACTTTTCCAGACACAGCAGTGCCTGACTTGTGTCTCTGTGAGAGAACTGTGCAGACATCCAAGTTCAAGGGCCCTTAAATGAAGGTCTCTTGTAAGTAAATTGGGGATAAATGGACTCTTCTCACCACTGTAGTCAGGATAAACCCATTAAAACCCCTGGGACTCTTGAAAACAAACACAATCCCCTCCTAAAAGCCTCTGGGAGGTGCAGAGTGTCAGCAACAGCTCGGAGCAAATCACCCGAACCTTTCAGAACGGGAAATCCTCGGGAAAACAGCCCTGTGAGCCCAGTGTCCCCAGACCTGAGCTCTGAGCCAGGAACAGCACGGTGTGTGCAACAATAGCCTTCTCTAGTTATTCCCAGATATAAATCACATGTTCCAAACGCTCCTCCTGACTTATAAACCAGTTGCCTGGTAAGGAACTTATTGAATATTTCATATTGTCTGCATCTCTAATGGTTTGTATCTCGCAGTGGCAAATTGTCCAAGGCTGGATTCCAGGAGGGCTCTGCAGCCACAGTCACACGTGGAACACTGGGCACAGCTCCTTTAGGGCCCCAATCTCACAGGAAATCCGTGTTTTACAACTATTAGCAATTAAACCTTCCCATTGCCTTCACATGAAGTGCTGTAGGTTTGGGCTGACTCATTGCTCCATCCTCACAGTCAGTCACACGGTAAGATGTTTAATGACTCATAATGACTGGAGATGTGATGGGGACACCCCCAAGGAGGGAATTTACAGCTGCTCTTGGCAATTAAAACCACTCAAATGCATTAGTGTCAGAGAAGGTGACAGAACCTCCCTCCTGTGTCAGCCCCAAGTGCTCCACTGTCCATTCATCACCCCCAGGAAACAATCCAAGTATTCTCAGGGGAGCTACAATCACAAAGCTCTCTTAGGTTTGCCATCCACAAACTGATGGCAACGATAATAAACAGAGCCAAGACTAAAAACAAACCAGGGGTTCTGTAAAAACAACAGAGCTGAGGCTCATTTTAGTTGTCTTTGGGTATGTAAAGCTTTAAAAAACATTGACATGTTTTCAAACTCTTCTTCACACCCAGAAATATTAATATACATTTCTTAATTGAGAACTAAGACTTTCAGGGAGGCCTTGAATTTTTACAGCTGGTGCTTTCAGAGATGTATAAAATCTCCTGATAAGGATGTCAGTGGTTGCCATCAGCGTGGCTTTCATTTCCAAGCACTGCCACAGTCACTGCACAAAACTGCTTGGAATTAGAAAAGGAATAATTAGGATTTGGGGCTAAATTTTGCCTCTTAATGCTACTTTACAGGTCTTCTGCCCAGCCTGCACTGCCCTGGGATGTGTCCTGCACTTGTGCAGGGACCTACAGTTCTGGATAAACCCCTGAATCAACACAACCAGGGGGTGTTTGCCCCTAGTTGACCAGCCCTTGTGTTCTGCCACTGCCCCTGCAGTGCCAGTGCCCAGTGCCAGCAGCACAGGGGTCCCTGCAGCCTGCAGGGACAGCACCAAACCACATTAATGTCATTTCTCAGGGCTGTCACAGTGTCAGCAGCAACTGACAGAACAAGAGGACACATCTCAAGCTGTGCCAGGGGAGGTATAGGTTGGATATTAGAAAGAAGTTCTTCACAGAAAGAATAATAAAGTATTGGAACAGTCTGCCCGGGGAGGTGGTAGAGTCACCATCCCTGGGTGTGTTTAAAAAAGACTGGACATGGCACTTGGTGCCATAGTCTGGCTGGGGGGTTAGGGCAGGGGTTGGACTCGGTGATCTTGGAGGTCTCTTCCAACCTGGTAATTCTGGGATTGTGTGTCAGAGAGCCCCAAATGCACCAGGCTGGTCACTGGCTGAAGCCCCAAGGCAGGATAAGTCACCCCAGCTCCTTGGTGTGCTGAGACTGTGGGCAGGGCTGGCTGAGCCCCCGGGGCTGCTCCCTCAACTTCTGCCTTTCCAGCCTTTTTTCCCAGGTGTTGGAAAGCAACACAAAGAGCAAATGCTGCCCACAAACCCTGCCCTCACTCGGGGGGATGTTGCCCTCAGGGTTATTTCCCTCCCTGCCATCAGCTGGGATCCACAGGTTGGATCCCCTCCCTGCAGAGCTGGTCAGTGGCAGCACAGAGATGGAGGAGGAATAAAAATCCTGGCGTTTAACTCCCCAAACTATCCAAGTAGTAGCAGCTGAATGGACAAAATAATGAACAGCAGACATCTCATCAACCCCAGACTTTGCAGGTACAGCTGCCCTACCTGTGGCACACAGCTGGCAGGGCACAGGACTAAGTGGCATTGCACACACAGTCAGTATTTTTTCATTAGAGTCCAATAATTCCATCAGCAGTTAATCCTTCTGCATGACTTTACAGCAAACATAACCAAGAATTTTTTACCTTGCTTATTATCTGGTTAATTGGTAATAGCTCATAGAAGAAAGGTAACACAAAGTCACTCCTATTGTTCTAAGTCATGCTGATGTTCCGTGGATCAAAGACAGGTCCCTGTGTTCCCTCAGTCCCTGGTTTGACACAAAATGTTCTGCAATTTAGAGGAGTTTCCTTTCCTCGTGCTCCTTCCAAGTATTTCCCAATGCCCAGCACTCTAAGCAGTTGCAGGGTTTTGGCTGCAGAGGAGCACAGGGAAGCAGCTGTGCCCTGGGGAAGGCACACTTGCCAAAAATTACCTTAAAATGAAGTGGCTGCTTTTAGTCACATAAATCTTCACTGGGAGTTTTGACCGAGTAAGGTCTGGTAAAATACATAATGGTAGAAATTTGGGTGAGAACAATCACATCGTGTCTGAAAACCTCATCAGAGAAGTAAACTAATATTTAGCCAACCAAGTTCTGTTTTTCCACCTGCAACCATGCTGGGAGCTCCTTTAAGTGCTACACCAGCAATGTCTGAGCTCTTTGAACCCATAGGAAAACCCTCAGAGAACAGCACTGGGGTATTTCTGAATCAAGGGGCTGCACCAGCCTGGATTTTACTGTTTAATGCTGTTTCTCAGACCTGCTGAACTTCATTTCTTGTGGCTTATGGATCACCAGTGGTCCCTGGGCCTGTTCAAGCCATGTCAATGAAGTGGTGGCAGGGGAGGGGTTCCCATCTCTCCCTGTCCCCCACACTGGCCTTGCTGCTCTTCTGAACTTGGGCTCTGCTGAGCTGGGTCACTTTGCTGAGCTGGTCAGGGGGTTTATTTAGTTTTCTGATGGTTTATTGAGCTGGAAGAGTGACTGGAGGAATTAGTGAAGGTTGAGTCAATGTCAGGAGAGAGGGAAGAGCAGAGGAAAATGCTGCCACTATTCCTTCAATATAAAAAGGAGTGGAATGAAACATAAAAAGCATCAGGGATCACCAGAGCTCGTGGCAGGGCTGTGTTCCTGGGGCACAGATGTGTGCCCAGCACTCTGCCATCACACAGAGATTTACCACAAATCTGCTTTGAGTCCAGTGCTGATTCCACTCAAATCTATGGCAAAACTCTTATATTGGCTAAATGAAATATATTAAAACATTATATTTATTAATATTATATATTATTAATATAGCATATCAATAAATTAATAGATATAAACCTAGAATATAAACCTATAATAATATATTAATATAATATTATATTTATATATATAAATATATACAAACGAAAGAATATTCAAAAAAGAAACAGGCCATTGTGTTTGGGCAACATTTTATATATTAGAAGCAGCAATTTTCCTTGATACACAATGCGAAACTCTATTAGTCTCATCTAATGACTGACAATTCATAACAAACCTGGAATTTCCTTTTTATTTAATAAGAGCAAATCCTTCTTGTTTTACCAATCTGTTTTATATAATTTAGGCAAAATTACTTGCAATAGGTATTAAAATATATATAAAAGTGCTTTGAAGTCAACACTCCTCAGACACAGCTGAGGGAAGCTGCTCAATGGACAGACCTGGGGCCACACACACATTCTTGCAGTAAATTAATGGCAAAAGTGCAGAGCACGAGTTGTTTATTTGCAGTTCCCTGCTGCCCAGCCCAGATTGCCCATGTGCAGCCTGTGCCACAGCAGAGCTGGGTGAGGGCACTGCCAGTTGTGGTTACACATTCCTGAGCCCCAAACTCCAGCTGTGTGTCAAACACAGCTCCCAAACCCCCTGGAAATCCCCCAAAGCCATTGCACAAACCATCCCCAGTTCCTGCTCCCACAGACCCTGGGGTGGGCTGAGGTGCCTCCTGTGTGCTGGTGCCAGGGGACAGGAGGGCACTGGTGCCAGGGAGGTTCCAGTCTCTCCCCTCTGGGTCCTCTGAGCTGGTTCTGCATCTGCCACAGTCTGGGGAGCACAGAAACGTTGGCTGAGCCTCCAGCACAGATGCTGCTTGTGGGAGAGTCACATTCTCCACTTACTCACTCCAGGCAAGAGCTCGCAGGGAATTCTCAGGAGACTGGAACTGGAAGCTTAAAATCTCACACTGGTAGGAGCATCAGAGGGGAGAATTTGGCAGGATGTGCTTCTGGCACTGCCCCATCACACACATCTTCAGACTCACACATGAATTGGCTAAGCAAGAACTGCTCCAGTTCTTCCAGAATTCACTTTTTCAGCTCATCTNGTGTTCCTGGGGCACAGATGTGTGCCCAGCACTCTGCCATCACACAGAGATTTACCACAAATCTGCTTTGAGTCCAGTGCTGATTCCACTCAAATCTATGGCAAAACTCTTATATTGGCTAAATGAAATATATTAAAACATTATATTTATTAATATTATATATTATNCCAGTTGTGGTTACACATTCCTGAGCCCCAAACTCCAGCTGTGTGTCAAACACAGCTCCCAAACCCCCTGGAAATCCCCCAAAGCCATTGCACAAACCATCCCCAGTTCCTGCTCCCACAGACCCTGGGGTGGGCTGAGGTGCCTCCTGTGTGCTGGTGCCAGGGGACAGGAGGGCACTGGTGCCAGGGAGGTTCCAGTCTCTCCCCTCCAGGTCCTCTGAGCTGGTTCTGCATCTGCCACAGTCTGGGGAGCACAGAAACGTTGGCTGAGCCTCCAGCACAGATGCTGCTTGTGGGAGAGTCACATTCTCCACTTACTCACTCCAGGCAAGAGCTCGCAGGGAATTCTCAGGAGACTGGAACTGGAAGCTTAAAATCTCACACTGGTAGGAGCATCAGAGAGGAGAATTTGGCAGGATGTGCTTCTGGCACTGCCCCATCACACACATCTTCAGACTCACACATGAATTGGCTAAGCAAGAACTGCTCCAGTTCTTCCAGAATTCACTTTTTCAGCTCATCTACAAAAAACTTGGAAGTTTTGCTTTGTGCCACATGAAGTATTCCAATTCCACCCCAAATTAAACCTTTTATTTCAAGGTATTCAGGGCATGAAAGTCAAAGATTGACCACCCTGTGGGCATGGGCAGCAGGGCAGTTACCACCCAGTAACCTGGCAAGGTGGGACCTTTTTTGGGTGGTTAATTCCTGCTGAGCTCTCCCAGCAGGGCTGGGGGCAGCTAAAGCAGCAGGGACTGAGGACACAACTCCTACCCCTCCAATATTACAATTAAACTGTCTGGGAGCTTTTTCCATGGTCTCCAGCAGGATGGGGGAAGGCACAGGAGGGAGGAGGGACAGAAGCCCCACACTCTGCCTGGCTCACACAGAATATAAAGTGTGTGAGCTCAGCCTGAAGGACCCTGGAGTGCATAAATCCCTCAGCACTGGGGGTGTGGGAACCAGCCCAGCATTCCTGACACAAACCAAGGGAGGATTCAGGGAGCAGAGAATTCCCACTGAGACCCTGGGGCATCATACTGCTGTTCTGAGCATCCCAGGGCAGGGGGATCCACATTCCAGGACTTGTACATCCTAAATCAGACCTTGTGGCACTGGGAATGTTGTTCCCTGGAAATGTTTAATTGATGGAGAACTCCAGGGCATTTTGAGAACTGAGACACTGGTCACTTCTCAGGACAATTCTGACAATGTAACTTAAAATTGCCAAAGTTTGGGTTTCTGTAACTGGGGGAAAGTCAAGCCCTGAGAAGAAGAGCAGTTCACAGTTCAAATCAGGCAATTTAGTTTGCATTTGCAGGAGATGGAACACAGTGGATACTCATCCTCCAATTGTGAGCACCAGGGAGAACATCACACACAGAATCAGGGCAGAACTACAGGACACAAGTGGCAGCAGGAGCTCTGTGTGGTAAATGAAACTCAGTCCCCAAAGCAGCTGTGAAGTCACACACGTGACACTTGTAAGTCTTATAAATTTATCTGCATTCAGAATTAACATTTCTGTAACACAAATAAAGGGGAGGCAGAAGCAGGCTTGGAGAAAACATAATAAACATAATAAAAACCAGCCTATGAGGTGGAAATTACAGGTACAACAAGTTACAGGTATAACATGCTGTTTCATTTTCTTCCAGTAACTTTAATTTCATTGTTTACAAAGTGGAAACTGTAATCAGGTTGTTAATTTTAAGAAAAGCCAGGATTAGGGTCTTCCTTGTCTTCCCATTAATACAACCACATTAAATGTGATTATAAAAGCCACGTTTAGTGAAAGAGTTTAAGCCATAACAGAAATAATTCCCAACTCCAAAGTCATGCTGTGCAGGTTCTTCACCTTTTAACAGTTAAAGGGGAAAGCTCCCAGTTTAAGGACTGATATTGCAAACACAAAGCAGATGCTGGTTCACATCATCACAAGCTACTTAGAGCCTGACACCTGCTATTACACCCAGGACAGGACAGAAAACCAAGGGACTCACATCCCTGCAGCTCCAATTGTATGTTCACACCTGCACAAACAATTGGGATTTAAAAGCTCTACAGTCAGCTTTTCTTAACCTCTTCATTAAAAAGGCTGGACAGCATTTAAACCCTTTATATTAATTTAACCAAAACTGTACAAAGCAATCTATTTTTACATTTTAAAAATACTTACTACAAAGTGAGCAAGGAAGAGACTATTTATTCTTTTAAAGCCATGACACAGGCAACTCCCTTTACAAATAAGAAGCTCTAGTAGTTGTATCAATTTTTGGTCAATAATTTTGGTTCTATATTAAGTGACACCTGCTGACCATTTCTTTTGAGTAGTCAGTTTTATTCTAAATGACTTTATGCATAGATTAGTTGGCCAACAAATCTAGAATTTCAGTCAGCATCACATCTTTTTTCTTCCAGAATTCACAGAGTAGGTGTATGCATTTTATCTATATAAATGTACACATCTATGGAACTGCTCTAAGTACTGGGCTGCTTGTGTCTGCTGGAGGAAGTTTTCACAAACTTCTTTGGTGCCAAAAAAAGGTTTCTGCCATTTCTGGCACTTTAGAGACGTGGAAGTGTCTGAGAGTTGTAAACAAGCACAAAACAAATCCTGGTGGACTGGAATGATCTTCCCCTCACTACTGGCCAAGGAAAGAGGCCATGGGATCATCAGGTCTCTGCCTCTTCATTCTGTAGGCTTCCATCTCCTCCTCTGTTGGCTCCCTGGCCTCAAAGTGGCTGTTGTAGGGTCTCTTCCTCTCATCCAGCTGCAGGATTTCCTTGACGTGGAGCAGCCGAGCCTCCTCTGCATTCAGAGCCTGCCAGGAGACACAGGAACCCCAAATCCCAGGGAAAAGTAAGGAAAAAGCCCCACTCAGGTTTGTCTGAGGTTTGTGTGGTGGCCAAGCAGCAGCACAAGGGGAGGAGATCAGTGCCCTGCTCATTTCTCAGTGTTTAACATCAAAGGAAGGTAAAATGCTGGGTTGCAAACAAGCCACTTTAATCCCTTTGTCAAAATGCAGAAACTCCTTGGATTTACCTAAAATGTAACCATGACCCAGCAGCACCACAGCAGATGAACAGTGGGATCCTGGGGGTCTGGGGTGGTTTGGGACTTTGAGTTTTGTGTTACTCCTCAAACCACTACTGTTGCTCCTTGCTCCTCAAGAGCAGTGCATTTGTACAGGGCTTTGATTAGTCTCAGTTTTAACTGGTTCCCCCCTGGGGGAGGCAGGGGATGGTTTGGGGCATGGATTTACTGCAGCAACTGGGAGTCTGGGCCCAAGCCTGGCACAAAAGGTGCCAAGTTAAGCTTTGACAATGCCTTTGATCTCCCCTTTCTTCAACACACAAATCATTGTTTTCTGCAATGTCTTTTATAGAACTACAGCTCTTACAGGTGCCTAGACATGAAATGTTCTATATTATCTGAACTAAATCTTCCAAAACTAAATATTTATGGAATGTTCTAAATAGATCTTCTAAAGCACATTCCCTAACAGCATTTCAAATTTGCTTTAGCTCAAAATTAGCATCAAAGAACATCCCCTGTAGCACCAGAACTACTGAATAGGCTTCATAGAAGTGATGTTGTAAAATATATCAAAATATATCAAGTTCTTTTTGCCACAAAGCCACAGAAGAGTATAGTGCACCTTTTTAAGTTTCTCTTGCTTCTTTTTCTCTTCACCCTCACTGTCTGAATTTGAGCTCTTCTTGTGCTTCTTCTTTTTCTTCTCTTTCTGTTTCTCTTGGTGGATCTGTAAAGTGGGAGACAAGTTGCTGTTAAGATTCAACTTGCCAACATTAATAATGTCCAAGCCACTAAATCCTAAGCTTCTATTAATGCTGTTTGAAAGTTCAGTTTTCCACAGAGATGTTAATAATCTAATAATGTAGCCTGGCAATATTCAGGCTCACTATGATTCTACATAATTTTGTTATACACATCTTTTCATCTCTTAAAATATTGAGGAAAAATCTGTGTTTTCCTGAGAATGGGAAGCATCCTACCTCCATCAGAGTTTTGGGTTTTGTCATGTGTTCTTCCTCCCCAGGCTGCTCTTCCAGCAAACCTCCTTCTGTGTTCTGTACAAGAGCAAGGATGGCCAGTTACATTTGGAAGGGGAAGGACAAAACTAAAATACAACCTCCCCAAAAAACACCCTCCCAAAAAGCAGGGGTCTAAACCTCAGGTAAGGAAGATGAAAGCTTTCTGGCATTTTTAGCATTTTGCACCTGATTAAGACAATACTTACAGCAATTTCTTTCCCAGCCTCCCCTGTACAGTAGGAGAACTTGACAAAGGAGTGGCAGCACTTGTAACCCCACTTGCCTTCCTTCCAGTAGGAACCCCAGATGCACTGCAAGAGAACAGCACAGTTGTGTCCATGAGGAGGCTGCAAGTCACTGCTGAGAGGTACATGAGTCAAACAGCCCAGGAGTGAGCAATACTTGTGTTATTCTACATGTGCACTGCCAACAAAGACAAAAGCAACAGCACGTGGGCAACTCCTACTCCAGGTGGAAGGGAAACAGAATAACTTCCCCTTTGGATTCACATTGCCATGGCAACTCCTCAAATTCACATCACAACTCTGATAATCTGAAATTCCTCCTTGGCAGAAAAGGGAGAGTGTCACATTTGAGACAGGAGAGATTTATTTGCTGTATTAATTTTATTGTTCTAATTTATCCTATTGTACCTCCAAGTGGTTCTTTATCATTTTAACATAACCTAGGGCTTACTGTGTGGTTGTTGATCTTCACATCCTCCTCATACTTAGAGCAAGCAATAGCTTTCTCCTGTCCTTTGATGACTGTGCCATGCCTGGAATATTCCACATAATCCTCTGTTTGAGCCAACAGCAGTTCAGCTGGGGGGGCATCCAGATGTTCTTGGCCTCCATACTAAAATGCAAATAGAAATGACATGGAATAGGTTTGAAAACCCCCACCTTTTATGTAATGAAGCAAATATTTCAAAAGCTGCACCTTCAACTCCTTGTGAAGAAGGCACAGAAGTACATGGGGACAGGTTAGTGAATAGTCAGGACACAAACACCACCTCCTGTGCCCACTGGGATGGCTCCTGGTGTTTAGTTTTGTGTGGTTGGTTTTTTGGTTTTGTTTTATGCCTGGAGAAGGACAACACTGAGAATCCTCACCCAGAGCAGGAAAACTTCTCAGACCAAGCCAAAAGGCTCAGGTACAACCAGAGCAGCACTTTCTGTCCCTCTCCAAACCTGAATGTTGACAAGGTTGGAATCTAAATGGATTATTTAAGTCTTTTTCAGTTGTCCAAGAAACAACTTGCAAAATATAAAAGAAATATTTATTTACAAGACTGCACCCAAAACTTGAGTTGGAAAGAAATTCAGATTTCTTCAGTGGAGAAATTCTGACAGTTAAATACAAACAAATACCAGCAGATCTTCAAAGGTTCCATACTAAATAATAAAATTAATCTAACTGATGAGACAGTGTGGATAAATATAAATATATTTTTCTAAGTCTAAGCTGCCGAGAACAGCCCTTTCACACAGGATTAGTAATCTTATTTGTTCCCCAAGACCCAGACTTGAAACTCAGCAGAATTCTTATTAAATAAAACCAAATGCCTATTACCTTCTCTAGGATGCTTTCTTTCTGCTGTGCCTTGAAATCTTCTTTTTTCACTTTGAAGGATTTATACAGGAGCTCTAATTTTGTAGGGTCTGCTTGAAGATGAACCTCAGAGCCTTTGTCATAAGCCTCCCAAGCAAACACTGCACACGAGAGATTTCACTCAGTATTTCCTCCAAAACCAACACACACATTCAAATTACCTTCTTCAATTCTGAAGCAATTAGAAAGGCCTCAATCTACAATGATTTCTGCCTTGGCAGCAGCAATGTTCAGTATTTTAAGTGCATTTCTTTCCCCCCAGCAGAGCCCACTTACACTGAGTCTGTGCCATTGAAATGGTGTCTCCCGTGTAGCGAACAAAGTTGTCACCTGCATAACCCACTCTGCAGAGAGGAACAACAGCACTGTCAGCATTCCTGGGGGCATTTCCTCCCCAAAACAGTCACACAACTTCAGCAGCACAGTAAAAATTCTCCTCGTGCCCTCAGAGTTAAGAATGGAGGGAGAAGAGGGTGAATTCCTCTGGATCCATGACATGAAAGGCCTGGCTCCCTGTGTTGGGCACTTGGGAATCCTGCTGTGTCCACAGGGAAAGGTGGCACACACTGGGTTAAACCTGGATCCAGCTGCACCAGAAATGTGCATCAACAGTGCACAAGGTTTCTCCTATTCACCTTCTGGCTTTGAGACTCTCCCCCAGCCCAGAGCAGCTCAGTTCAACCTGGGAGCAGCTTTGCTGCTCAGACACTTCTGCACAGCCTCGAGGAGATGCACAGAGTGTGGATGAAGCACAGGCTGAAGATCAAATGATGTCAACAGCCTTATTCCCCACTCTTTCATCTCCCCAAAGCCACTCTGAAAAATGGAGTCTGCAAAGCTGTGGCAGAAACACAGACTGAACAAAGGGCAAACGACAATGAGAGAGAAGTGAAAGCATCTGCAGCTAAAACCAAGAATTGACTGGTATTATTGTAGCTGGGGGCAAGGAGAGGTGCACAGAGCATTATTTGCTGTCATTTAGGCCTGGCCCTATTTCATGCAGTGAGCTAATCCAAGTCCTGTGTCTGAGTGCAGGTTTTCCTCCCAGCCTGTCTGCTCTGGAAGTTCCCAGCACAACACAGCTCGAGTGCCTGACTCAGGCTGCAAGTGGCAGCCCTGGCATCTTCAATTAAATTGTCTAAATAGACAATGCCACAACTTTCACACCTTTTCTATGCAAAATCCATTAATATAGGAGGAGATCTTGCTCCTCATTCACACACATTGTTAGGTCTCCAGTCCTGAATGCCTCCCAACAAACAAGGGATAAAGTTTAAGATGTAGTTATTGAAATACTTTGCATAATCATCATTATTGTTCACAGGAATCACCTCTAGATGCAGCAATGTTCTGGTCTTTGTACAGATCATTACACTAAAGGGAGGTCTACACATCCCTGAAAATTAAGGCTCAGTCAGTGTTACAAAAATACCACTTTTATATACTAAAACAGAAGGTGCTCCTAAATAAAACACGTATTTTTTTATTACTAATTCTATACATAACTGACTAGAGATTAATTAGTAAAAGGACATACAGATAAAAGAAAATACAAAACTATTCATTTAATTTTAAAGAGTATTGTTAGATACACAAGCATAACCCTGTTTTAACTTACTCATCTGGATTCTTGCCTGTGTTGGCATATGGGTTCTCCCTCATTGCTCTGGTTTTGGGATCATAATAAGCAGAGTTTGGATCTAGATTCCTCAAGTACTAGGAAAAGAAACAACACACAAGATATTTAATAATTTCAGAAGAACTGAAGTGACTCCTTTATCCCGCAGTTCAGACATTTCAAAAGTTCTCTCCCTGTAAAAGGATGACCTTGACAAAGTCATAACATGAGAACAGAACTGAAAACAGACCTTAACTTAAAACCCCAAGACACAGACACAGAGTCATTAATGAGTGTGTACAATTTGTTGCAATGGACTCCTGTGAATACAAAGGAACATTTGAAGTCCTTCACTCACTTTTGCAATGTCTTCCCGAATCCGCAGGTTCCGGACTGTGATTCGCCTTTTGGAGTCAAAGTTCTGCCCAGGCATATCAATGTCATCTGCATACTTGTCTTCATCCTCATCCTCACTGTTGTGCTCTCTTTCCTGAGGAGACAGGGCAAAGTCACTCACTCCAGACACAAGTGCAAGACTCTGACTGTGGTGGTTTCACTGAACTCTGCAGCCCCTGGGTTACAAGCTCTGGGCCCAAGTGTGCTGTCAGGCCCCCTAACACTGGGCACTTCCCAGAAATACTCTTGTGGGAGGATTTCCACCTCCTCACATGGAAACAGTCACCAAAACATGATGTTTTCTTCATATCATCCCAGTTATCTTTGGCAAAACGTGCCACGCTACAATAGTTCTGTGTTTGCATCTCTGAGGTTTGACAACACAAACCCAACCCCCCCTCCATGAAACCCAGCTCTGCCTGCAGGAACAGGCAGCCAGGGGCAGGGAAATGACACTCAAACCCTTGTGCCACCCCCATGTCAGTGTTTCACTAAGTCCAGGTCCTTTGTCCTGCCCAGGGTGTGATGCAGTGATTAATCCTCTTACTGTCTGTGAGTTGGGCTCCTCTTCTCCCCACTGGTGTCTTGGGGAGTTCTGCAGCAAACAAAGAGCACATGAGCACAGCAGACAAGGTGGGGAGAGGAGAGATGGCAGGGGTACAAAGGGCACTCAAAGCACAGCCTGATGCTGAATGCAAAATACAATTTACCAGTGGCACAAAAAGATGCTCCTAGAAAGAACCCTTAAGTGTCTCTATCACAGACATGTTGGAGACCTTGGCACACAATTCCCAATTAAACTTACAATTCATTGCAAGAACAGCAAATTCTAGAACTGTTGCTGCTATGCAGGGCCTGTTATGCCTTTGAACACTGATGGTTTAGACTAGAATATCTCATATCATGTAAATATAACCAATTTTAACTCTGAAAGCTTAAAAAATAATCAAGAGGATATGTACTCAAGGATTTAGGTGGGATTTACAGGAGGACTAAGCATGAATCAGAAGGCATAATTTAAACTGGACAAACATAGCCTGACTATTTTTTTAACCTGCTTAGCCTCTAATTTGAAAATACCTGCAGAGGTGAAGATGGAATCAGCTCTGAGCCCTGGAACACTGACCAGCACTGACTGAGCAAATCAGTCTTAATTCTCCCCATCACACCCAGTCCTGCAGTTTCAAACATACTTTTCTTTTTACAGCTCCATTTTATAAGGAATAAGTATAAGAAATGTTTGGCCTGTGTTGAAAACAGGCATGAAAAGAGAAGGTCAGTGGGAGAGTGAGCTCACTGTGACATCTGGTGACATCTGCTCCTGCAAAGCAGCAGGAGAAACAGAGGCACAGCTGTAGGCAGCGTTTTTCCTGGTGTTTTCCCTCTTAAAATATTGATTAAAAAACCCTACTTCTGACCAGTAGCAGTCTCTCTATTTTTTCCTCATTTATAAACTTAGAATATAACCAGAAATGCCTTTTAAAATTAAGAGTTTTACATCAAAGATTATCAAAAGCACTGTGATGTAAGAGGAGCTTGTAGAAGTTAGTGGAGGATACAAACTCTGCAGTTATAAACCAGAGGGAAGTACATTTGCTCAGCCTTCAAATAATCAGAGACACTGCAAACACTCACAGCAACCACTGAAGAAGAAACAAGTTGGTTTAAGATAAAGAAAATACCTTCCTATTCCAATTTGCACTAAGCATTACTAAACCAGTGCACAGTCACACAACAACTAGTCAGACTTTAACAACCTTTAAACACAAAAAAAGCATTTCAGTACATGAAAAAAAATTACTACACAGAAAACAAGTTCTTCTGACCCAAAATTCCATGTAGAGAATACATGAGTATTCTCATGTGTACACGAGAATACATGTAGACATGAATTAGTGAGAATAGTAATCACACAGAATTATTGTCCTTCAGGGGAAAACAAAGCAACTCTCATTAGAAAGATGTTTCAAATTCTTGAATGTGACACAGAATGTGCTGGGAAAACCTTTAAATTCCTGAAGGGCATAAAACCCAACAGCACACCCTGTATAGAGAGGGAGAGATTCAGAAAGCAGAATAATCTGTTGTGGATTTATTCAGCCCAAACAAAACTAACTGAGGGTTTAGTTTCCTTACCACTTGCTCCAGCTTCCCTGATGCCAACTCTTCCTGCAGCTTCTGGGCTTTCAGGGTACGTTTGGCCTGTGGGGCAGCAAAATGCATTTGCTTCAATATTTCTTTTTAGCACAAGGTTTAATACCAGCAGTGCCCATGACAAGTGTTCCTCCTGCCAGCCCAGCCAGGCCAAAGAGCCAACGTTTCCCCAGGACATCCCAGCACCTACCAAATCCACCTTGGAATACTCCTCCACAATCTTCATGTGCTCCTCGGGGTTGTAGCCGTTCCAACGATCCCGTTTCCCGTCGTAGTCAAACATCAGCTGAGGCTGCACATGCTCATCTGGGGCAATATTCATGCCTGTGTATTTTGCTCCAACTTTCCTGGGCCTCTGAAAGAGAAAAGATTGTTACCTCAGTCCATTAGATTAAAATATGTCACACATCAGACACCCCTTTAAAACTACTGTCAATAGAGCTCCTCTAAACCCAGTTCAGTGCAGGACTGTGAGCCTGTGAGCTGTAAAGAAATGCAAGTTCTGCATTTTAATTAAATTTAATTTTAACTTAATTTTAATGTAGCCATTGGCTCCATCAATTTTTTAATTCTATTTTCCACAATTAAAGCAATCGAAACAGTTTCTAGGGGTGGTTTCCAGCTGCCATGAAACAGGAAGGCACAGCAGCACTTGAGTTAAGGCAAATTAACATAAAGAGCCAAACATTCTCACCTATTACAGCAGAGCTTATTACCAACAGAACTGATCAACAACACCTTGAACAACATCATTTTATTCCCTACATAACACAGAAATTTTCAAGTCACCTCTCAACACACACAACCTTTTCCAAAGTGGCTTTTCCAAAGGCAGAAACAGCCGTTTATCTGTTTTCCACTGAGAGCTGCCATGGTTTTCAGGGGCACTAAACCATGGCACAAAGTGAGTTACCTCCATGCAGTCCTTCTTCTTGTGGGTCAGGGCCCCGCAGTTCTCACAGGCTCCTTTGCGGTACCTCGTGGCCACGGTGTGCTGGGCACAACACAGGGGTTAGAGAAACAGCCCATAAACCAGGGCTGGGCACAACCCAGGGGGGTTAAAAACCTGGCACAAACCCTTCCCAACACCGCGTGCTGGGCACAACACACAGGGAGGGTTAAAAACCTGGCACAAACCCTTCCCAACACCGCGTGCTGGGCACAACACACAGGGAGGGTTAAAAACCTGGCACAAACCCTTCCCAACACCGCGTGCTGGGCACAACACACAGGGAGGGTTAAAAACCTGGCACAAACCCTTCCCAACACCGCGTGCTGGGCACAACACACAGGGAGGGTTAAAAACCTGGCACAAACCCTTCCCAACACCGCGTGCTGGGCACAACACACAGGGAGGGTTAAAAACCTGGCACAAACCCTTCCCAACACCGCGTGCTGGGCACAACACACAGGGAGGGTTAAAAACCTGGCACAAACCCTTCCCAACACCGCGTGCTGGGCACAACACACAGGGAGGGTTAAAAACCTGGCACAAACCCTTCCCAACACCGCGTGCTGGGCACAACACACAGGGAGGGTTAAAAACCTGGCACAAACCCTTCCCAACACCGCGTGCTGGGCACAACACACAGGGAGGGTTAAAAACCTGGCACAAACCCTTCCCAACACCGCGTGCTGGGCACAACACAGAGAGTGTGTCAGACCAAACCAGGGCTGGGCACAACACAGGGGGGTTAAAAACCTGGTACAAAGTCATAAACCCTTCCCAAAATCCAGTGCTGGGCACAACACAGGGAGGGTTAAAAACCTGGCACAAACCCTTCCCAAAACCCAGTGCTGGGCACAACACAGAGAGTGTGTCAGACCAAACCAGTGCTGGGCACAACACAACTGTTACACAAACCTGGGCACATCCCAAAGCCTTCCCAACCATCCCTTTTTCCAGCACCCCCAGCCTGCCCTCCTCAAGCCCCAAACACAGCTCTGGGTTGGGATCAAACCCTGCCACTTGCCTGTTGAGTGAGAATTCCCAGCTCCTGCCTCCCTTAGAACCACATAACCATAAATTACCTCCTCACACAACCAACCCAAATCCTTAGTTTGTGACACAAACGTTTTTCATACCTCCTGAACTCCTCGTTTGTACCAATCCCCAGAGGAGTTGTACTGTTTCTGTTTCTCTGGTTGAGGTCTCTGGTGCTTCAGGGTGGGTCTTTTAGAAGGATCAATGTACCAGGGCACTGAGGAGATGTACTGAGGGATGTGAGGGTTGATATCCCTGTAAAACATTGTGTAATAAATACATGACACAGGGAAAAAACCCTAACAAATAACTCACATGAAACTTCAGTGCTTTAAGTGATAACCAACTTGTGCAGCTGGGACAATGCACTGCAAAATAAACCTGATAAACACAGGTTTTCACTGGGATTTTGCTGCCACCTCAACTCCTGCCTCCAAATCAAACTGCTTATATTGATGCTACTGAGCACAAAAATAGTCACATTTCTCTTTTCAAAAGCAACCAGACTTGTAGAAGCAAGAGAGGGAACAGCTCAGATGCCCAGCAAAGTTCCCCTGAACAATGTTCTGTTCAATACAAAACAGCCCTTGCAAAGGCTGCACAAATGGGATTTTTTTGGCAGGACTGTCAACAGCTCAAAGCAGATAAACACTGAACCTGCATTGTTTTTTAAAAAATATCTGTTTTCTGAGGCTGACTGGAACGTTAAAAGACAATTTACAAACTTCAGCTGTTTTGTACATGAGTCATTGCAGAAGGAATCCTGTGTCCCCTCCTGATCGTGTAACAACAGCAAAAAAGGCATTTTCAACCACTTAGAACCACCACAGTTTTAACAAAACTTACTTTCCTTCTTCATCCACCTCAGCAGGTGCATTCCCCAGTTTCCTCTGTTCTTCCAACTCCTTCTTTTTCCTCCAGTCTTCCCTTGTCATTTTCTTCGGCTCCTCCAGGCTCACATCGTTTGTCCCTCCCGCAGGAGCAGCGTTTGCCACCGCTCCTGAGGCCATGTTGGCTTTGCCCTGTCAGCGGGAGCAGAAAAGAACGTATTCCTGACACATCCCTGTGCTGGAATGTTGGCACCACTGGGAATAAACCCCTCACTTGGGGAGCGTGCAGGTCCCACCGGCACCGACACAGAGCGGGACCGGCCCGCAGCCCGCACGGCCCCTGTGCCGGTCCCGGTCCCGAATCCCGCCCCCTGATCCTGAGCGCCGATCCCGCTCCCGAATCCCCGATCCCAAATCCCCGATCCCTGTTTACCTGCCGGGCCACAACACCGCCCCACAAAGCCCCGCGACCCCTGTGCCGGTCCCGGTCGCTGATCCCGATCCCTAATCCCGCTCCCGCGATCTCTGATCCCAATGCCGACGCCAATGCCAATGCCAATTCCAATTCCAATTCCAATTCCAATGCCAATTCCAATTCCAATTCCAATTCCAATTCCAATGCCGATCCCGATCCCGATCCCGATCCCGATCCTTGTTTACCTGCTGGGCCGCGCCACCGCCCCACAATGCACCGCGACCTCTCAAGCCGTTCACTTCCGGGGCGGGGCCTCCCCGCGTACCCGCCCTCCCCCGCCCCGGGAGGCGGTGCGCGAGCGGCGCGCTGAGCCAATCGGCTGCCGAGCGTGAGTCGAAGCGGCCAATGGGCGGCGCGGGGCCGGTTTAAAAGCTGCCGCCGTTGAGCGCGGCGCGCTCTGAGGGCCGCGAGCGGTGTCCGGATCGGTGCTGAGGTGAGCGGGGGTTGCAAGCGCTGCTTTCACTTTGTGCTTAAGCTTTTGGCCTCAAGCTGTACCTGTGGGGGAGCCGGGGGGTCGGGCTCTGCTCCCAGGGAACAAGGGACAGGATGAGAGGGAGCAGTGTCAAGCTGTGCCATGGACGTGAGGGGGAGTTTGTTCCTGGAAAGAGTGGTCGGGCCTTGGAAGGGGCTGCCCAGGGAGGTTTGGAGTGCCCGTCCCTGGAGGTGTCTAGGGAAGAACTGGCCGTGGCACTCAGTGCTCTGGGCTGGGGGACAAAGCAGTGACAGGTCACAGCTTGGACTCGGGGGTGTTTTCCAGCCTCAGTGGTTCTGTGGTGGAGTTTTCCTGCAGGGCTCCCCAGGGAGGGGTCACTGGTGACCTGTGGCAGCACCCGGTACCAGTGCAGGGGTGCCCTGACCTGGTGTCGAGTGGGGCTGGAAACCCGTAGGGATTTATTTGTATTGCATGTCTTCTGAAGGGTTCTTTTTCTGGTGAGATGATGTCTCTGCTTATAAAATAACGGGCTGTTCAAGTGCTTCAAGCTCAGCCAAGGATTGGGTTGTAAGCTGGGAGATTCTCGCTTTTCATGTGAGAGCAGTTAAACACTAACTAAACACTGGGGAAGTAGTTAAACCCTAAAAAGAAGTGACAAAGCAAACCAGAGGTGTTGGATGTTTCTGTGTAGGATTGCTGCTGAGACTTCTACAAGCTCCTTTGGGGCTGTGAGCCAACAATGTGCAGTGATAGTGCCCTCAAACATGAGGGTCTGTAGCTAAACTACAATTTAATGGTGTGAAACAGGGGTTTGTTACCTCTCATCCAGCAACCAGTGTGTAACAACTGTTGTCTTTAATGTGGCTTGTTTAAAAAGTGTGCTGTGGTAGAAGAAATGATGAAAATTACTTATTCTTTTTCCTGTATGGATTTTACAGGGTGATCTCATCAACCTGAAGATGGCAACACTGATCTTTGTTGATCAGGAGAATGGTGAAGTTGGTGCTCCTAAGGGTCAGCTGAGGCTCCCATCAGGATCTTGTGGGTATCTGCTGCCCTAAGGCAGTGAGGGATCAAGTGAAGGGCATAAATCATGTCTTGTTAATCACTGCTTTCAGTGGTAATAGCTTTCTCTTCATATATACACTTACCTAACTCATTTTGTAAGCTTGATTACCATAAAAATAAAGATAAATCTGTGCTTTTGTCATAGATGTGGCTTATGTTCATGACAACTAATTTTCCAACATGTGCTCTTGCTGAAGCTTTAGGATTGATATGATGCTAAAGTTTGCTTTTTTCTTCCATCTCCTCCAGCAAAAATCTTATCTGAAAGGACACAAGTTACCACTCCACTTCCTAAAAAAGCCATCTCCACATCTCCAGCTGTGTCTCGCTCTGTCAGGAAGGCTCTTGGGAATGTGAATAGAACTGAAGGAGTCTCCAGCAAGATGGATAAGATAAAACAGAAAAATCAGCCTTGCACTGCAAACAAAGTGAGTACAACCCACTTCTGCTGCAAGAGGGGAGAGGGAATGTGATGTTTGCTGTGGTGCTTAACCCTGGCAGGTTAAACCCCCCCAGCACAGCACACTGCTGCTCCCCTTCCCTCAGTGGGGTGTGGGAGAGAACTGGAAGGGGAACAGTGAGAACTCGTGGGCTGAGAATAAGATAATTGAGTAAATAAAGTCTCAAAGAAAAACATAACCAGCTGACTGATAACTGCTGGGGAAGTTTCCCAGGGACTGGCAAGGTTTCATTGCTGAGCATGAAGTGGGATGGCCCTGTGGGCAGCTGTCCTGGCTGGGCACCCTCAGCCTCTGTGCTGGGGTTGTGAGAGCAGGAGGGGCCTGGGCTCTGTAAAAACTGCTCAGCAATAGCTCCAACAGCTGCATCACAGCTGTTCTCACCATGGATCCCAAACAGGGTCTCACTGAGGAACAAAAATAACTCTCCTGGGCAAAAGCAGTGCACCTGCATAGGTGGCTCTGGGAAAATAGAGTTCATGTCTTATTCACATCTTAAGTGCTAAGAGTTTAATATGGGCTTGAATGTTCCAGTGCAGTCATTTTTTGCCACCATAGATAGTACTGCACTGCATAAACTCACTGGGATGTTTGCCCATGTCCAGCATGTTTGTGGTGAAGGTGTTGGAATTTAGATCTGTGTGCCAGGTGTTGGTCTGTAAACCTGAACAGCACAGGAGAGCCACTACAAACACTTTGTTAGCTCAAATAATGTGATCTCCTCTTTTTTGAAGACTAGTGAAAAGACTGGATTAGAAAGCTGCAGTTCAGTGGCTGAAGAAGATTGGCCAGAAATAGAAAATATGTTTCCTTTTGATCCTCAAGGTAAGAACTATTGGTGTAATTAAGATCAACACTAAGGCTTTCATGAGTGTAAGGCTTTGTCTAAGCTGTTGTGGCACATGAGCCAACACTGCATTTCTCTGCAGCCCTTTCTGAAACATTAGGGTGCTTTCTACTTCTGGAAAACCATTGTGTTATTTTAGATTGCCTCCCACTTCACTTAATCTGGGACAATTTGCAGCTTCCCAGGCTACTGCACTTACTGAGTCTCTTTCTCAAACAGACTTTGAGAGCTTTGATCTTCCTGAAGAGAACAAAATAAGCAACATCAACCTGTGTGGTGTTCCCCTGATGATATTTGAGAGGACATATGACAGATGTGTGAACATGGTTCCTTCACCTGTGGAGATGGAAGAGATTTCCTGGGAATCCAGTAAGTGGGAAGTTGGCAGGGTTTTCAGGACACCCAGTGCCCCTCAGTGGTTTGGAGGGGAGCACTTGGCTGCAGCAGTGAATTGTTCTGAGATAAAAGCAGTTTGACAACTCAAGCAGAAGCCATGCATTGGAGGCAAGTAAAACAAGGAGCAATTCACCACTTCCCCTCAGCAGGCAGGTGCTCAGCACCCCAGCACAGCTCTGTGTGTCATGGGCACTTGAGAAGAGAGATGCCATAACTCCTGGTGTCCCTCCTGCTTTCCCCAGCTCTGTATCTGGGCATGGTGCCATGGGCTGGCATATCCTTGGGGCAGCTGTGCCCAGCTGTGCCCCCTCCCGGCTCTTGGTGCATCCCTGGTGTCCTTGCTGGTGGCATGAGGAGCAGAAAAGGCCTTGGCTCTGGCAGCACTGCCCAGCAATAGCTAAAACATCTTTATCAGCACTGTTTTGGTCACAAATCCAAAACACAGCACATGGGAAGAAAATGAAGTGTCCCCCAGTGAAAAGCAGCCCCCTGAGCAGCCCTCTGGTGCACTGCAGATGGATCACTTGGGTGGGATTGGTTTATGCTATGAGACAGTATTTCCCTTAGTCATTCAGTGCTGCTGAGCTGCTGGGAACAACTTATGTTGGTGCACAGTATGAGTTTGAGACCTGATTTGATTTGTTTCTAACTTGCAGACTTGCTGCAATCAACCAATGACTTCCTTGCCACCCTGGATGAGATCATTGACATGCCACCTCCAAACTATGACCTTTAATGTGTGTGCTGAAGCTTCTGTGGAGTTGCTATTTTGTGTAGTTCTGTATTTTAATAAAGGTTAACTTGTATAGGGTGGCACTTGTCCACTTCAGTAGGCTCCAGATGTAGGTAGTAAAATGTGCTGTGAGAAGATTATCTGACAAGTGGTTAAAGCAGAGCCTGGATAAGCTTCCAAGCAAGACTGTAGAAATGCTGTGACCATATCCAGAGCTGCTGCCTGCTGGTTAGACACTGGTTTTTGTGGGTTTGAGGTCCTGATCTCACTGTTTGCTAAGTTAGTGCAAGAGTCTAAACCAGTCTGGTGTAAATGAACCACCAGAGCTGGGATTCTTCTGCCTTTTTCCTTTAAACTTGGTTGCTCTTCCCAGTGGTTTAAGGTGGTGTGTTGGGTTCCTGTGCAGCTGTGGACTGATTGTCACAGCATTGTGTGCTCTGATGGCTGGGACTGGTTTGGAACTTCAGAGAACTCTGAGAAATATCAAACTAAACAGGTAAAAGATACAGGTGAGGAAATTCTGTATGGAGATTTCAGAGGTTGGCTGATCCCTAATTGCATTTGAATAGTTTTTGATTCTTAAAGAACTTGTCTGTGTCTACTGAGATCAAAGTCTGATGGATGCAGTCTACCAGCCACGAGAGTTTAATCATAGTTCTTATAAAAGAAAGTGACAAAATGCATCTTTGCCTTTGTCTCTATCAGTTTGAACAAGCTGGGAGAAAATAGCAAAGCTGACTTTTACAGGAAAATCCTGCAACTAAGGCACTGAAAGTGGTCACGCAGTGCCATCCTGTGGCCTGTTGGGCAGCCTCAGGTAAAACCAGTCCCGAGGTGAGTCCTGAGCGAGGCCCCAGAGGACAGGGGGCTTTCAGAACTTCAGCTCAAACTGCAACCAGTGGGTAATAGCATTTTGTAAATCCTCTATCCCACAGCCCCTGTCAGTGACCTTCAGAGACCTCAACCAGCCAACAGAAGGTCCCAGAACACACTGGTTTGTGGTTTACACAAGGTCTCTGCAGTGCTGCTCAGAGCTGCCCCTTTCCTGGGCTCCCTTTCCCCTGTTTCCAGCTCCTCCCAGTGCTCAGGTTTGGGGCTGTGTGTGGGGGGAACCTCAGGCAGGGGGGGCAGAACTGGGTGTCAGCACAGCAGCACTGGGGGGCTGGGGCAGGACTGGCCATCCTGGGAGGTGGGACTGGGAGCACTGGTGCCCTCAGTGCACGAGGTGTGAGAGGTGCTGGTGCTGGCAGAGTCCAGATGATCCATCCATGCTGCTGGTCAGACCTAACGAGACCCCGCTCAGCCCAAGTGCTGCCTTTAGGGAAGGCTGAGCCCTTCCTGCAGCGATGGGCAGTGTTGTGCCGGTGCAGTCTGGGAGTTTAAACAGGGACATGTTTGCGGGTACTTAGTGCAAAAAGTTGTCCGGAGTTCCTGAAACGTCACAGGAGCCACAAGGCAGGACTTGGGCTCAGCATCACCGTCAAAACAAGTCTCCAGGGCTCAGGAGAGCCAGACTGGGAGAAGACTGGAAAGGTCAGTGCGGGAGCTTTGGAGGGGGAGGACAAAAGGCTGATGGACGAGCGGGTTCCGCGGTGCTGTGGGAGGATCGAGCCCTCGGTCCCGGCCTGGGGGAGCTTTGTGCGGGGCTGTGTCTGAGCGCCCGTGCCCGGAGCTGGGAGGGTTAAAGCAGCCGGTTTGGGGGGCTGGAGCGAGCGGGATCAGTGCGGGATTGTGTGAGCGCAGCCACGAGAGGGAGCCCCGGCTGCGGGACACGGAGACAGGGACACGAGCGGCTTTCCCAGCGCGTGGGGTCACACGGATCCCAGGCAGACTGAGCACCCCCTCGATCCTGAGCTGCAGAGCTTTGTCTTCCCTCAAGGCAGAGCCTGACTCTTTCTTCCAAAAGCAACCGGACGTTTTCCGGTGAGCGGTGCGGTGGCAGTGGCTGTGCAGGCACCGAGAGGGGCTCGTGGTGTCGGTCACTTTTCTCCGCACTCCCGCTGCCGGAATCTCTTCTGACGTGCCGGCAAGAGCCCGCTGTTAATGTTCTGTAAACAGCCGCCTGGGGACCCTGGGTCCCGGTGGGTTCGAGCGAACATCCCTGGAAATGCTCCCGCTGCCCAGAGCTGTCCCAGGTGCCGTGTGTGCCTCGGGGGATGGACACGGGCTGTGCCTCGGGGGATGGACACGGGCTGTGCCTCGGGACACGATCTGCGGCTTATCCCCCTCCCTCCTCTCTGGTGGGCTCTGATCAGCTCCAAGGCTGTCACAACCCCACGGTGAGCCCGATCCCGCAGGGGGATGTCCCTGGGACTGTGCCAGGGAAATCCCAACCACAGGACCCTGCAAACCTCAGCTCTGCAGAGCAAACACAACGGCCCCTCGGCTGGGGGGTTAATGCACAACGTGTCGGCCTCCCTCCCCAGCGGTTTGGGCAGGTGTGAGCGGAGTCTGAGCAGGTGTGTGCAGGTGTGAGCAGAGTCTGGGCAGGTGTGTGCAGGTGTGAGCAGAGTCTGGGCAGGTGTGTGCAGGTGTGAGCGGAGTCTGGGCAGGTGTGAGCAGAGTCTGGGCAGGTGTGTGCAGGTGTGAGCGGAGTCTGGGCAGGTGTGAGCTGAGTCTGGGCAGGTGTGAGCAGGTGTGAGCAGAGTCTGGGCAGGTGTGAGCAGAGTCTGGGCAGGTGTGAGCAGTCCCTGTAGTTGTGACACGGGGGTGGCTCCGGGCCCTGATGAACCAGCCGGTTGCAGGGACAGGCTGCAGGTCAGGGCAGGTCCCAGCAGGCACAGACACCCCCGTGCTGGGATGTCCCCACAGGGTTATCACCTTTCAGCAGAACTGTTTCCAAACCAAAAGTATTTTCTTTGGCTGTTGTTCCAGTGCAGGTTCTGCAAAGTCTCTGTGACTCAGTTTTGGAATGAGAACAAAACCCAAACAAAACTAAGCTTGAATCGGCTCTTGTTTGGATTTGGTTTTCTGTAACAAAAGTGACCAAAACCATTCCAGCTTCAGGAATCAACAAACCAACACGATGTTTAAATAACCTGTTATCTTGTTCCTTAATCAAATACAAGGTGCTGCTGGATTTAGGGGTTTAGAGGGGTTTGCATTTCACTCAGCACAGTAGCAACCTCCTTTTAAAAGTATGATTAGCCACAGTTGGGATTCTGTATCTGCTGCTTGTGGAAACTGCGGGCAGGAGAAATGAGTTGTGATTCTGTTTATGTTCAAGGAATGTATCGAGTTCTGTTCATCTAAACATATCCAGCAGTAAACAGCTCTTTGCTCTGAACTTCTCAGCTTGAAAGCTTTGTCTATACTGTTTTCTTCCCAAGGCTGTTTAGGTGCTGCCCAATCACATTCCTTCTTAAATAATACACAACCTTTGAGAGCTGCTTTTAGCAGCTGTGGGATCCTTTGCTTGGAGTAGAGTCTATTAGGTTTCATCTCCTGGATTTTGTGAAGTAGCTTATAAATTCTTTTAAGGTATTTTAAATTGTAAGTCAAAGAGTCCCATTACTATGAAAACTGAGACTTCTGATTCCAAGGCTGACTTACAAAACTTGGCTCTGTAAAACTAAGGAATGAAACTTCATTTTGTAAATGCAATGTGCCCTGGTTCCAGAAGTGTGGTGTCCTATCAAAGCACCTGGGAGCGAAAAAAATCAAAATGAAAATGGAAACATTCCTGTGGGAAATTGATTCCAAGAGTTCAGCACTTTTCTAAGAACAATGATTCCACTGGAAGATATTCAAGACTTGCAAGTTGCAACCAGGTACTGGATTTTGCTTTTTACCTTCTACCCAGTCTTGCCTAAGCCTTTTTTTTTTTCCAGATGAGAAGTTGTCAACAGCATCTTTCAATGTTAACAAATGTTCCTCTGAAGTATTTTCTTCTTCTGTGCCTATCTTCCCATGCCTTATTCTGAGTTTCTTTTGACACCAGCAGGGACCTGGAAATGCTTTGCATTGAAATCCAGGTGCCTTGAGGAAGCTCATATTCTGCTTCAGTTGTGTCTTGATCCCCTCATGTGTGTGACTGTGCTGTGACTCTTGCTACAGTGGTTTGCTGCTTTACAGAAGATTATTATCAGAAAAAGCAGAGGAGCAAAGGCTTTTTCTGGTACTGGAACTCAGACAGTTCTGTCTGCCCTTCTCCAGATTTTCCTTGGTTGGAACTAGCATCCTAGTTTTCTGATAATACAGAGAATGAAACATGATTTGTCCTCCTAATGACTTCAAGGATATGCTTGAACCAAAGGCCAACATACTGAGAACCTGCACTTACCTGTGGAACAGCCAATTCTATTTTACCCTATTCAGGAACCTGCAAAAGCTGGTGGGAATTTGTGCCCAAAGCAGTGTCTCAGTGCTGTGTGACTGCCCAGGCTCAAGGGCTGAGTGTTTTTCCTGGTATTGCAGCCAGGAATACAACACTTTTGGGATGGGCAATACTGCCAAATATCTAGAGTTTAATTTTCAAAGCTGCCTTTGTGACTTCAGGACCCAGGATCTATTTTTAGATGTAACTTGTGTGCCTGGAGGTCACACAAAGGAGCTGCAAAAGTGCACACAAAGTCCTACAAAAGGACTCTGGTGCCTGTCCCCAACAGCAGCTCTTCAGAGGAGGAGCTGTGCTGGCACTGCTGGTTTGTGGCTCCACAGGAATTCTGTGATGAGCAGCTCGAGTCTCCTTTGTGCCTGAGATGCTCCTTGGCCTCCTTGCTCTGAGGAGCTGCTGGGACAGTTTTCAGAGCAGTTCTCCTCCTGTGGGCAGTGTGGCACTGACAGGAGGAGCTGTTCCTATTTCCAATGCAAGGACTCAGGGGGGTGTGAGAGGCCAGGGCTCGAGTGTCCTGATTCCCGAGGGGATTTGCAGTCCTGCTCCCAGCTGGAGCACCAGGACTGTGCAGGACCTTGCTGAAACAGGAGAAGTGTGAGAAGATAATATTTTTTCAAGAAATAGATTTATGGCCTCTTGAAAAGACTTGTCTCCTCACTGCTCTTGCAGAGGCAGAACAATATAATTTTATGGGCTGTCTTGTTTGCAAATGCATGAATCGAATCCCAGAGTAAAAGGGTTCTCAGAGGGAGGGAATTACTCCTGGATGGCACTGGGAGGACACACAATGTGCAGGAGGCTTTGCTGTGCCAGGGCAGGGAGGGCATGAGCTGCTGGTTCTGCTGCAAGGAGGAGGGAGTCTGGTCAGAAAACAGTGTGGGATGGATAAAACCTTCCCTCCTTCGGGCTGTGCTTGGAGAAGGGTCCCTTTCCTCCTTGTTCCTGCCCTGCTGGTGCTCTCTGCTCTCAGGCTCATCCCCTCTGCTCCCGGGTGTTGCAGAACAAGGGGTTGCTGTTTTCTGTCCCTCTTGCTCGGGGCTGACTCACTTCCTGCCTTTGTAACTCCTCTGAAACCTTCCTGTTTTCTCCTTTCTGGCTGCGGAGCAGCTGCCGAAGCCCTTTCTGAAGCTGCTGACAGATGGCCCCGTGCTGCTGGTGCTGCTGTGCAGCGTTTTTCTTCCCTCCCGCCGGCTGACAGGGCAGCAGGAGGGGTTTTACCTGTTGAAATGCTGAATTCACCGTCTGTCACGCAGGCAGGGGCAGGCAGGGGCAGGCAGGGGCAGGCAGGGGCAGGCAGGGGCAGGCAGGGGCAGGCAGGGGCAGGCAGCAGCTCTCGGGGGTGTGCGGGGTCTGTGTGGTGCCGCCTCTCACAGTCCTGCTGTCACAGGTCTTAGAGCCACTCGCAGCAAAGTGAGGAAGAGAACGATGAACCTGAGCAGAACATCTCAGCAAGGTGGGCTGTCAGGGCACCAGGACAGGTCATCTGTGTCCCCCTGTCGTGGGGACACCGAGCAGAGCTGTGGGGGCTCTTCTGGCAACCGTGGAGCCACATTGTTCCTTTGGGGTGGGATGTGTCTGCGTGTACCTGTGCTCTGTCCACAGACACACCCTGGGGAAGGTTAATGCCCCTGGGTGACTCTGCAGCCATTTCCTCCTGGGAACATTTCCCAGTCTAGGAAAACATGTCAGGAAGTGTCTGCAGCTCCCTGTCCTGGCACGTTCCTCCTTTGTGAGCCTGTCCTGGGCACAGCTCTGCCTCTGGAGCTGCCCAGGAGGGCACAAGGGCTGTTTGTGCCACCTCCTCTCCCCTCTGCTGCCCAGGCATCCTGAGGTAGGAGCACTGTGTCCTAATTTATATGCCCATCCCAGTGTGAAATGGCTGATCAAATCCTGCCTGTCCTGTGATATGACCTCAGCTTTTGTAAATGTGCAAAGTGGTCTATGAAAGGTGCATGATTTCTGAAGTATTTCCTTGGTTTCTCTGTCATTTCAATCTATTGTCAGTCAGCTGTATTGGATATTAAAGCAATGAAACAGAAATCAGAGGCAGAGCTCATGAAATTTGTAAGTCAATTCAGCTTAAAGAAACCAGACAACTGGAAGCACAAAAGTAAAGAATAATATATATTTATTTTTATAAGGCTCTATATCATAGAAAAGGACCTGCAGAACTCACTTCTCAAGGGAAAGGAAGTGAAAGTTTGCTTTTAACAGTATTGAGGGAGAAATTCCAGTTTCTTCCAAAATAATATGGATTTCACTGTAGTTTTCAATGGGACTAAGCTCCAGCTCCTCTTGGAATTCATAACTCATGGTATTATCTCATTGTCTGTCACAAGGAAATACTCTAAGCAGGGATGAAAGATTTATGAAATCATGCAAGAAATGGCTGTATGTCTACTGTGCTCTGAAAGCTGTATTTTTGTGGAAGGTATTTCCTGTACAGGACCTGATTTAGCCCTGGTGCCTGCATGTTTTGTACTGCTGTGAAGATTTTAACTAGCTTGGGAGATCCTCCCTTCTGGGAGGACCATCTCCCCCAGTGAAAGAAGGAAATGAGCCCTTTCTGTTGATACAGAACCCAGTGAAGAGCAGTAACCAGAGCAGGAATGTGGCTCTGCCTGCTGTGATCCCTGGGCTGTGGCTCAGTGCCCTCCCAAAGCAGGACCAGGCACTGGCTGTGGGACAGTGTCACCTTCCTTGGCCACACAGAACATTGCCTCGAGAAATTCCAGCCAGAATTAGGGGGAGATTTGACTTCCTGGCAGAAGAGCAGTTCAGTCAGTCCAAACTCTGCAGATGAGAGGTGAGGATGGTGATAACCTGTGCAGGGTTCTGCCTCCTCCTGCAGAGTCATTGTGCTCCAGGGTTCTTTTCCCCAGCATTTAGTTCACAAAGCAAAGTGAAGGACCTGTCCTGTCATCTTTCCTTCCTAAAGGCCTGTGCAAATGGTTTGGCTTTCCTGGGCACTTCCCTGGCTTTGCTGGGAGATGTGCTGAGCACTGGGATTCTCTCCAGGGGCTCAGGCTCCCTCTGAGCTCTCTGCTCTGCTTATCCAGCTGTGACACAGGCACAGTGTCACCTGCCCCTTGGCACCCAGACAACTGCAATAATCTCTCCTTACAGATCCAGCAGGGATGTACTGCTCAGCAGGGAATGGAGTCATTTACTTCAGTGTCTCTTACAAAGAGGATTTTAAATCCGAGGCTGGAGCAAGGATGTTGTACCAGTGAGCACTGCAACCACTGAAATCCCAGCCTGGGGTGTCACTGCTCCTCTCTTCCCTTTCAATGGCTCGTGCAAATTCATTTAAGCATCATTATTGGTGAGTGTTACTAGAGCTCGGCTTCTCTGTGCCCAAATGTGACCCAGGGCAGCACCTGAGGGCTCAGACATGGTCCTTTGTTTGGCCACACCAGGTCTCTGCACTGCTAAAAAGCAAAATTCCAGTTCCACATGCTTTTGAAACTTTGGGGTTATTTCCCAACTGGGTCTGGACTCAAGTCAATGGATCTGCCTTGCAATGTTAATTACTGTTGTGATAAATTTTAATGTGGGTATTAAACTGGTGAGTGGTTTTGTGTCTGAAACCTTTGCTCCAGTGAAATGTATCTTGTGTCTCAGCCTGGTTGGGGATCTGTAAACCAGACCATACTTTTGCCCTGACTATGGACAACCTGAGCCTCCATTCAGAGCAACCTGCTTGTTAACAATAAATATTTTCTCAATTTTCCCCTTCTCCAAGGCAGCTGGTCCATACATGTGCAAGTTTTGTGGTAACCCTTAGAGTGGGTGCAGCATCAGAGCTCTCATGGGAAGCATTTCATATGTTTTATTCTCTGGGAGGGCAAAGTAGATTAAGCCCTGGCTGTTTGCAGACATGGAATAGCTGGGGAAATGCTCCTGGTTGGATCCAGACACGTGGATTTCTTCATCCTCAGAATCTGTGTGAGGGAGAAACTCCTGGAATGCATCCCAGGAAAGCCCTGGCCTGGCTGAGGTGAAGGCAGTGAGGTGGGGGTGAGTCCTGACCCACCTGAACTGGGGGAGATTTGTCCTTCCAGGGCTAAATTCTGTCAGCCTGAGTGACTGTGACCTGCCTTGGGAGAGTCTAATGCCTGGTAAATAAGAGCCTACACTGAGCAAAACAAGGCTTGTCACACTTGCCAGCTTTGCTGGAAAAGCCTGTGGGACGAGTGGGCACCAGTTCCAGGCAATCCCTCACCCTCAGGAACAATCTGCCTCGAGTCAATGGAGAACAACCTTGGGAGGGAGCAAATACTCTGTGCTGCTGCTGCTTCTGCTGTGCTGTTTGTGGATAAATAAAGGCATTTAATTAGCCAGGCATGTCCTCCCACACCTTTTTAATGAGCCGAACACTCTGAGCATCTTGATGCAGGTACGGAGGAGGGTTGTTTATGCCGGTATTAATCAGTCACGTTATTTTGGATACCAGAGATGTCACAGTGCAAGTCTGATCTCTTCTCCTTCAGGGTCTTGTTATTTAGACTTAAAAACCGTATTCAAATGAGGTAGGGCCCGAAACTGAATCAGTTTGTAGTTGACAGATAAGGAGTTTATCGGGCTGTGATAAGCGTTGGGATTTCCCCGGGTGAGACCACGGGCTGCACACGCAGGAAGCCAAGGGGGAACCTGCCCCAGAGCTCCCTCTGCTCACACCGGGGCTTTCTGTGCCCCAGCCCTCGATTCCCGAGGCTGGGAATGCAGGGACGAGGGATCCCAGATCTCCCGGGGGATGCTCGGAGCCCCAGGGCAGCCCCAGGTTCTCCCCCCTCCTCTGGTGCCTTCCTGCTCTTTATCAGGCAGGGAATCAAAGGGACTTTCCACAGCTGCAAACGTGTCACCGAAGAGAGGGAACGAACCCACATGCAAATGAGTTGCGATCCCTTCCCTTTATAAAGTGAAAATGTTTTTGAGAGAGGCTGCACAGGGTGAGGTTGTGCCTTGCCCTGTCTGTCCCTGTCTGTCTGTGTTTCCATTGCAGAGAACAAACCCCAGCGATGTAAAACAGAAAACCTGTGGGGATTGAAGAGGAGGAAAGAAAATGAAAGAGAAAAAGCTGAAGAGTGGGAAAAAGATAAAATAAAATGAGTTTTGGGGATTCCACTGTGAGTAAGAGCTGAAAAAAGGGTAAACTGATTTATTACCTGTTTGTCTTCTGCCTGAGAACCAGAGAGCTTTGTGTACGTGAAGGTAAATTGTACATTAAAGATTGAATCAAGATGCCAAATTGTTCTTCAGTTCCTCCAGTTTTAAAGCAGAGGAGTTCTGTCAGCTTCCAGAGAGTTATCTTGTGTAAACAGCAACAGAATCAGGATCGTGTTTGAAGTAATTTTGAGTTATATTTATGCTAAAGCAACAAGAAATTTAGAGTTACTTTTATCTACTGTTGTGTCAGGGAATCTGCACATTTTCTACTGTTTCTCCAGGCAGGAATTTTTTGCTCTTGTCCTTCCAGTGCTGTTGTGACTTTATTGCAAATCCAATGGAATTCAGAAATAAGGGGGGTGGGGGGTGGCATTATGTGCATTAATATTTTCCTTGCATTATGATTTATGTATATACATTTTTTTCCTTCTAAATCTGTGTCTTAACCCACTTAAATAACAACTTGTTAACAGGGAGAGGATGGGAGTTAACTGATGTATTTTTCTCTTTCCATCAAATGCTGCTGATTTGAAAGTACAATGTTTGACTGGCTGTACTTGGTTTTCTTTCCCATTGATCCTTTGCTTTTTTGAAGCTGGTTTATCTATTTTTTTAATTTTTTTTTTATCTAAGCATCCAAACGTTTGTTTTATTGCATGGAAAACAAAAGGGATGGAGGAATCTCCATTCTTTTCCGTGGTGAATTTTCCAATAGATTCCCTGTTGGGTTGGGAAGGTGCAGAGAAGGGTTTGTGGAGGCTGCAGGACAAGGCAGAATCCAGAGGCTGCTCCCACTCCACGTGCAGAGCAGCAGCACTGGGGACAGATGTGCTCTTGTCCCCTCCTAAATCCAGTGTTCCTGGCCCATCCCCAGAGTCTGGGAGCAGTGGGATTCCATGGGAATCCTGTTCAGTCACAATCCAGTGCTCTCACACTGTCCTGTACCTTGGGGCCAGTACTCTGATATTACACTGCTTTATTTCGGTGCATTAATATTGAAACGAACCCTGGATGCACCCAAAGTTTATTTGCTTTTCATGGACTGCTTTATTTTCAATAACTACAGTACGGTCACAATATAAACACAGTAATCTTCACTATTTTAAGTATTTATATATGAAACCTGTTCGAAGAAATCGCTGGAATAAATTACTGACATTACAGGTATTTATTACAATGTGCTTCTCCAAGTCAACCTGCTGGGTGATCATCCCATTCCTTTTTTTAAATAACAGGAGCTTTACAAAATGTGATTAATTGATGTTTGCAGTTTGTTTTTTCACCGCTTATGCAGAGTGTAACCATTTTGGATTAGTAATACACAGTCTGGTGGTTCTGCAGTGACAAAGAGTGTAAATATCTGTGTCCTCTGAGCAGCTGAAACGTTGCCAGTTCTTTTGAATTATTCAAAACGTGTAAATTGGAAAAGAATAAGAAATGACCATCTACTCTCTCCTGTTTATTTTTGTTCTGCTTTCCTATTTTTTGGTATTTCTGAAGCATAGGGCCTGGTTTTTGAGCCATTTTGAGCTCCCTCCCTTCTCTGCATTTCTCAGGGGTTGGTTCAGCTGGGTTGTTCTTGTCACCCTCCTGCCTTTCCACACGTGGGAGCCCCGTGTGCCACCCCAGCCCTGGGCACAGGGCTGCCCTGGCTTTGGCACAGCTCCATGTCTGAGGAGGTGGGTCTTTTCCTTCATCCTCAGGGTTACTGGAGTGAAAAGTTAGGAAGAACAGGTGGAGATGGAATTCCCATCCACCAGGGTTGGTTTCAGCTTCTCAGTCCTCATTGCCCTTTTCAGCTCAGTGAAAATTGACTTTCCAGCTCTTCTGCTTCCTGCAGCATCTGGGCAGTGTTAGTACAGCTGTTACTGCCAAATATGTGGTTTAGGCTCTTTGCATTCTTCTACACTGCTCCATCCTGTCGTCTGAAAATAGAATATAAAAAATTATAGAGCCCATAAAAGTTGGTGTTTTTCAATACATAAAACTTGCTGAAAATGTCTCCAGGGCTGTGAGCTGTTATGGCTGAGCATAAATGAAACTATCCTGGAACTGTAAGTTATGCAACAGGGATTACTAAAAATAATACTTAGTATTAGAAGTCTTTATTATTACTGCTGATGGCTGGAACTTCTTAAAAATATGAAATAACTTTTCATTATTTATTTTCAATATTAGTGTTTTCACTATCTGCAATCTATAGAGATGATTGATGGGGTAAATGCTGTTTTGTTAGTGATTCATGCCTGGGATGTACTTTGCCATGTATTCTTTCCTCAATTTAGTGAAAAAATGCAGAAATAATCAGTAAGACTTAGGTCGAAAAATGAAATGGAATATGCAATCATTTTTAACTTTCATGGAGGAAAATGGTCTGTTGCACAAAGTGCTGTGTTGGAAAATGTGATTAAAATGGAGACAAGAGAACTGAACCTCAAGTTAAGCAGAGTGGAATAATTCTACAGCAAAGGAAATGGTTTGTTATTCGTGACAGAGACATTGGCACGAGAAATGTAACTATTGCTTGGAATTACAAATGCAGCCAGGAAAGGACTGGGGGTTTCAGAAAACATTTTGGGAACAAATACACTCACTTCTGACAAGCCCAAAATATGTGGTTGGGCTGATCTGCTTCATCACGAGATGGGAATTATTTTCATAATCAAATTAACCATTCCAGATTTTTTAACCCTTTGGTTTTGTCTTTCTGGTGAGAGGCCAAGGAAAGAGTGTGTGCAGTTGCAGGGCTGGAGGCTTTCAGGACCTGTTGGATTTGTCACCCTGGAGGGTCCAGGAGGAGGAATCTCTGCAGAGCACTGGCTTTGCTGATGGTCTGAAGTGGTGACACCCTGGGAGGGTCCTGGAGCAGGGGGTGCCTGGCACCAGGGTGGGTCTGCTGTGGCCCTGGCAGGGCTGAGCTCAGGAGCAAATTTAGGTGTGATTTCTCTTTAAGCCCGTGCCAAAAATTTGGGTTGGGGTTTTTTCCTGGGTGACCATGAACTTTGTAGAGCACTGAGGCCTTCTCTGCTTGTAAACTTGTGATTTACTGAGAGGGGTTGACAATATTTCAGGTTAGATATGGGCAGGTTATATCAATATAACAATATTTCAGGTCAGATATGGGCAGGTTATATCAATATAACAATATTTCAGGTCAGATATGGGCAGCTAATAATGATATAATAATATTTTAGGTTAGATATGGGCAGTGTTTGCCTCGGACCTGAGCAACAGGGGCAAGAATTCCTCGTGGATCCCTGTTTGTTGTGGAGCAGAGCTGCTGTCCATGGCAGGGATGGAAGGAGCCCAGTGTGGAAAGGGTGTTTTTGGGGTGAGGTGACCCCATTTGGGGACAGGGCAGCTCCTGCAGGAATTGGTGAGAGCAAAGGAGCCTCCTGTCCCAGCTGGGCAGGGATGGATGGATGGAAGGATGGAGGGAGGGATGGGTGGATGGAGGGATGGGTGGATGGAGGGATGGAAGGATGGAGGGATGGATGGAAGGATGGGCAGGGCAGGGATGTGGGGACAAAACTGGGGGAGAGGGAAATGGAGGAAATGGGACATTTTTCAGCAGAGGAGGCCAGAGGTTTGTGTTTGAAGGCTGAGCTGCCCACGCTGAGCAGAGCTTTCCTCTCTGGGCAGTGCCCAGGCTGGGCTGAGGCTGCAGCTGTGCCAGCTGTGCCAGCTGTGCTGTCACAGGGCTGTCCCAGCCAGCAGAGCACCCTCTGCCCATGGCCCACGCCTGGAACCCTCCCCTGTCCCCCCTGGTCACCCAAAGCTTCTGCTGCTCTGTGTTTGGTGCCTCTGGTGTCACTGTGCTCCTTCCTGGCTGTGATTTCTCCTCTGTTTTTTAAATCACAGAATCTCCACAACAACTTCACCTTCTATTTTGCTCTTGTCTCACCTCCCCAGCTGTCAGTGTAGCTGTGAGATATTGTATTTTTCCCCCCAGCTATGGGTAAATGTATTTAACTCAATAAGACTGAAGATGATACATTATGCTCCTAATGAATTGTGACCATATTCATATTTTATTTCAAGTTCCCCATCAGTGTTAATTAATTACCACCCATGATGAGCTCATTTGGATAGTATCTGGGTTTCATGTGCTNCTGGGCAGGGATGGAGGGGTGGAAGGATGGAGGGAGGGATGGGTGGATGGAGGGATGGGTGGATGGAGGGATGGAAGGATGGAGGGATGGATGGAAGGATGGGCAGGGCAGGGATGTGGGGACAAAACTGGGGGAGAGGGAAATGGAGGAAATGGGACATTTTTCAGCAGAGGAGGCCAGAGGTTTGTGTTTGAAGGCTGAGCTGCCCACGCTGAGCAGAGCTTTCCTCTCTGGGCAGTGCCCAGGCTGGGCTGAGGCTGCAGCTGTGCCAGCTGTGCCAGCTGTGCTGTCACAGGGCTGTCCCAGCCAGCAGAGCACCCTCTGCCCATGGCCCACGCCTGGAACCCTCCCCTGTCCCCCCTGGTCACCCAAAGCTTCTGCTGCTCTGTGTTTGGTGCCTCTGGTGTCACTGTGCTCCTTCCTGGCTGTGATTTCTCCTCTGTTTTTTAAATCACAGAATCTCCACAACAACTTCACCTTCTATTTTGCTCTTGTCTCACCTCCCCAGCTGTCAGTGTAGCTGTGAGATATTGTATTTTTCCCCCCAGCTATGGGTAAATGTATTTAACTCAATAAGACTGAAGATGATACATTATGCTCCTAATGAATTGTGACCATATTCATATTTTATTTCAAGTTCCCCATCAGTGTTAATTAATTACCACCCATGATGAGCTCATTTGGATAGTATCTGGGTTTCATGTGCTGCAGTAGATCACTGACTGGTTAAAAAGCCTTAAAATCTCACCCTTTGGTTATATGTTCAGACAAATGGAGATGTTTTATTAAGAAAAATGGATGTAATGGCAACATAGAGAATAAAAGTAGGGGATAATAAGGGAAATGCAGAGAATTTACACATCACATTAACTTGATGGCTTTAGGATCTGTATGTTCTTTGCCTGTTAAAGCATTTAATTCAAAGGAAAACTTATGGAAGAATAGTCTTCAGGCAGTTCACATTACCTGATCACTCTAAAAGGATTTGCCTTTTGGTGTAGCAGTAAAATTTTATGTGGTGATTGTCTATTAAGTATCTGTCCTGTAGGAATAGTTAATTCTGGTGTAATAAGATCTCCAAGCTCTGAGGTGCTGAGGGACCTTGCTGAAACAGGAGAAAATAATATTTTTTCAAGAAATAGATTTATGGCCTCTTGAAAAGACTTGTCTCCTCACTGCTCTTGCAGAAGCAGAACACTATAATTTTATGGGCTGTCTTGTTTGCAAATGCATGAATTGAATCCTGGAGTAAATGGGTTCTCAGAGGGAGGGAATTACTCCTGGATGGCACTGGGAGGACACACAATGTCATGTGTGAAGCTCATAAAGGGGCAAAGCAGAATATGGTGGCTTTTTTTAAGGTGAGAGGGAACTAATGCACTGCAGTGATACTGAACTGAGCAGAGCTGAGGCTGCTGCCTCTGCCACCCACACTGATGGCTGCAGGGATGCACCACATTTCCTTCTCTTGAGCTGATTTTTGGTTATTTTGTTCACTAGGGTGCTGTGTGACTCTGCAGAATTCTACCTCTCTATGTTGTTGTATTAAAAAACCAAACCAATCATGCTGGACCTCTTGGAAATTCTCAAAGGCTTCCAGAGAGGTCCAAAATGTTGTACTGTTGAACTCCTTGGCTGTAAATTTCTTTTTCTGTTACCAGGAATTCTGGTATGTGTTAGAGCACATCCTGTCTGCGTGTGGCCACTTCTGGTGTCAAAAGAAAATACCAAGTAGCCTGTTTTTCACAATCTATGTCCTCGGGCCATTATTCTGCACTGCCCTGCAGTGTGGGCAGAGCTGCTTTGGCTGCAGAGAAGGTTTTCCAGCCCCTGGAAGAAGGCCAGGCCTGGAGAGAGCAGCAGGACCAGGAGATGCCACCGTGTGTTGGGACAGCCTCCAAATCCTGTCATTTATTCCCAGCTCTGAGAACTGAATTCCATGGGTTGTAGCTGAAGCTGCTGCCAGACTCGTGGGGCTCAGTTCCTCAGCTTGGATGTTCCTGCCTTCACGTGCTCAGCAGATCCAAGGAGCATCCCAGGGGCATTCCCTGCCTCCTGGGGTGGTGGAGCAGCAGGGAGGGCAGGGAATAACCCTGGGAATCATTTGAACTGGGAGGGTCCATGGCAGAGTGTTCAAGACCTGCAGGGGGAGGGAATCCTTCCCGGGGTGCCTCTGGTTCATGGGCTTTGTTCTTTCCTCTCCTTATTCCCAAGGTTGCACCTAAACCCTGAGCTGGGCTTGGCTCAGTCTGAGGGTCCCAAAGGTGGTGCAGTTCTCCCAGGACAGTTCTCTGCACCAGGGGCCCCCTGGAATGCCAGATGTGCCAGATGTGCCAGCTGGAAGCTGCTGGGCCCCCCCTGGCAGCAGCTCTGCTGGGCACCTACTGCTGCTTTGGCTTTGTCTTCTACAAATACCGACTTTTAGTAGAAAATACTCTTTTGCACCAAGCCCTCAGATAAACAGAGATCTTCTCTCCTGGATGTGGTGATGTGCTCCCAAAGTGTGTGGATTTGGGAGCTGCTGGTGTAATCAGGGATGTGCCACATGTGCTGTTTGAGGGCTCAGCATCCCCTTACAGGGGGATTCATTCAAGTCACACATTGATTTCTTTTTTCTTGGAGGACCTTTGTTAAAGTTTTTCATTCAGGGATCAGGAAAATACTTGTGGTCTTTAAGCCTGTAAAGAATTGTGATTAGCAATGAGTTTTCCACTGCTTTCCTGCAATAATAACACCTTCCCAAATTACATTTTTCTAACTCAGTAAAGTGGATCATGCACTGATCTTATCTCTGTGGTACAATGCTCTTAAAAGCATAGAAATACTAAAATCCCACAGGTGCAGAAACAGTGTGTTCAGCTAAGTAGCTTAAAACTGTCATGTGCTGCTCATTCTGAATATGTATTTACACTAAAAATAATCAGATATAATCACTGCTGCCTGTGGATACAGATGTGCCTTCATACTGATGTACTTTCCATATAATTCTTTATTCTAAGGGTTGAAGAGGGTTTTTTGTGTCTGTCTGGCATGTATTGTGCTCACCAGTCTAGAAATTACAGTTCTTGGAAGAGCTCACCAGTTCCAGCAGCTCCTGCTGTGGGAATACCCATTAAAGAAGATGAAGAAACACACAAAGCAAAGGATGATACTGAAATTTTATTTTTTATTTGCCTCTGTCATCGCTGTCAGAAAGAGGAAATGAAATTTGAGGTGTGAATTAGCAAAATCTGCACAAGAAGAGAGAGCAATGGAAGGTTTCTCAGTGTGTCCAGTGCAGGCAGTGTGGTGGATACTGGAAAGCTGGAGGTGCCCAACTTCTCCCACAGGCTGGGCAGTGATGCTGCAGAGAGGATGATGTGGGGATGAAATCCAGGTGCTCTTTGGTGCAGGAATCTGTGCAGTGCCATCTCTGAGGGAACACCATGTCCTGTAAGTATTGCTTGTTTTTCCTCTGCAGCCCAGAGTGAGCCATGAACTCAACCAGCTCTGTTGGTGTTGGAGTGGTGAAACCCTGGAGGGGGAGCAGGTCCCCAGGGTGGGGGGGAGCAGATCCAGGGCTGGACTCTGTGTTTTGGGGGGGTCCCCAGAGCCCTGTGCACCCCAGAGAGCAGCTCCTCACTCCCTGCACACTCACACACCACGTTACCTCCCCCTGGCTGAACAAATGGGATCTCACTCCCCACATTTGGCCTCCCCAGCCTGCCTTGTCCTCGTGTCAGGCCTGGAGCTCCAGCTCTGCTTTCCTGGTGGGAATTCCTTGATATTTGTGTCCTGAGCAGGGGGATGTTCCCACCACAGGCTCCCGGGGAAAATGGTGAAGGAAAATTCCTCCCCCAGTCCATTATTCTCAAGCCTTTGTTCTCTCACAGCTGCCTGAATGTTCTGAGCTCTACAGTGGCTGCTGGGGGAGAGACACATGGAAATAAGAGATGGAAATGTCAGTGGGAAGCAGCTCAGACCTGCCTTGGAGCCTCACAGTGACTGAGCATTCAGGGGTCCTTGCTCAGCTACAGACCCTGGGTACCTTGGAGCCCTTGCCCTGCACAGCATCTTCTCTGGGACATGCTTGGCATCTTCAAACCAGAGGGACTGCCAGGTGCCAGCCTGTCCCAGTGGCAGTGCTGTGTCCCTCCAGCAGAACAGAAAGTGGTTTTAGGGTGGTGTTTGGTGCCCCACAGTGCAGCAGTGAGTGCTCCCCTGGGAGCAGGGCAGTGCTCAGGGTGCCCCAGGCTGCCCAGAGCTGCTCAGCAAGGCAGGGGCTGCAGTAAAGTGACTCAGGGCTCGTTTCCTGCAGCTCTGTCACATGTACAATGTGTATTAATTGGTACAAGGCTGACTCATCCAGCTCTGTGCAATCACTGCACAAGTTGAAGCATCACGACTGATGACTCCATCTCTTCTAAAGGATTTGTCTGTTCCTCCAAATGTTTCATTTCAGAGTGAAATTCTGATTTTTCTTTGTACTTTTCATTGGTTTGAAAAGGCGTTTATGAGGATTCAGCTTTATTTATTAGTGCTGCCATAGAATTGAAACTTGTTTTGGAGGCAAGTAGAGCATTTGCTAACGAGATAAACCCTCTCTGTGTCTCTCAAGCTGATCTGTGCCACCTTCTGGTGCTTATTCACAGATCTCACTCTGTTTATTTTGCTCTGAATAAATCAATGGGCTGAGTCCCCCAGCACAGCCCTGCAGAGCAGCAAGGCAACTTACAGAGGAGCAGACTGAGAGACCAAACACTTGCAACAGAGAAGCCCTGAATTCTCTTGCCTGCTTTTTGCTCTTCACTTGTGGCTTTCTGCTCACTATTGACAATGAGCAAATGAAGACAAACACCTACATCCTTCTATGAGCTGCCCCAGTCCCAGCACTGCTGCTGCTCCTGTGCTTTGCTGCCTCCCCCTCCCCTGGCTGATGTTCTGTCCCCACTTCTTGGTCCTTGATCCCTCCCTGCCTCTCTTGGGGCATCTCTTTTGTGGTTTTTTTCTGCTTTTCTCCTCTGTATCCCTGTATATCGTGGCATTTTTCTCTCTCCTTTTTTATTTTTTTAAATTTAATTTTATTTCCTTTTTTTTCTTTTTAGCTCATCCCCCATGACTGTGTTCTCTTTGCTTCGAGACAATGCTGGAATCTGGTGGCAAAAAGCAAACCTCATGTTTGCAGTGCTTCCAAAGCAGGGTGGGCACAGGGAGAGGAGGCTGGGACAGGGCTCTGGGGTGGCTGTGGCTGTTGGGTGAGCACAGCAAGGTGCCCTGTGGCATCAAGCCCTGCTCCCTTTGCTGCCTCCCCCCTCTCCTCCAGCCCCTGCATCTCTGTCCTGGGGTGCTCCAGGGAATGTGCTGAGCCAGTGCAGGCAGCAGTTGGTTCCCAGGGATCCCCAAAGCAGTGGCTGTGCCTTTCCCACTGCTCTGGAGGTGGCTCTGCTGCCCTCTGCTCCTCCAGGCAAACACAACTCCTGCTCTCTGGGAGCAGCTTTTGGCCAACATCCCTTTCTGCTTCCAGGGAAACCACGGGTTTATGGCAGGTTCAGCAATCCTGATGTGTGCACAGCAGAGAGGAAGAGCCCTTGGATGGGAGCCCCAGTGTTCCTGGGTATATCTGGAAATTCCAGCTTTTTTTCCTCTGCCTTGGGGAGGAAGCAGCAGGTTCTGAGCTGAGGAGCAGCACTGAGCTCACTGCTCTGCAGGGACTCCCAGTCTGGTTTTCTGGCAGCCCAACCATACAGCAGGTTGTGCTTTTTTAATCTTCTGTTTCTTTCCCCTGAACAAACTCTATGTCAGAAAAGTTAATACTAAAGATATTATGGAAGGTCAGTCCCTCTGATCCATGGACTCGAGTGTGGCCTTCCCTGTTCACTGCCATCCCTCCCTCACTCTGCTCTACTTGCCTTTTCACATTGGCAGAGAGACAAGTAAAATTTGCATTCTGAAAGATATTTGTGAATTGTCTTTCTGATAATCATCCTTGTTTTCCACTCCTCCAACCTGGACAGGCTGTGCCAGGATCTCACTGCCAGGTTTCTGGCTGCCATTAAATATCTACCTTCTAAAATGAGGGGCTTTTCCACCTTTTTTTCCTGTTCTGTGCTAAAGGAAGTTCTTACACTGCCTCAGCACCTCTGGGTCAAGGAATCATAGGATTATTGAATGGTTTGGGTTGGAAGGGACTTAAAAAATCATCCAGTTCCAACCCACCACCATGGGCAGGGAACCTTCCACTGGACCAGTCCAGCTTGGCCTTGGACACTTCCTTGAGTACTTGGATTAGTCAAAGAATGTGATTTGTTAGAAGAATCTGCCATGATAGTTTTTTTCCTTTAATTTTTCTAAATTTTTTAAAAAGTTTTTTCTGATTTACCTCCCCTTTCTTTTTCTTTCTCTTTTACCCCACAAAGAATTTTGGAACAAACAAACATAGAGTCGTTGGGAGAGGGGGCTGTTTCATTTCAAGGTGTGAAGGAAATTTCCCAATCAGATTTGCAATAAAATGAGCTTGCCCAGAAGATTTGTGTGCATGGGTGAATATCTGTTGTTTGCTGTAAACTCCAGTGCTGTGTAGGGGAAGNCGCTGCTGTGTAGGGGAACCCCTTGTGCAGCCCTGCCCAAGTACAGGCAGCCCTGCCCAAGTACAGGCAGCACTCCCACTGTGGAGATACCTCTGAGAAGCAGGTCTTAGATAAATGAACCAGTTTATATAAAAATAATTATAAAAATAT
>WEIV01023065.1:272518-294959 GCA_013390005.1 Calyptomena viridis
CCTTTTCCTCTGTGCTTTCCCACCTTCAAGACCACGAGGACAGAACTAGGGCAGCCTTGCTGGGACACCCACCCTGCTGCCCTGAGCCCCCTCTGCTGTGGGGACACGTTCTGGGCTGGATTAGCTCTAATTAATACTGTCTCTTGATCAGTGGCTGTGACACAAGTGCATCCATTGATTGATGGAATTCCAGCTGTACCAGCAGGAGCTCTTGGCCAGGCAGCTGCCACTGCTGCCCCAGGGAATTTGCTCCTGGATGGGGATTTTGGCTGCTGCAGGGGAGTGGCTGCCCCATCACTCTGGAGCTGTAGCTTGTTTGCCTTTTTCCTGGGCAGGTTTGAAGCTCCTGGTTTGCAGGAGCTGCCTGAGCTGTGGGCAGGGACGTTCCTCAGCTGGCACAGGTTTGTGTGACTGGGCACTGGCACCTTTTGTCTGTGCCCACGTTATTGCTGACCCACGAGGTGAAATGTTCCTTTTGGAAATGCCTCACAGTAGGTTATAAGGAGCCAGCTGAGGAGGTGTTAGCAAGGTGTTCTAAGAGGGTTTTTGTGTTTCTTTCATCTGTATAAAAAAAGAGTGGATCACACTTCTCACAACACTTCAGAGAGAAAACAAGCAAAGGAGGTGGAACATCCAGCAGCCTCGAACCCTCCCAGTCTGCACTTCGGGGCACTGGTGTCTCCAGTCTCCTCTGGAACAATGGACTTGCAGTGTCAGATCCATGGGCTGTTCTGGCTGTAATCAGAGGAGGCAGCACCAGGAATATGCACATCTGAGATAGGCAGGGCTCTGGGAGGGGAACTGCACTGCTGCAAAGGACATTAAAAGGGGCGATGGGACTTTGCAGCCCATTGACTCTGCTAAACCAACTGCACTTTATTCAGGGTTGTGAAGCTCTAATGGAGCTCGGAAAAGAAGCCAAAGGGGCTGCAATTATATCTGTATTGGGACGGGAAGTTTCTGATTCAACAAGAAATTAGAAGGATCAAAGGAAAAGACCGTGCAATGTGCTCAGGGGCATTAACAGACCCCAGGGGCAGGGCTGGAGCTGGGCTTGGTGTTGCCAAATCTCCCCACCATGAACACCCACATTTCAAAGGCTGAGTGGCAGGGCAGCCCCTCCTGCCTGGGCACAGAGGGGAAGGGGCAGGAATGAGGTCCTGGATAAACCTGGATAAACCAGCACAGCACGAAAGGGGCTGGGGGTGCAGGGCACAGACATCACCAGCCGTGTCTGCCCCCCCTTCCACCGGGCCTTAGGCAGAGAAAAACTCGGCCACTTCAAGGATTAAAGCTCTCCTGCCCTTTTTTGTGCAGCAGACAGAGCTCCAGTGCCCTGCCAGCCCTGTGAGCGTGGCAGCACCAGTGCCAGACTGGGCACTAAATACCATAACCACCACCCACTGCAGGCTTGTGCTGAGGCACTTGGACCCTGAGCCAAATCCTTCAGCTCAAGGAAAAATATTATCTACAGTTTGCATAGAGGCAGCCAAGGAACTAATTTAGGAGCTAATTTAGGAGCTATAGTCTATCTTGTTATGCCTTTCTGGTTTGTGTGTTGGTTTTAAAGTCAGATTGGCTTCTTTCAGTAGTAGGAGAAGGTGAACACAATTAACAGGCCAAAGACAGGGAATGATGTGGGGATAATCTGCTTCAGGAGGACTTGTGCCCTATATAAATTCCCTTGCAGCTGGCAATACACCTTGGCTTAGATTTCATTTTAATGGGAATTTTCTCTGTCACTTTTTGTGAACAGAAGATGGAGGTAGATTTAACTCTTTTCAGCAATTCAGTGCTTTTAGCTGCAAAACTCTAATGGAAGGAAAAATGGAATTTGGAAAGGAATCAACAATATTTGGTTTGTTCTGTAGTTTCCCATTGTAAAAAAAGGGAGTTTTTTTAACCTCCACTACTCAAAACATGGAAACGAATTCTAACAACAGGTCAAAGCTGGAAGGAATTATCATGAGCTACAAGTTATGAAGGCTGTTTTTAAAAACTATTTGAGGGAACCACTGAAGCCCTGCAGCTCCTCAGCACTGCCCAGGTCGTGCTGCTGCTGCCAGAGCAGCTTTTGGCTGCTCACATTGCTCTGCCTGTTGCACTGATGGTCTGGTGGAGCTGCCAGGAGCAGGATATATTACACTGGCACAAATGGCCAAATATTTCCAGGAGCCTTTAAAAATCTTCTGTCACCCATCTGGCTGCCTTTATTCCAATACAGGGTCATGTTGCCAACACTCCTAGTCCTTCTCTAGTTTAATACATGGAGTTTGCAGCCCCACTGCTCTCCACCATTTCACTGGGATGATGGTTGGTAACTTGGAATCCTCTGTAATTTTCTTAGTTAAAGTTTCATCACTCCATCCTGGTTGGACACATGACAAAGGTCAGGCCTTCCCACTGTTTGGTTTTACTTTCCTGCAGCAATTTTTCTCTCAATCTTGCAGGGAAAAGGAAAAAAAACCCACATGTGCTCTGAGCCTCTGCTAAATAAAACCAGCTCTTATAAAACCTCTCTGAGAAATAATTTGGTGATAAAGCCGAGTTCTCTGATGGGAACTCCTGGGAAAGGGCAGAGCTGAGGGATCTGGGGTGTCCCAGGGATGTCCCTGGTTTGTCCCAGGTGTGTCCTGGGATGTGTCCCAGGGGTGTCCCAGGTTTATCCCGGGTGTGTCCCGGGTCTGTTCCAGGTTTTTCCCAGGTCTGTCCCAGGTGTGTCCTAAGGTGTCCCAGGTATGTCCCGGGGGTGTCCTGGGCTGTCCCAGGTGTGTCCCGGGTGTGTCCCACGTGTGTCCTGGGCTGTTCCAGGTTTATCCCAGGTTTATCCCGGGTGTGTCTCAGGTGTGTCCCAGGTTTATCCCGGGTGTGTCCCAGGTTTATCCCAGGTGTGTCCCAGGTGTGTCCCACGTGTGTCCTGGGCTGTTCCAGGTTTATCCCAGGTTTGTCCCGGGTGTGTCTCAGGTGTGTCCCAGGTTTATCCCAGGTGTGTCCCAGGTGTGTCCCAGGTTTATCCCAGGTTTGTCCCGGGTGTGTCTCAGGTTTATCCCAGGTTTGTCCCAGGTTTATCCCAGGCGTGTTCCGGGTGTGTCCCAGGTTTATCCCAGATGTGTCTCAGGCTTATCCCAGATATATCCCAGGTTTATCCCAGGTTTGTCCCAAGTTTATCCCAGGTTTATCCCAGGTGTGTCCCAGGTTTATCCCGGGTTTATCCCAGGTTTATCCCGGGTGTGTCCCGCGCTTTTCCTGCCGCTCCCAGCGGGAGCGGGCGATGCTCCCCCTGCCCACCAGGGGGCAGAAGCGTTACGGGATTGGGATCCCCGGGAACGATCTCCCGCTTTTCCAAAAAATCAGGCTCCGGGTTCCAGGAGAGGCTGGGAAAGGGGTCCGGCAGGAGTTGGGGCATCCAGGAGGGCGGGTGTGAGGGTCTGCGGGGCGTTTGAGCAGCGGGAGACTGGGAATGAATCCTGGGCAGTGATCGTGTTGTGCGGGAGGATTGGGATGTTCCCCAGGGATCGGGGCCGTTTAACGTCTCTCGGGGACACGGATGGGGCATCACCGAGCTGTGCACGCCCTGCAGGAGGGAACGGCATCAGAGGGACCGGGACAGGCTGGGGAGGTGTCCCGTGCGAACCTCAGGGCCAAGGACAAGGTCCTGCTCGGGGGTCAGGAGAACCCCAGGCACAAATCGGGGCTGGGTGGAGGATGGATTGAGAGCTGGGAGGAAGGACTGGGGAGTGTTATCCCGTCCTTTCCTGGACTCAGCAGGAAGAAAAACTCAGTGATCCCAGACTTGTTTAATCAAAACAGCGCAGTGGATGCCTTTGCTTCAGGGATTGTCTGTTTGCACAGGAGATCGTGGATCTGAACCTCCAAACGTTTCCTTCATCTCCTTCCCCCTCCCCTGAAGTCTCCTGGGTTGCAGCTCCCTTTTGTGCAGCTGCCTGCAGAGCCAAGCAGCTCCTCACACTTATTGAAATGCATTGCTTGATCCTGGCAGTGCTGATGTTGTAGGAACAGCAGGGCAAACCCTTCACAGGCACTGAGAGCCTGGCTGCTCTTCATCTCTCACACACACAGCTCTGCAGGCAGTGCTGGCATTAGTCTGGAATGGGGCTGGAATTAAGGAGAGCTGGGCCTGCGGGGGAGCCTCCGTAGTGCTGAGTTTAGCACTGAGCTGGTTGTGCAGGGCTGGGGCTGATGGTGCAGCTCAGGGAGCTTTTCCCTGGCTCCCACTGGAGCCCTTTGAAAGCCCTGGCCCTACAGAGCTGTGGGGGCTCGTCCTGTGAGTGTCACTGTCCATCCCCACAGATGGAACCAGAGGCAGAGAGGCGGCTCTTCAGGTGCTGTGCTGGAGCACATTACAGGAATAGAAACAACTGACCTGGCACTGCCCTCCTGTGGGTGCAGCTGCCTTTCCACAATGCACAGAAGCACCAAAAATGCTGCTTCTCCACACACAGGAGAGAGAGGAGTCTCCTCTGCTGCCAAAACTGAAGAATTGCTCAAATTAGTTAATAATTTTAATGTTTTTTTTTTTTAATCTGGAAAGCTATGGCTGCTGTCCAAATCATCTAAGTCTTCTTTATGTGAGTAAATATTACAAATAGATGACAAAGAGATAAAGAGCCTCACTGAATAGCTGCACAAAGAGGCTGAAAGACAGCACTGAATTGCTGAAATAAAAATCAGTGGATGTAGATGGACGTCACCTGTGAGAACTGAAGCTCCTTTTGTCTGAATATCTTCTTGTGACCAACTGGGGTTTGCATCCCCTCTCGAAAAGTAGAGCCATTTGTTTAAAATGCTTAACCTTTATATAAGAATTGCTTCAGTAATGACTCAGGAGGAGACTGCAGTGAATTGAATCACTACTCAAATTGTCTACGTGAAGAATTCAGTTGCAGAAAAAGGGTTGGGAAAAAGCCTCTAAGGTGTAAGGCAATCACAGCCCAAACTGATCATTTTAACTTGCTCAGTGCTGCAGTCTGGGCTCAGCCTCACTGCTGATGACGTTTTCCACTGCAGGATTGTTCTGCTTTGCTTTGGCTTATTTGATATTGCCCAGTGTCCAAATATAGAGTCTCTCAATGTTTCCATTCAGTGCTTTTTGTGTCCAAAATGTGTTAATCTGTTCTAAGCAGCAGAGCATCTTCTATAAGCTGATATTTTGGCACCTCCTTTGGTCTGTATTTCAACTTTCCTGAGCTGTTTGAAGGGGAAATGTCCTGGCACAGGGAGCAGAGCTGCAGTGGTCACTGCTCAGAAACACTGAGGCATCTTCAGCAGATGAAACTCCTCTGTCAGAGGAGTCCAGGCCCACATGGATGTTCTGGAAAGGTGGTGGTTGCCTTGCAGATGTGATTTCCTGTCTCGACAGGAGGTAGTTCAGGAGCTGGATCAGAAAGGTGATGTCTTTCTGAGCAGGTCCAAGGTTCAGTCTTTGAGGAGAAGAGCTGTCAGGATGGAAGGGGGTGTCCCAGTGATGCAGGATTGGCAAGAGGGTGTCCCAGCAATGCAGGATTGGCAAGACTGCAATAACCAGGGCAGAGCTGCCCCTGTCTGTGCTGTTCTCCCTCTGTGCAGAACTCCCAGAGCCCCAGCAGTGCCCAGCTCTGTGTGCTGTGCCACAGCTCCTGCAGCAGCCCCTGCCCTCAGCCAAATCCAGCACCTTCCCCTGCTCAGAACTCACTCATCACTGGCCACCCAACCCTCACTCAAGGCAGGGAGAGTCCTGCAGCTCCAAAGGAACAGATGGAGACACCGAGGATTTCACCTGTTGGTGGGAACAGCCTCAATTTCCCACAGTGAGTAATGAAATAATTACATCCTAACTGACAAAGCTGCTGATTTTAAGGAGGTCGGGTTTCCCAGGGCAATACTGAGATGGCAAACTTTCACTCTGGTGTGTCATTTACTGCTCTTCCTTGTGTTGATATTTTATAGTGGTTTCTGTGGAGCTACTCAGCAAAATTAATGGGTAGAGTCTGGGATTATACGGAATCTGGGATTTCAGCACTGAGCTTTTCATGTATTTCAAAAAACAAATTAGTGTCAGGAGGTATCCTTTATCAATTGCTCACTGGTTTGCTTCCCAGCCCACACCACGAAAATGTTACCCAGGGGTTCTTGCAGTGCTCCCAGGAGTTATGGGCAGAAACAGCTCCCTGGAGCTCAAGTGGAAGACACAACTTAATGTGAATAAAGTTTAAAAAATGCTTCTCTCCTTTCTAATTCAAATTATCTCTGATGAATTATCACTCCTGCTCAGGTTAGAATATAAGTCCAACAACTTATACCTGGCAGCCTTTAATGTGCATATGCAGCTTCCTTGCTCTGAGACCCAGGAGAATGGCTTCTTAATATTCCCCTTAAAGACTTGGTGTTTGTGTTGGGTTTCCTGTAAATTCAGAGTGTTTCATTTGCAGCCAAACTGCAACAAACCCCACATAATGATCAGGAAGCCTCTCACGTAGATACAGAAAATGCAGTCACAAGATTGCTAAATAGAAATTGCTCTGTCTTTAAATGATCATGAGCTGTCAGCTGTTCCTTTGTTCAGATTATTATAGACACACATAAAACATTTGATTGAATGCTCAAGTTTCCCCAGCCAGAATCCAGACGGATGTCTGATAAAATAAACACACCCCACTCCACCCCTCCTCAAAATCCCCTTCCTGCCTCAGCTGAATTTCTCCCTCTATTGAAGCCAGTATTTCATGGACTAAATTGGACAAAGCAAGCAAACAATCTCCTTTGCATTGATTTCCAAATCGAATCATTGTTAATCACATCAATATTCCCAGCTGGTTCAACAGTCTCAAAGGCCAACTTTGTGGCTCAGAGCAGCTCCTGTGCATGGATCCCAGAGCCCTGAGTGTGCTGCTGGTAACTGTTGGTGGAAACCTTCAGGTCTCATTCTCCCACCTCCTCTTTCTGCCCCCATTCTGTGCCTGACACTGGATTTCTGTCCTGTGTGGTGGGAAGGGAGCAGCTGCCTGGGGCTGAAATGCTGCTCCAGGGCCCCACTGGGCTGTGAGCACCACGGGGAAGGGTGGACACATCTCAGCACTGCCCATCCTGGGGCTCAGCTCTCCTCTCTTGGAGCACAGCTCTGATGGGGATGTGACATCCCGGGGTACAGAGTCTGCTGTGCTGGGCATGAGACACAGCTCTGCTCCTGGAGGTTTTGTCCAAAGGAGGAATTTGAAATCCTGTGCATCTCTCTGTGCTCAGTGATTGCAGTGAAGTGCCTTTAGGAGGATGGCAGGGGGCTGTGCTGGGACTGTGGCAGCAGCACTGGTGCTCCCCAGGGTGGGAAGGGATGGGCAGGATATGGGAGGAACTGGGAACCAGCAGCTCTGCCCAGCTCAGGTCTCACCACAGCCAGGGAACAACTCCTCCCACTGTTGCAAAAGAGGAGCAGAAAGGGGGAAAAGAGGAGGTGGGAGACTCATCCATGACTGTTCCAGCCACAAGAACCAGCAGAGCACACAGGGCACACACAGGGCACAGCACAGCCCGTGGGGAGGTGCCCATCTGGCACTGGACTCATGGCCAGTCCAAAGAGCAGAGGAGGAGCCTTGGAGTCCAAAATGTTCTCCCAGTTGGACTCAGTTCCAGAGATCTGTCTGTGACACGTGGGCACAGCTGGCTGGGAAAGCACATGCTGCCCATTTGACATGGAATAAATTTACCCTGTCAGATAAGCAAGACTTCAGGCCTGTGTCTGTAACATCTATTAGGAACGGCAAATTAATTAAAGTATGAACTAATTAACCTCCTTGCTCTCTGCTGTTCCCTTGCCAGGGCAGTGGGCTCACCCTGCCCAAGCCCTGTCCTGGGCAGCCCTGGTTTTGCTAATGGTCCACAAGCTGCTCCCTGTGCCTGGGGGAACGAGGTGTCCTCTGCTTAATGAGGCCACTGACAGTGTGGTGATGCTTTCTGTGAATGTTCTCCCCTGTGCCTGCACTGCAATTGGCTGTGGACGGGCTATAAAGAGCCCTTAGGCTGCTGTGTGAGCTCTGGGTCACCTCCCTGGGCTGAGGCTGCAACTGGCTTTTGAAGGATCTTTGCCTTAGACACGGAAAGTGATGAGGTGAAGATGCTCTAGAAAGAGACTGAAACTTCTCCTAAGATGGTTGAGCTGAATTTAGGGAGTATTGGTGTAACCTACAGCCTTTGAGCTGTCCTTTAGCAGAGTCTCTAGAGCCTCAGGGAACCTGTCTGTAGCCAAGGGGAAACTGGGGCTAATTACCCTAATTACCCCAATTTCCACAGCCACCCTGCCACTGACCACTGTGTCCTGTGCAGGACCCTGAGCACGAGCTGGGGGGCACAGCAGGCTCTGCACCAGCATTGCAGACAGCCAGTGCTACAGGTGGCTTCACCCATCACAGCTCGTCTTTATTCCCTCCCTGTCACATTTCCCTGTCTGTTCCCTCGTAAATCAAATTACCATGTTCTCTGATGATAATGTTTTACTCCTCTGAAAATTACTGTTTGCACAGTGGTGTCTGTGCGATGCTATTTTCCCCTCTGAATAATCATTTTCATAATCTGAAACCCAAAAGAAAACCCAAACAACTACCGTGGAAGAAAGGAAAATTCTCATGGAATAAATTTCCATAGACTCAGTTAAATTTCCTTGTTACTGCATGTTACTTCTGGAGATTTCTGTGGAGCCAGCAAGGAGAGAATTATTCTGCTCTAAGTACTGACCCTACCAAATAGTTTCCTCAGCATGTCATCAGAGATGTTGTGGGGCTGGTGCATTCCCTATTTCCAGTTTAATAGAGCTCATACTCAAATCGAGTGATGTCCCTTGTCACAAATATAATTTCAGCCTTCCAGTGCACTTGCCAAGAACAATGCAATGGCCTCTGTTAGATACTCTGCTTGCTTCATTACTTTAAAATATGTTAACACTTTGTTCATAATAGCTTTGATGGCTTAAACAATAGAGGTGCTGAATTTTTAATGGGAACAATAAGGTATTTATTTTACTTGTATTTGAGGAAGGAGCAGGAATCACAAACACCTTGTGAGAAAGCTTCTTTTTGTGAGTCTGAATTCAGTGTTGCAGCTGGGCTGGATCATGCCAGGCATCCTTTTTTGATGTGACCGTGGAAATGTTGCAATTACTGCAGGTCATTTGTCATTTAAAGGTGTTATGAAAAGTGCTCCAGGGGCTCTCAGAGTGAGCTTTACTTTTATCTGGCCAGCTCCAGGGTCTAAGCTGCACTCAGAGGGAGAAAATCTTGCCTGTGCTCAAAGCATCTTCAAGTCAGTGGGAAGGTGTTACCTGTGAGGGCTCTGGTGGAGGAGGACAGGCCTGTGTTGGGGTTTCAAGATCATGTGGCCATTGGCAACATCTCCATTTCATAGAATCCCAGAGTGGTCTGTGTTGGACTGGGCCTTAAATCCGACCCAGTGCCACCCCTGCCCTGGGCAGGGACACCTCCCACTGTCCCAGGGGATCCGACCTGGCCTTGGACACTTCCAGGGATGGAGCAGCCACAGCTTCTCTGGGCACCCTGTGCCAGGGCCTGACACCCTCCCAGTAAAGAATTTATTCCTAATATCCAAGCCAAAGCTCCTCTCTTTCAGTCTGAAGCCACTCCCTTGTCCTGTCACTCCTTGTAAATGGTCTCTCCATCCTTGTGGGCTCCCTCAGGCCCTGCAAGGGACAATTAGGCCACCCCTAAACCATCCCTTTTCCAGGCTGAACAATCCCAGTTCCCCCAGCCCTTCCTCGCAGCAGAGGTTTTCCATCCTTCCAGTGGACTTGGTTTCCTTCTGTCCTGGGGGTGTGAGGGGTCCTGTTGTCCCAGGATGATCCCACAGGGAGCAGAGCACGGAGCTGGAGCAGGGAAGGGAGCAGGAGGGAAGGGAAGGGAAGGAAGGGAACAGGAGGGAAGGGAAGGGAGGGAAGGGAGCAGGAGGGAAGGGAACAGGAGGGAAGGGAACAGGAGGGAAGGGAGCAGGAGGGAAGGGAGCAGAAGGGAAGAGAAGGAGGAAGGAGGGAGGGGAGGGAAGGGAGCAGCTGGAGCAGCCCCAGTCCCCCGAGCTGCCCGGGGCTGTGCTGGCTCCTCACCCAGGGCTTTGGAGCTGGGTCTATTCTGGGCTGCTCTGTGCACAAAGCATCCCTGCCTTCCAGGGCCCCGGGCTCCCCGAGGAGGAGATTTCTGGTGTGCTCTGCCCTTCTGCTCAGCGTGGGCTCCAGCTCCCCCTGCCCAGCTGCTGCCCCTGCTCCCCCTGGCACAGCCCTTCCCTCAGGGAAATCCATCTCCCTGTTCACAGCCCACAAACGGCTTCCTCAGCCTTTCCCCTGCTCAGAAAGGCATTGAAAGGCTCCAGAAAATTCCATATTGCAACAGGAATCAGGGGTTCCTGGGCAGGACTCCTCAGTGGCATGGAGGGAAGACAGGCAGCATTTTAAGGAAAGAACAGTTGAGAGTATTTCTGCAAAAAAAACCCACCCAGAAAATATTTTATTTTTAAAGCCAAAATTTGGCTTCCTCTGAAACGGGAAATAGTCTCATAGCAACTTATGCTAATTAATTAGATGAATTTCATTCACTGAAATGTGAACTACAGTAATTTCTTCCTGCTTTTGAATGCAAATTGCAATTCAGCCTAAACTATGGTGGCATTCCCATTACACGGGGCTGAAGAGTGTCTATAACGTGTACTCTCGATTTTAACTTTGTAAAATCTTTTCTCAATAAGCTTCATCTCATCCACTTTCAGTTTTGCACTGAGGGCTCAGCTCAGCCCCTCAGGGTAACAGCATCACCAGGGCTGAAGGGCTCCCAGACACCTGAGGGGTCCCCAGGGTGTGTTTTTATTCCTGGGGGAACTGGGTCTGTCCAACCTGCAGCAGAACAATCCCCACAGAGCAGGGGCTGCTGAGGCATAGCTGGTATCTGGCTTCATTTCCCTTTGATTTAAATTAACAATTAGTTAATTAATAAATAGATATATTTACTTCCATTTTGATTTGTAATTTGAATTACTGATTCTTCCAGCATAAATAAACTCCCCCTAAAATAACAATTTTATAACAGGACTTCTCTTTGGGCTGCTTATGAAAATTCTGCACAAGCTCCATCAGTACTGAACTCGTGCTGAGCATCATAACCACTGAGAAAGGAGGAGTAGGAAGAGGGAGAGAGAGTGATATTCACTTTCAGCCATACATTATATTGGTAAGAATTGTTCTGATAACCTTTTTCTGCTCACAAGAGCCTTGCCTGTGTATTTGTGTGTCACACTCTGTCCGAGGCTCTGCCTGGAATCAGTCCCTGGGAGCCGTTGTCTGGACATCCCTCCCTGTCTCTGGGGCTCAGAAAGGTAAGGATTTGTTCTCCTCAGCTCCCATCTGGAGCCGGCCCTGCCTCACTCAATATTCCACCTGCATCCCTTCCCTTCCTCAGCCCGTTCCCTCCTCCGTGGTGCCGGAACGGGAGGGATGTGGGGAATGCAGGGAGAGAGTTCTGGGGGGGGAATTAAAGCTCCTCGTGTGACAGAGATGGCAACAAAGGCAGAAAACTTCCTTGTGCCGAGGGGAAAACAACAGAGACATTCCAAGGTGGCACTCAGGAACCAGGCAGGGACTGTCACCCTGATTTCCAGGGTGCTGGCACTGCCAGCCCAGCTCTGGAGCTGCTTCCCAGGGATGTGTCTGGCTGAGGAGATTTGTTCCCACCTACACTTTAATGTCGGGAACATGAAGCACAGCGAGGAGAAAACAAATCCTCTGGAATGCCCTGCCCTCTCATTCCCAAATCCCGGGGATTTTGTGTGCTAATTGTGCATAACAAGGAAACCCACGAGCAGCATCCCCTGGCCCAGAGCTGGGCTGTCTGTGGGAGCTGCCCCAGGGACAACGGGATTTCCCACCATGGACCATCACCCCGAGCCTCCCCATGCCACCACCCATCCCTGAAGGGCCCAAATTCCCAGGCTGTCCATGCCTGGGGGAGGCAAAGAGCTCAGGCTGAATATCTGGTGTTGGTACATTACAAGAAAATCCCTCAACCTTAAAATTGCTTATGGTAAAAAGCTCCATTTTGCAGATATCATTGTCTAACAGAGCAAAGCATCTCAGGAGTTTAGGAATAAACCTGGCACACACTGGTGTGACTGTTTATGGAGTCAGGGAGGGCTGGCACAAAATACTAAGGAGCTGTATGAGAAGCATTTAGCAAACAGTCTTAATCTTCACCTTTCAGTATTTAAGTCACAGTGCAGCTTCCTGCCATTATTAGAGCAATTAAAATGCAATTACTTTTTCATCTTTACTTTAGTTCTTGAATAATTAAAGCCACTTTACATCCAGGGTGATCCATAAAGCAGGGCATTTTGCACGGGAAAAGCTGCAAAGAGTGGGAGACTTTGGGTTTTGGGCCCTGAGCAGCCAAATAGCTGAGGCTGGTGATGCTGCACGGAGCTGCCTCCTGCACATCCCTGCAGGATCATGGAAAGAGGCCAATTGCTGGATTTCTGTACTTTATCTTGATTAAACGGCTCTTTCAATTTGGTGTTCACTCCTTTCATATTTGTAATCACTTTGAGATTTTCATTTTATAGTATTCACTTATTTAACTGCTTGTTTCCTGCCAAGTCTAAAAAAAGAAAGGCTTTTCCCTCCCTTCTCCTTCCTGCAATAAAGGCAAGAGTTTACAGAAAATTACTTCTATATTTAAAGTCTCCTGATGTAAATCTCTGATTGCTTTAAATAGTCAGAGCTGGTAGATGGTGCAAATAAGTGTTGGAGTGGAGGATGCTGAGCTGTGGGGGAGGCAAGTGCTGCAGCCCAAGGACAGGCTGGTGGTGTCCCTGGGGTGCAGGGAGGGCTGCAGCCCCTCAACATGATCCTCTGGAGCACTTTGGGCATTGCTGTGGTTCCTTTTCGGGTGCTGCCTCCCTGAGAAGGGGCTGCTGTGGGGTGGGGAAGGGGAGAGCTCCTCTTCTCCAGAGATGTGGGAAAACCCCCCCCTGGGGCTGCAGGGATTGCCAGGCTGCACAAAACCAGCTCCCTTTTGGTTCCTTAGCACCCAAACTGAACATCATGTGCCTTGTATCTCAGCCAAGGTAATGGGAAAAGAAATACCATCCAAATGTGCTGGAAAGGATGAAACCCTCGTAGATTTTAATTTTATTATTAGAGACCAAGGCCATCAGCACGTCAGGCATTTGCAGGACATGTCAGCTTTACCACACTCATTTGGCAACATTTTTTAGGGATGTTGAGGGATGTAATTAAAAGCAAGTGAGCAGCAAGAAAGCTAGAAACCATCTGAGGGAATCCAAACTAGTGAGAAAATACCTGTGGCCAACGGGTCCTGCTGTTGGTGTCCCCTTGGCAAAGGCAGGGAAATGCTTTGGGACCCTCAGAGCTGGGACATTGAAGCACAGGGGGAAGCAGCAAGGAAGGATTCTCTGGCAGCTCAAGGAAGGAAAGCTCAAGGCTCATCCCTAGGAATGTGCCTGCAGACACAAATGTCAGTGCTCTGCTCAGCTTAGACAGTCTCAGCTTAATTGCTGGGGCATGAGCCAGCCAGTCCTACCTGTCCTAGAATTGCTCTGCACTGGAAAATGGGTTTAATTCCTTCATTTCAGGTATAAACAGCTTTTGAACAGCTGAGCATCTGTGCAACCAGTTTATAAATCCAGTCCTAGAGGATCGTTTTGAAGCACTTTTGCTTTCTCTCTCTCCAAAGTGGCCTGGTGTTAACACACATCTCCAGGGGCAGGACTGGCCAAGGAGCAGAAAACCTCATTGATCCTAAAAACTTCATCAAAAGAAAAGGCAGCTGGGACACAGCCCTGGCAAAAGTCTGACAGTGCTGGGGAAATTATTATCCAGAGAAAACTCTGGGCTCCTGAGAAATGCATAGATAGATAGATAAATGGATAGATAGATAGACAGATAGATAGATAGATTATGGTTAGATGGATGGATAGATAGGTAGATGGATAGATTATGGATAGATAAATGGATAGATAGATAGATAGATAGATGGATAGACTATGGATAGATGGATGGATAGATAGATAGTTATATATGCATACACACACTAGGTCAAAAGTGAAAGGAACTCACATAAAAAAAAGTGAAGTCTTAAGCTTGTGAGACCTTTGGATTTAAAGCTGGATCTGGTCAGGGCCTGGAGCTGGTTGGGATTTGTGTTTCCTTGCTGAAAGACTGCCAGGAGCTGGTCAGTGCTTGCCACAAACCTGGCCTAAGGACCAGGACTGTCTATCTGCAGGGACTGGGCTTTCTACATTGTACTGACTAGCAAAAGTCTCCTTTTCTTTCTGAATAAATAGATTTGCTCAGAGGATGTTACAAAGACTGGCAGGACTGTAAGTTGTGAATTTCCTGCTTCTTGCTTTTCTCATGTAACAATGAAAAGAATAATGAAATGAAGGACAGATACTGTGAGGGGAAATCTAAAATCTATAATAAGAGTGATTCAGCTAAAAGGCTGGAGTCCAGAGGCTCTTTACAATATATGTTTATCATGTTCAAAAAGCAGTAGTGCATTTGTGGCCTTGATATTCTCTGAGATCTGAAAACCCCTCCCCATCCTTTGTATGGATTTTCTTCAGCCTTCTAAATCTCAGTGATATGAATCAATCATAGCTGAGCACCTCTGTAAAAATCTCACGTCCTTTCCACTGTGAGTTACACTCATCATTCCCTGTTCCAATCAATAAAGCAAAAGCCAACTTCAACCCTCGTTCATAATTGGTACAAAAGACAAGTTTGAAGTCTGAAAAGAAAGTTTTATCATTTCCCCTTAGCCCACTCCCAAATATATCTGGTTTCTGACCAGTTTGTTAATGAGAAGGTCCAGGAGGGAGTGAGTTCTGTCTTCTGGCACTGCTGGAACAGCACCTTGTTTTCTGTGGTGTCAGAACCAAAACCTTGAGTGTGACCAGAACCCTTCTGAGGTTTGCAGAGTGTTGGATGACCAGGGAAGCCCTGCCCAGCTGTCTGAGCTGCCTCTCCTGATGTGCTGGGCTGCCAGTTTGTGTTTGATGAGTGGATGATCTAAAGAAATCCCAAAGCTTGCAAGCTGTAAAATTTAAACATTTATTTCTACAGGGAAACAAAAAGGATTTGCACCCCTCCTGTTCCCTGTCCCCCCTCACATGAAGCAAAGCTTAAATGGACATGGATTATACATATGCAAAACTACTCTAGGAATAAACATCTCCATTACATCATTAACTAATTAGCACAGTCAACACCCAGACCCCGCCCCACGTTGGGTCTTCTGGTGGTATTTTTGGGGTCTTATCATCACCTCAGACCTAAGAACACTCTGTTCTAAACACTGCTTAACCACAAACTTGTTTAATTTTGTGAGACTCCAACATGTCTATGGTGCCACTTGCCATCTCCCTCTCCCTGTCCCACTGTCCCCAGTGCTGTGACTGTGCTTTTAATTCCAACCTCATCATTAACTGGGTGAGGGGAGAGAAGTAAATGGAAAAAAACCTACATGAAGCTCTAACTTAGCTTAAAACCTTAAAACCCATATTCAAATTAAAACTCAAACCCTCTATTTCCAAATCACTCCTCTCTCCAGCTCTGTCTCATTCTGCTCTGCTCTCTCCCAGCTCTTTCCAGTAGCACAAGGTGGATTAAAGCTCCATTCCCCAGAGCCAGGGAACAGCATCCTGAGCTCTGTGCCCCACATGGACAGTGTGCCCTGAGTGTCCCTGGGCATCACCAGTGGGTAGAGCAGTGGTTAATGGCTCAGGGGGTTCTGGGGTTGTTGGACTTGGGGGATGGAGCCTCAGGATTCTCGTGGCTCCTTTTGGCATCATGCAGGAAAAACAGGAGCATCCCAGGGCAGCTCCAGCTCCGAGTGATCCCAGGGTCATTCCTAACCATTCCTAACCTCTCTGCACATTGGAGGCTTGACTTCACTGGGATTTTTGAGACAGAGGGGAAAGTTAAAGGGCAGCTAAAAGAAAAGAGGGAGGTTTGCATTTGACTGAGCTACAGAGTGATCAGAGCCCAGGAGCTTTAGGTGAAAATTAGAGCAAACCTTGGGTTTTTCTGCATGTTAAATTAAGGCTCCATGAGTCCTTTACTTGCTTTTGCCAGACCCACAGGCCGAGATGCAGAACAGCCACAGAAATGACCATCACCACAGGCAACCCCTCACTTTATTCACTGCCTGGTTTTACAGAGAGGAAGGTTTTACCCTGCTGGGGTTTACAATGAAGCTGTAACTCTACATCCTCTCTATCAGTCACTGCAGGAACCAAAGCTCCTCGAGGTGACAGAGCCAGGGATGACAGTTCTGTCCAAGCTGCCATGCCCTGCTCTGGCTGTGCTGCAATCACAGACAGGAACCACAGGTAGTGGAAAATTACCTGCCAAGTCATTTGGTTTCTGAACGAGTGGTCCCCTCCCAGCTCCCCCTGCAGCACAAGTTTTCTCCAAACACGTATTCCTGCAGCTTGCAGCCAATTCCACTCATTTTCCCTCCTGCAACTGCTGCTGCCCTTGGATTTGATCGACCTGAGCTGTGACCAGCGTGGCACTCAGGGCTCAGAGGACGTTGTTCCATGAGGTGCACCCTGAAAAATTCAACGAGCTGACCCAGCACTTTCCCCACCCCTCACCCCCAGCCCCAAACACGCTGCAGGGCCTGGCCCTGAGCTGGGGAGCTGCTGAATTCCTATTGTCTTAGGCAATTTTTCTCTGCAGATTGATTTCTGTGAAACACCTCAGGGTATTTGCCAGCACAAACACTGCTCCAGTGGCACAGGCTGTTTGTTTACATGGAGAGGAGGAAAAGAGCCCTTATTACTGAAATTTTGCCTTCTTCCCTCAAGCTGCTCCCTGGGAGCCAGCACGTAGGCAATATTGATACCTGCTTTTTTTAATTTAGGGCCAATTTTCTGTACGGGTGGATGTGACAATGCATAAATAATACAGCACTTTGGTGCATGGGTTGTTTATTCCAGAGCTCATTGGCATGCACAGCACACAGGCAAACCCAGAGCTTCTCTGGATGTGTATTGTCAGAGAGCTTGCCAGGTTGTTCCCTAGAGAAAACCATCAGGCACAAAGAGCTGGAGTTTGTAAAGTCCTTTTATTTCATCCTTGCAATGTGCTCTGTGCTGGTGCTGCAGAGTTCAGGCTGAATCAGCACTCCCATTAAAATTCCCTATTTTCAGGAATATGTAAGTTGCTGGTGAGAAGAAAGAGCAGGGCTTGGCTGTGCAGAACTCCTGGGGTGGAGGGGTTTGCATGGAATTTGAAAAAGTGACCAAAGCAGAATGACAGATGTGTGGGCTGGGGGCTGGGGGAGGTGGGCAAGGGGAGCTCCCCCTGCCCATCTGGGCAGTGCCCTCTGTCTGTGCCCATCGTCCCCCTTCGTGGGCAGGACAAGGGCCCAAGTGCCTGGACAGTTTGTTTGCTGCAGAGCTGATCATGGCACATCATATATTCCACTTAAACAGATTAGGAGAGGCCCAATTCTCCCATTAATTGCAAAAATCTCAAGGACTTCATTATGAGCGAGCTTTAACTGTACAGTTTAGAGCCTTAATCACTTGATGTGCCAGATGCCATTCCCCAAATCTAATACTGCCAGCAAAACCTGCTCCTAAGTGCTTTATGATGAACTTAATTTACAGCTGATATCAAGTAACATCCAAATCTTTCTTACTGTCTTACTGCTGGGAAGCACCTAAACACACTATTAAATCTGCTGAGGAGGGAAAGGGGTTGGATTAGAAATGCTGGATAATAAACTCTGACCTGCTCTTAGTCTGAGGATAATCATGGTGTGGAAAAATGGGGAACGGTGCCCAAGCCCTGTCTCTGCCCATCTTGCAGAATACCAGTTTGCATAATCACTGTATATTAAATTTACATTAGGTTTATAGCACTGACTCCATAGTGCATGGAAGCATTCTCAGTGTCCAGGTGCTGCAGTGGCCCATGATTTTGGAATTTAACCGAAGTAGGAAGAGTTTTCCTCAGCTGCCTGCTTGGGGTTTGGTGTTGTTTCAGATTCAGGAGAGCTCCCAGCACCTACAAATGACAAGGGAACGAAGATGTTGCTGACTGGATTGTTATTTTTTTTAAATGTTTGTTATTAAATTTTGCAAGATACAGGCCTGAGAAGTTTAGTCAAAGCAAGCCAATTACCCAGAGGAAATTGCAGCAGTCTTGCATGTATTAGCAGGGAAAAAAGGAAAACAAAATATACTTGTTTAAATGAGACTTGTTTGGATTGTCTGCTGGAGTTGGGGTTTTTTTTAAGTCATTGCCAAGCAAGGTTGAAATAATAATACAAAGATGGTGATGAGATAATGAATGCTGATGGACAGGGGATGGAAATTTGGATGAGTGATCTGCACGACCATAAGAACAAGGTGTCCTAGTTACTGGACAGGAAAAGCTTGGAAAAATGAATATGTGAAGTATTTGAGTGATGCACAAGAGCCAAGTCAAACACAAAGGGTTTGGGGCTCCTTTCCCCTGCAGCTCTGCCCTGTGGCCCCAGGGGAGGAGGCTGCAGGGCTGGGGGTGGCTCAGGGCTCAGCTTTTCTCTTGTGCACCTCAGCTGGGGACTCCTGGTTGGGTTTTGGTAGCAAAGCTGAGCACACACAGGTTCTGGGGGGGATGAAGGTGGGCAGGGCGTGGAGGGAAGGGCACATGGGGAGAGTTGGCTGCTTTATTTTGATTCTTTAACACCACAATTTCTGTGTCTCAGTGAGCCAGGATTTTAGGCCCTCCATAATCAGCAGAAACACGAGCTGCTTCTCTGGGCAATTCCTCTGGTTCCTTCTGCCTTTCCTCACCCTCCTGGTCTCAGAGCCCCCAGCCAGCTCAGTGAGAGGAAATGAAACCGTTCCCCAGAGCTGGGCAGGTTTTCCTACCCCCCAAATCTCTCTGTCAGGCAACCAAAGGCCGGGCAGGGACAGAGGGAGATGCTTTTGAGGAGTGAACACGTCAAACCAGGGCCGTCTGTCACAGAGCTCCAAACAAAAGAAGGATTTCTCTTGTAACGTAGATCAGCCTGTTGGATCCCTGGCTTTGCTCCTGCCCGTGGCAGAACTCCTGTCACCTCTATTTCCCCGGGAAGGTGTCTGGCTGAGCACTGCAGGGGGACCAGGGGTCCCTCCTTCCCTCAGGGCCTGGTTCCCCCCAGCCTTGGCAGGAGGAGGATGTGCAGAGCCCAGGGTGCCAACATGGCACAAGGGGGTGGGAAACTCAACCTGCAGCCAACTCGTGGTGCCCTTTCCTGCCTGAGGCCCCAGCCAGGCTCAGGGCTGTGGTGGCTTCCCCTGGGGGTGTCCCCATCCCTTCCTGGGGGTGTCCCCATCCCTGACGGGAGGTGTCCCCATCCCTGCCTGGGGGTGTCCACATCCTTGGCTGGGGGTGTCCCAATCCCTGCCTGGGGGTGTCCCCATCCTTGCCTGGGAGTGTCCCCGTCCCTGCCTGGGGGTGTCCCCATCCCTTCCTGGGGGTGTCCCCATCCTTGGCTGGGAGTGTCCCCATCCCTTCCTGGGAGTGTTCCCGTCCCTGCCTGGGGGTGTCCCCATCCCTTCCTGGGAGTGTCCCCATCCCTGCCTGGGGGTGTCCACATCCCTGGCTGGGAGTGTCCCCATCCATTGCTGGGGGTGTCCCCATCCTTGGCTGGGGGTGTCCCCATCCCTGCCTGGGGGTGTCCCCATCCCTTCCTGGGGGTGTCCCCATGCCTGGCTCGGGTGTCCCCATCCCTTCTGGTGGCAGCTCCTGACTCCCAGTCCGTGCAGCAGTGCAGAGCTGTGGTGGGTCACTTGTCACCCCTCAGTGCTGGCAGGTGCCCCAGGCCCAGGGGGATGAGCCCCCCAGGGGATGAGCAGGACCTGGGGGGATTTTGCTCCAAAATGTCTTTGGGCAAAATGCCTAAACCAAGATGTGGGGCTTGAAAAATTGCTGGGGGTGTGCAGGCAGCCCTGGCACGTGTGTGAAATGAGAACCATCTCTTTTGCTGGGATTATCTATCATGCTTGGAACATTCTGAAAGGCTGTATCTTTCCCCCTAACCATCTTCATCATTTTAATTTAAAAGCTTTTTAAAATTATCACCCAAATGAATGATAAGTAGTAACAGGGTAAACTGCTCTGAGCTCTCCATTAGTGCAAACAATGCAAAGCGACTCTGCTCTATTTACAGAAAATTAATGAACGTAAAAAAGATGAACTGCATGTCATTCTGGTGATCATAAGTTGTTTTTCATGCTAGGAGGTCTGCAGCTTTATACATTAAATGCTGGGACAAAAGAAAAACCTCTGCAATATTAATATTTGTAATATATGATTGTATGTGAAGGGAATAGAAATAACATTTATTTTATTTAATGAAGACTAATGAAGTTGTTCTGATCTTTCCATTACAGTTTCAACAAGTTTTTCTAATCAAGAAGATCCTACTTTTTGAAAGCTAATTTTTCATTTTCAGCCTCTGAAATGTCAGTAGAACTGTGAAATGCAAAGGCAATATCGTAGCATGTCAGTACATTTCCAGTTCTAATGGGAAATTGATGCATTTCAGGGGTTTTGTTTTGCTTTTGATTAAAAGAAAAAACCTCGAGCTATTACACAAAGGTTGTTTTTCTGTCATGGTGCTTTATCTATAGACAAACACGGCAGATACTCCTCAGTGGGCTTATCCACAGCTGGATGGAAAAAGGGGTTTTTCCTGGAGCTGAGCAGGGCAGGATTCCCCCCAGTTCCTGGCACAGGACCCGGTGCTGAGGGGTGGGCAGAGGGAAGGGGGTGGTCACTGAAACTGCCCCTCCAGGGGCACCACGGGTGGCACAGCTGGGCTTGGGAAGTGCCCCCAGCTCTTCAGGCTGGTTACACATCTCAGAAAACAAGCCCAGCCCTTTGGAGGGTGTTCACATTCCCAAAGGAACAGGTCTGGGACCCACCTGCCTTTGGGATGGTGCACTGGGGGGGTGGACTGGGCAACCCCCCTGGCACCAGGGGAGGGGACACCGAGTGTCCCTTTGTGGCCACCTGGGCTGGGCCTGGGCAGGACAGGGGACACAATTCCAGCTGTGCCTGGGAGTGAGGAAATCCCAGAAACACGGAGGGATGGAGGGGCAAGGACAGCTCTGCCCTCTGTTGCCACCTGCAGTGCTCCCAAAATCCCTGGACTGCCCTGTTGGGGTGGGCTGGTCCTGCCCCACATCCCTCTGCTGGGTTTCACAGGGAAAAAAATGTGCCCAGAATTTGGTTGTCTTAATTTCTGTCAGATCTATCTTGTGCTGTGCTGGTGCTGCCACATAAATCTGCTGTCTAACACCCTCTCAGAGCACTAATAGGGTTGTTGAGGCTTCAACATTTTTCACACCTGACAGTTCCTTAGAATGCATCAATTATTTTCCTACCTGTGTTCACAGTTTTGTTGTCATTAAAAAAAAAAAAAAAGGAAATGAAAGCATTGATTTTGTTTTTGATTTAAACAGAAGAACTGAGGTCTTTCAGAGCCTTTATATAAGCACAGACCTGATTAACTACCAAAGCCAACAGTGAAATCTGAACTGGTGAACTGCCATTTTCAGGGCAGCAGGTGTGAAGCAGAAGCAGGACAAGAAAGTCATACTGAAAACAAGATGAAAATAATCACTACCTGTTAATGCCATTTCGAGCTGCACCCAAAGCACCACAGGTACAGAGGGTTTCTCTCCTATCACGTTCCATTGCTGTATACAGGGTAAAATTTTATGATTTATCTTGGACTGAGAAACAACTGGTGTTCTCTTTCCTCCTTTCCTTCCTCCCTCAGCAATCCAGTGTTATTTTGGCACCTGCTTCATGCCCCAGCCCCTCTCCCTGCCCCAGTTTCTTTTCCTTCCCCTGCTCTCCTGAGTAAACCCACCCCTTCTCCACCTTAATGCTGCAGTGATGCCTTGGAGGTGCCAGGTTGGTGAGACCTTCCTGGGGCCTTCTCCTCTCTGGTGCTTCTGAACCAGCACCACAGCACCCAGTGGAGACAGTTCTCGCTCTCCTCAGAGCCCTGGTGTCATATTAGTCCATTTTTTAATTAAAAAAAATAGAAAAAAAGGACAAAAGGACTTTTATGTCCACATACTTTGTGCTTTCCCTCAGCAGTGTCACCCACACATTTACTTGACTTCTCTCTTGCCCTTACACACATAAAATAGAAAGCTGACAATTTTAATAAGTGTAGACTTTGGTGCCTAATTGAGATGCACACAAATAGTTGGAGCATTAGCACAGGAGCAGAACCCCGGGGCGTTCCAGCAATTGCTCCTCTGTTTGCTGGGTCAGGGCCTTCTTTTCTTTTCTTTTCTTTTCTTTTCTTTTCTTTTCTTTTCTTTTCTTTTCTTTTCTTTTCTTTTCTTTTCTTTTCTTTTCTTTTCTTTTCTTTTCTTTTCT
>WEIV01023065.1:300010-393984 GCA_013390005.1 Calyptomena viridis
TTTTTTTTTTTTTGCGTGGGTTTTTTTGGTGTTTTTTTGTGGGTTTTTTTGCGTTTGGTTTTTTTTTGTTTGTTTGTTTGGTTTTTGCTGTCTTTTTTTTCCCTTTGGTTTGGGTTTTTTTGTGTGTGTGGGTTTTTTGGTTTGGTTGTTTTTTTGTGTGTTTTTTTTTTAATTATTTTTTGTTTTGTTTTGTTTTATTTTTTCCCGCAAGCACTCAAACTCACACCTCTTTTCCAGGCTCAGTTTTGATTTCAAACCCTTAGATGTGTTTTGGGGCAGCCTGTTCAGACAGCCCTGCAGCACATCCCAGTGGAGCTGCTCCTTCCCCCTGAGAAGTCCCTGTGTGTGACCTGCTGGGGCTGAAATGTGAACTGAGACCCCCGGGGACCTGCTGCTCCCAAATACACACAGTGCAATATGGACCCACTGGTCTCTTTTTCCAGACCTTCTATTATCTCTTTTAGCAAATGCCCTGGTGCATTACAAGTCTGAGAATTCTTAGGAAAGTTCCCTAATTTTTTTTTTTTCTGTGAAAGCTTTTAATAATTCAAATCTAACCTAGAAAATCACTGCAAGGGACACTTTGTCTTCTCAGCTGTGCAGAGGGCCCAGACCTGCCTCTCTGATGTTGGACCACTCAAGATTTCCCATGACAAACTATTAAAAGCCTAATTTAGCTTTTATTAATTCTTTTTTTTTACCTAGTTGAAGTTCATAAAGACACTGATCCTCACCACAGCTGATCCATCAGCCAGAAACAGCCTAAGTTTGATTATTTTGGGCAAGAAAATGAATCTCTTTTCTTTGTTAATGTAAGTTCCTGGGAAAACACGGACCTTATCTAAAATAACATACATAGAGCCATATGTACACACATTTTGGGGTATGCATGAACACATTTCAAGGCAGGGCCACTGGAAATGCACCCCTTTGCTCCCCAGGGTTACAGCATTCCAGGATTATTCAGTTGAAATCCTCCCACTCCATAACTGGCAGTGTGACAGTTATTTTTTGATTCCTTTCCTCCCGTACAGTGTTAATTTTTTAATGTCAAATGTGATGCTTTTGACACCCATAAAAAGTATTAATTTGTAAATTCATTTATTTATAGGCTTCCCTCTAGAGTCAGGTCTGAGTGCCCTTCCAAAGGTGCTGGTGACACTGTCCCTCCTGGCTGGGGAGCAAATGGGAGCTCAGAGTGTTGGTGCCTTCAGCCAAACATCCTGCTTTCCTTTGGACAGAGCCTTTGTTCCTTTTTGCAAATCACTGGAGGTTTGTTCTGAGCTGCAAACCAGCTCAAATTCTACTTTGCACCAGTTAGGATTCAGTTCATAACTAAGTTCATGAAGTCAATGCAAATCTTTCCATGTTGTTCTCATGAAAATCAGAGTAAATTCCTATATTTTGCATGAGCAACAACATCCCCAGACTGATCCAGGAAAATGATCAAATTCACAGCTTGGACCCTGAAGTGCAGTTTTTGGAGATGCAGCAAATGCCAATTCTCCTGCCTGCCCTGGGCTGGAGGGCTCTGCAATCCCCCCAGTGTGTGGTGTGACCCAGGGCACAGCACTGCTGCCACCAGGAATCTGTACCCAGAGCAGGCAGAGCCTTTTTGTGGCTCCTTCCCAGGACCTGGGACCATAATAACCAATTTTAGAGATTTATGGCAAGGAAAAGCATGGAAAAAAGCAAACTCCTTTTTAATTTTTCCTATAATTTCCCTTCCTTTTGTTTTTTTTTTCTTCTTTCTTAGAACAAACATTTCCTGATTTCCTCCCTCCCTGCCCTGGAAAAGCAATGATGCCACATGAACTCCCTGTTCTCCAGGTGTTCCCTCCCCTGGCACTGCTGAGAAATGGGGTTGTACCCTTTTCCCTGCAGGCAGGAACCTCTGGAGCCTGGAAGTGTCTCTGGGTGGGACCCTGCAGGTGAGTGTGGATGGGGCTGGAATGGCCTGGCTCTCTCCAACACTTTTGGGAGCCCAACTGGCCCTGGTTGGTCCTGGGCAGGGCTGCTGAGCTCAGCTCTGCTCTGCCTTTCCAGGGCTACACACCTCCAGAAATGAGAGGCAGAAGGAAAACATCCAAGCAGAAGAAAGAGAAGGCAAAGGAAAAGGAGAGGATGGGGATTGCAGGTGGAGAATTAATGAGAGGCCTCGTTTCCCAAAGCTGATATAAAGCTGGGCTGCATCAGGGCAAGGAGCAGGGAGGGAAAGGTGCCAAAGGGGAGAGCAAGGGGGAAAACTTGGCGCCACTTTCCCTCTGAGATGCTCTGCAGCACCAGGGATCCCTTGGTTCTGGCACTGCAGGTCCATCTTTGGCCTTCCCAGCCCACCCTCCCTCCTGGCACAGGTTCTCTCAGCTCCCACTGGGGAGGTTGTGGCTCAGCACAACTTCTCTGCCTGTGTTTGGGGCTAAAACCTCCTGGGCAGCCCTTGGTTTATATTGATTTATTAATTTATATTTAATTATAAATATATAAATATATATAAAATATATTTACATTTATATTATCATTTGTTTATATTTCTTTATTCAGCTTTTATTTCTGGATGGATATATAACATTTCCATGATTAGATATAAAGGGCAGTGCCCAGGACACCCTTCCCTGCTGGGTTTGGGGTTTCTTTAAGGATGCCTTTGCCAAGACTATGAAAGCACTTGTTGCACAGTCAGGGCTAGAAAAAGGCACTTCCCAGGGCTCATTTCTGTCTCTTTTAGCAGCACTTTACCCATTTTGCTGCTGGCACCTGCATCTCCTGACCCTGAAACCTCGGTGCTGGGGCAGAGCATCCTCGGGGCAGCCTGGGCTCCCAGCAAGTGACTCCTCAACCTCAGGAAACCAATTAAAAAGTGCCCTGGAGGCAGCGCCGAGTCAGGTAACACAACCCCGGGCCCTGGAGAGGGAGGGATGCTCAGGAAATAAAGACCTTTAGGACCTTTGTGTTGGTGACAGACAGAGAGTTTCCATACACAGAGCTTAAGTTTTGCTGCAAATTGTTTAAAATCACTTATGCACAGTTTCTTTTCCAGAAATACAGTCAAATTGCTAATTTTCCTCTTCCCAAGTATCTGATTATTTAGCACAGTTAAACCAGTAGTGGCTTAACAAAGAAAACTATACACAAGATAATAACAGTATTTTTNCAGGGCTACACCCCTCCAGAAATGAGAGTCAGAAGGAAAACATCCAAGCAGAAGAAAGAGAAGGCAAAGGAAAAGGAGAGGATGGGGATTGCAGGTGGAGAATTAATGAGAGGCCTCGTTTCCCAAAGCTGATATAAAGCTGGGCTGCATCAGGGCAAGGAGCAGGGAGGGAAAGGTGCCAAAGGGGAGAGCAAGGGGGAAAACTTGGCACCACTTTCCCTCTGAGATGCTCTGCAGCACCAGGGATCCCTTGGTTCTGGCACTGCAGGTCCATCTTTGGCCTTCCCAGCCCACCCTCCCTCCTGGCACAGGTTCTCTCAGCTCCCACTGGGGAGGTTGTGGCTCAGCACAACTTCTCTGCCTGTGTTTGGGGCTAAAACCTCCTGGGCAGCCCTTGGTTTATATTGATTTATTAATTTATATTTAATTATAAATATATAAATATATATAAAATATATTTACATTTATATTATCATTTGTTTATATTTCTTTATTCAGCTTTTATTTCTGGATGGATATATAACATTTCCATGATTAGATATAAAGGGCAGTGCCCAGGACACCCTTCCCTGCTGGGTTTGGGGTTTCTTTAAGGATGCCTTTGCCAAGACTATGAAAGCACTTGTTGCACAGTCAGGGCTAGAAAAAGGCACTTCCCAGGGCTCATTTCTGTCTCTTTTAGCAGCACTTTACCCATTTTGCTGCTGGCACCTGCATCTCCTGACCCTGAAACCTCGGTGCTGGGGCAGAGCATCCTCGGGGCAGCCTGGGCTCCCAGCAAGTGACTCCTCAACCTCAGGAAACCAATTAAAAAGTGCCCTGGAGGCAGCGCCGAGTCAGGTAACACAACCCCGGGCCCTGGAGAGGGAGGGATGCTCAGGAAATAAAGACCTTTAGGACCTTTGTGTTGGTGACAGACAGAGAGTTTCCATACACAGAGCTTAAGTTTTGCTGCAAATTGTTTAAAATCACTTATGCACAGTTTCTTTTCCAGAAATACAGTCAAATTGCTAATTTTCCTCTTCCCAAGTATCTGATTATTTAGCACAGTTAAACCAGTAGTGGCTTAACAAAGAAAACTATACACAAGATAATAACAGTATTTTTACAATAAATTATCTGGTGTGCCTTTTGTGAGCTGAAACAAGCTTTTTGATGCTGACAGACAATTGGTTAAAGAGTATTAAGCAGACAAAATATTTCTTGAATGTGAGCATTTAGGGGATTCTGAATAATTTCCTATTCCTTGTCAATCTTTAGAAGGATTTTCACTTATCACTGAACAGCAGATAACCATTGACTTTGACTATCTGATTTTTGTCAAACACAACTAATTTGCACTTTAACCTATTTTCTGGGTGGTTTTTCTTGGTGATTTTATCTTTCCAGTATGAGAATAAAACGTTATTATATGTAACAAATAGAACATATCTAAGGATATACTTTCACAAAATAGTTTTCAAATTTTTGATGTTTGTGGCCATTAGCATGAAGGTTAATGGTGATGGGAACAATAGCAAGCAATGGGTGCTGAAATCCCTACAGTGAAAGAGCAGCAAATTGAAATGAAGCTTTAATGTACTGGCATTTATTTGCATCTATTGTATTTGACTAACTCTGCAAATTCCATTTTGCTCCAAGATTGCTGCATTTTCATATCAAAACCATTGTATAGAAAGCTGCTGTTTGGTAAATGAACTTATTTCATATTAATTCTGCATTGTGATAAAACTCTTCCCACAAACCCCACGACTGCCATGAAATGCATCTTTCTATTTCAGGTGATTTAGAAAAAAAAAGTCTCAGTTTCTGTATGTTGGGGTGATACAGAAATCCAGAGGATCTGCACTGTGGTGACAGGGATGGAGCCTCTGTAACGTGGGAAAAGGTGCAGATGGCACGTGCAGAACTTCCCTGTGCCCTGGTGTGTGCAGGACCCTGGGACAATCCTGCCCTTCCAACCTCCCTTCAGCTCCAGCCTGTGCTGGGATTGCCCCACAAATTCCTGATGACTGACCCAAAATTACCATGTAACTCTCCTCAGCAGAACCCAAAAACGATGAGATTCTTCGACAACCCCCTGTACTTTCAAATGCTGTGATTAAAAATCCAGTAATAAACATAAACCTGAGAGAGCTCCCAAAGATGGGCCAGGGCTGATTTCCCTGCCCAGCCTGGGTGGGATTTTCTCTGGTTGCTAAGATACTGTTCCCTTGCACTGTCTCTGGAATTGGAACAGTTCTGTAGCCCTGGAGTCTCTGTGTTCCCTCCCTGCCTTTCCTGCCCTTTCCCTTCAGGAGGAGCAGGGGGGCAGTGGAGGTGAGACCCCCACACCCACAGAGCCCCTCCAACCACTCCCCATCTGGGCTGGAACATCAAGCTGCTTTATTTAGAAATCACCAGTTGGGAGCTTGTGTCAGCCCAGGTAATGCAGACTCTTCTAGAAATGCAAATCACTTCCCTAAAAGATGCCAGAAAATCAGAAGGTTCTTAGTTTCAGAGTTAACTTCCAACTTGTGTGCTCAAACACCCGATTGCCTCAATTGCCTGGGTCCAAACAATGCTGAGGTTTAAATGGTTTGGATTTTAGTGCTCTGCCATCAGCCCTGGACCATCACGAAGCCTCCAGGCTGTGGAAGGATTTTATAAGTGATGATGCCCATTTTCAGGAGAACTGGAGTGACTGGAAAGAAACTTGTTCTTTAAAGTTCATCTCTCTCACCAAGCGTGATTAAACACTATATAATTTAACATTATTTGCTGATAGGAAATCAAAGCCTTTGCCCCCAGCACGCTGACATTTACAGCAGTGCAGAGCATTTGCACATTTCATGCTTATAATAACAGATGAGGTATGAAATGGATTCTGATAATGCTTTGAACACCATGGAAGTCCTGTCATTTATCTCAGCATATGGGCTTGCTCTGGGTCCTGTATTTCTGTTGTCCTGTGTTTCTATTCACTAGAAGTAAAGAAAAACTTTATTATTATGGTGTATTTACATTCCACTAGAAATAGGGAAAAACTTGATGGCAGATAGTGGATGAATGTTCAGAAGTGCAGCAAGCAGGTTGTGCTCCAGCAAAGCCCACTGCAGTGCTAATCTCATTTCTCCCAGGGTCTGAGTTGGTGTTGTGTTAATAAAGACTTGAGTAGACAAACAGCTGACATGGATTAGCTGTGACTCTTTACTGCAAAGACAGCAGATTCTCTCTGGAGATGCTCAACTGTCATCCAAATCTGTGAAAATATTATGTATCACAAAACCCAGTTATGTGAAACAATCTCAAGAAATTGCAAATCGGTCTGAATTTTAAATAAATGGAAGTCAAATGCACACGTGGTGCCAGAATACTCCTCTTAAATAAGCTGCCTTCCACATCAGTATTAGGATTTAAAATATTTATTTGGTGTGTGCTTGGACTCCACTATTGAAAAGTGCTGGAGAGTTGGAATCCTTTGGGCTCTAAATTTTAGCTTTGGTTTTTTTCATCTAAGAACTAATAGCTGCAAGCACAATTCTGGCTCTTTGATGTTTCTGGACTGTATTCCTGCCTTCCTGTGAAATTGAAGATTATGAAAGGGAGCAAAGGATCTTAAAAAACAGATCCCCATAATTTATATAAGTTCAAAAATTTTGAGAAATCGCATTTGAATCTTTACAGCATCACCTCCTCTTCAAACAAGATTAAAAGCAAGTCCATTTTAGTGCCTTGCAGTGTGTGGCCCTTCTTACAGTTCTCTGCCCAGAACTGAGAACACACATGGCTGCAAACTTTGTTTTATTGATAAAAGGTGTTAGCTGGACCCTTCCAGCCCACGGTGGCCTCTGGACAATCCTTGAAAGTTGTTTAAGACTTTTGTTTGGAAGGTCTTGGATGTGTTCATGTCCTTCCTTTATCATTCCACTGCACTCCTGGTCCTGGGATTTCCTGATCCTGGGATTTCCTGGTCCTGGGATTTCCTCATCCCTGTCCCACCCCGGGGACACAGGAACAGAGGGAAGAGGCTGCTCTGCTCTTCAGACCTTGATTTACACCCTGACATTATTGCCCAAACATCGTCAACACTGTCAACACTTCAGGTTGGGGATATGTAGATGTTTGCTTTTCCTGGCAAAAGTCTTTACAATTAAAGTATTAACAAAACAAGACGGGCACCAATAAAATCTCAGCTNCATCCCTGTCCCACCCCGGGGACACAGGAACAGAGGGAAGAGGCTGCTCTGCTCTTCAGACCTTGGTTTACACCCTGACATTGTCAACACTGTCAACACTTCAGGTTGGGGATATGTAGATGTTTGCTTTTCCTGGCAAAAGTCTTTACAATTAAAGTATTAACAAAACAAGACGGGCACCAATAAAATCTCAGCTGGGTCCAGCTGATTTCAGAGGAGCTCTTGGACCTGCCTGCAGCCTTTTGATTTACATTTGTCCTTGCTGGAATAAAACCAGTCCGTGTCCAGGAGCTCCCTAAATGATCTGTTTGAGGTTAAATAGAGCAGTGTCAGTAAACCAGGGAGGAATACAAGGTACACAAGGAACACTGTCTGTGTTTGGACTCTTCCAGTGTATTGGCTACTCATTATAAATGGTTTTACTGCTTCCCCTCCCAGTCCCATAAAGATCTTGTCTCAGCTCTGTGGTGTTCAACAGTAGTGGCAACAACAGACCAGCACCTCAAGACCTGGGTCCTGTGAAGTCAAGGTCAAAATTCAGCTTCTGTAGAGCCCAAACTGGACCCTTTAGTCATTTATGTTGCTAATTTATAGAGCTCTGCTCTCCTGCTGAGGAACTCAACAACCACACAAGTGTTTGGGGCACTGACATGGAAAGAAACCTCCTGAGAAAACATCAGGAGCTGCCCTGGGCATGGGGGTAAATCACCTGCAGTGCCTTTGGACAAGAGACCCCTCTGGTCCTTCCTGTGAAATATCCAGTCAGACTCTTCAGCCTCAGCCTGGTCTGTGTGGATGGGAACAAGCACAAGTTCTGTTCTCAGTTGGCTCATGTGTGATAATTGCAGCAAGTTCCAGTCCCTGGCAATGTCAGAAGTACTTTATGGATGTTCAGCGTTATTTGGTTGTCTCTCCACACCCTCCCGCTGTGATCATTATCTTCAAGGGTCTCTTGTCTCCACGTTTACATTTTCACTCATCAGTGCTGCTCCCAAGTACCTCATCATGCCACATCCTGTCACCTTTCCCCAGAGCAAAGAGCTCTGTGCTCACACAGCACCTCAGACTGCAATCAAACAAATGAATTAAACATTGCAGCATCAGCCAACAGAGAGGCAAAATATCTGCAATTTGGCCTTGGCAAAAGTGCCTTCTGTGCTGGAGCACATTGCACAGCAAAGTTTGAGAACTGGTTTTGTAATTGTGAGGTCCATGAGAGAAGAGAACAGTGAATTCCTTCCTCTGTCCCGCCCGAGCTGTCCTGGAATGCAGCAGACAATGAGCTCGGAGTGCAGAGCTCTCTCCTGGATGCAGCAGACAATGAGCCCGGAGTGCAGAGCTCTCTCCTGGATGCAGCAGACAATGAGCCCGGAGTGCAGAGCTCTCTCCTGGATGCAGCAGACAATGAGCCCGGAGTGCAGAGCTCTCTCCTGGATGCAGCAGACAATGAGCCCGGAGTGCAGAGNGGTCCGGGCCCCCCCCTGGAATGCAGCAGACAATGAGCCCGGAGTGCAGAGCTCTCTCCTGGAATGCAGCAATGAGCCCGGAGTGCAGAGCTCTCTCCGACCCGCTCAGATGTGCAGGCAGGGCAGGCAGCGAAGGCATTTCCTGCCCTCGGGGTCACCACAGGCAGAACAACTCCCTGTGCTGAGAAGGGGAGGGTGGCTCTGCCCTGGGCACTGCCAGCAGCCAGGGGGGCACCTGGTCCTGGGCCACCAGCCTGGCACTCCTGCTGTCCCCAGGGAGGTGCCACCTCCATCTGTCCCAGGGACAGCTCTGGGTAACCCAAAGCTCTGCTGCACAGCCAGAACCTTTATAATAATTCATAAACCAAAATACAAAGGGTGCAGGAATTTCACAAAAGCCCCATTGGTTTTAATGTGTTGCAGTTCAAGTGCAGGAAATGCTGAATATCACCAGAGGATCCATTAAAAAGGGAGACACTCGTTCTGTTGTGAAACATTCACGTTGCAATTAATGGAACATGGAGCTTGACAGTATTATTAAATATGTATTGAAATAAATAAATAAAGCTACCTCGGAGCTCCTGCTGGACAGAGGAACAGTCCCTGGAAACAGGAGTTTGCTGCTCATGGAAAACAATAGGAAAATCCCTCCTCCCCCTCTGGTTTTGTCCTCCCAACAACACACCAAGTCATGACCATATTACATTTATTACTGTAAAAACACTTCACATTTTGTAATAAAATGTGTAAGAAATTGACATCTTCAAGTTCAAAGGAAATGGACCATTTAATATAAAAACATGGCTGTGAATTGTAAAGGCTTGATCTTCAGTCTTGTCACCCCAGGTCCATTGCCAGCTCTGAGCAAACATTTGAGCAATCTCACACTCCATTAACAGTAATCTCAGCTATGCCTAATTCCCTTCATTTTGTACATCATGCAAAAAATCTTTGTGGATTGTTTTACAGCTGACAATTAATACTTTACCAATTGCAGTTCTACATATGCTCTTGTACCAGAAGTCCCAGTGGCAGACATGCTACTCAATTTTGTCTGAATTGCTTTAAAGAACTTGAAGATTCCAGTTACAGTAATTATTATAACACACAGAAGTTAAATTAGTATTTGCTAATAGGTTATTAAACAGATCACACATTGTGATAGGTGTTAAATAGCTAAATTAATCTAGCATGTGTAAAAAAGCTTAAAAATCTACTTAAATCAGAACCAGTGGTAGATTCACAAAAGTACAGATAGGCTGAATTTAAAACTAGGGAAGATTTCATCCCATATTGTGAAGAAGAACTTGGAAAATGGTCTTACTAGTCAACATTTCTATAAGAAATACCAAAGTCACCTTTCATTGCATTGCAATAAGGAGTGATGATGGTGACATCTTATGGGTTTTTTCCTGCACTTTGTTGTCCTGAGACACCCCAAAGAGTGAACCTGTTTTGCATATTTTGGTCATTCTGCACCATGTACTTACTGCAATGATATCTGTGACCTTCACATATGGCTTGTCAAAGTCTCCTGGATGTGACCAGCTGTGGGGAGGAGCATCATTTATACCTGAATGCAGCAACATGACATTGTAATATAGAGAATGGAAGGAAGAAACTGAATTTCTAGATGAAAAATCAGGGATAACTTTAGAATTTTCAGACATAAATCCTTGAATGTGACTTGTTATACCTGTCTACTTTTGTAGGTATGAAGAAGTAGACTCCACTTATCACTGAGTTATCCTGGCAGTTCTTGTACTTCAGTATTTGTATTCTTCTTCTTTATAAGCTCATTTGTCCTTTTCTTAACAGTATCAGGTCAAACCACTATCTGCATAAAAATTCTGAGCTTACTGTTCAGGGAAAACAGACTATGGACCTGTTATTGTTATATGTAGAAAGTCCACGTAGAAAAACCTGGAACATTCTCTGGTGTCTTTCCATTTCTGTTATTCTGCAACTACTTTTAGTACCCAGAAGTAACAATTTCTCCAGGCAGAACTGTAATTTTTAGGTTAGTAATGTGTTTTGAAGACTTTGATAGTAAAAGCTAGAGTGGGATGTGCTGCTTTCAGACTCGGTTTAACAAACAATGGATTTTCTTTGTGTTGTCTCAATAGCATAATATTGCAATAATTGAAACCTCATAGTACAATTATTCCCTATTACTGTGGTACAAAAATATTGGTGGAAAGGAAGGAATTGTGCAATTCTCAGCAAGTGTGTGATGCTCATGTAACACCCCTGTTGTGTGACAGAACCAGGGGCTGAAGAAGCCAGTGGTGACAATAAGTGCCCTGGAAAGGCTGCTGTTGGCACTGCACTGCTCCACACCCCCCTCCCCTGGTCCTGAGCCTCGTGGTGGGGCACAAAGAGCCTTTTCTTTGCCCTGGGGGATCTGGATGTGGGGAAATCCCTCTCAGAGTGTCACTGCACTCACCGAGCGCCGGTGGCTCCCCGGCTTCAAACCGGTGCCACCACCCTCGGTCCCTTTGTCCCCCTCCTGCCCCAGAGAGGTTTCCCTGCTGGGAACGAGGGGCTGAGGGCCCGGGAAAGGTCCTGCTGGAGGGTCTGCAGCCCCAGCTTCCTCCTGTGCCCACCTGTTGAAGTAGAAGCCTCCCTGAGGTGCCCATTTGAGAGGCTCCAGGGTAGGGCTGGGCAGTCCCTGAGCCCCCCGGGACAGGGCTGGGGACAGGGCTGGGGACACCCAGGAGTGGCCCCTGTCCTGCCCAGGGTCAGCAGTGCCCACAGGGAGGGTAGTGGGGGCACCAGCAGCCTCCTGCCTTGACCTCAGTTTCTGCATTTCCACGTCCTGCTGTGCTTTGGGAAGTTTTTCCAACTGTTGTGCTTTCAGCAGCAGAGATGATCCAAAGGTTCCTCGTAGAGCGAAAATAAAGAACCTGAGGGAAGGGGAAGAGAAGGGATTATTTAGCCCATCTCCTCTGTACTCTGCACCACACAACAAATCCAGAGCTAACCTGCCATTGCCCTCCAGGCCCCTGGGACACCTCTTACCTGGCACATGAAAGGTCACTCCTGGCTCTCAACACAACGTGTAACTATCTCCTTATCTTGACCTGTATAGACTCAACTATATATAAAACAACATACAATGTATATATTGTAATTTATTTCCTATTTACAACTGTTCAGTATTTGCTGAACAATATAGAAAGAGACACAAAAGCTCACCAAGAGATGTGGTATTTGAAAAGCCTGAAATTATATTTATACTGCTAAAACAGGCTAAAGAAGGGATCTTAATTTGATAGAGAAAACCAGAAATTTTAAAACCTCAGATTTTGGGTTTGCTTAGGAAGCAGCAACACAAAGGTGTCCTACCTGCCCTTTGCAGGATGAAGAACTTATATAACTATATATGGTGTGCAGTGAGAGAGCACACATCCTCTCTCCATGTCATGTCAGCTTTGTGTGAAAAACAAAGTCTCTTTCAAAACATCTTTTTATCAAGGTTTGACCTTTACATAAATGGCCTCGACATGTATTTAAAAAAAAAAAAAAGGGGACTCTGTGAAACTTCACTGAGAAAGCTGCTGTCTTCACATCCTGCTGCTAAATGTGTGCATAAATAGGTATAACAGGATTAAAAAGGCTAACAAGCCAGGCTCAGAGCAGAAAGGGCTGTTAAGGCAATGGATTTCTGAGGCTGGAACAAGCACCAGTGGGCAAAGTGTGTTTGCTGTGCCTGTGCTCAGGCTGGTCAGTCCCACAGTCCCAGGGCAGTGACAGAGCCCAGGTCTGTGTGTCCCTCTGGGTGGCTCTCTCTGTCCCTGCCCTTCCTGTGCACCCTCTGGGCAGTTCCAGCAGAGCACACAGGGGACAGTCAGGATGGAAAACTGTCTGCATCCTGGGCACTGCTCTCACTGCTCCTGCCCTTCCCACAGTGTGACACCCTGGTGGGTCTCTGCAGTGTCCTGCAGACCACTGCCCTCCACAGCTGGAGAAACACATCTGGTTTGGATGCTGAAATCCTCCAAGAGACACAGTGCCCTCCCTTGCCAATGAATAACCATGAAATTCAGACCCCTTTCTTCTCAGACTTGAGGGTTTTACTACTTGATGCTCACCTGTAACTCCTCTACTGAATTCTCCCATGGCAGTTAAAGGGAATGAGGGAAGGGGGAAAGTTGTTTTTGTAGTTCTTGTCATTCAGATACAGAAAAATAAGGGGACAAAGTGCAGTTCTGAGCTGCAGATGTGCAGAGGGTGCCCTGCAAGGCACTGCCAGATGTTTGTGCAGGGGCAGGCAGGGCCAGGCCAGACCCCAGAGTGCTGAGCACAGGGCAGGACTAAAAGGAAGAACTGAGGAGAGCAAGATTTTATCAAAACCTCTAAGACAGAACCAGAACCTCAAGGCTCCAAGTGGTTTCTGGAGGAGGAAGGGAGATGGCAGCTGAGATGGACCATGGAATGGAACTGAAAATTCAGTGCATTTTAGGAAGAGGTGGTTTCACCACTGCTGTGGTGGCACAGCTCAGTTGTAGCAGAAACTGGAAGAGGGAAAGTCTGTGAACAGAGGACTCTGCAGCAAATAATCTGCTGTACCTACTTGAAGGAACAGCAGTTCTCCAACTTTGAAGATGTTAAGATAAAATCCTTAAGCTCAGTAACCTGCTGAGGCAGCAAGGATTTTAACTGTGCTGAATTCCCAAGATGGAGATATGAGTTCTCTAAACACGTGTTTGAGGCAGCTCTCAGGGTCAAAAATGACACTGTGAATGAGGCCTGATAGGAAAACAAAAATCACACAGGAGCAAAACAGGAGGGAAAGGATGCCCTGCCTAGAAGACATGAGACCTTCCTGAACTATGTGTTGTTTATTCTGATCTGAACTTATATAATGGAACATGAAGTCACAGGAACATCTCAACTCAAATGGGGAAATAATAATAATAATTTGAAGAAAAAGACTATCTAGTCTTGAAAGGTTTATTTTCAAACAAAGTTAAGGCTCAGATTCTAATGCCTTAAAGCCCTTACAAAATCAGATACTAAAAATATTTTCCTGACTCTTGCAATCCCAGTGTGCTGCACTACTTCATGGCAATTAGGATGAGAAGAAAAGCAGCAATACAGCCAAACCAAACCATTCCTTTCATTGGCCAAGCACAAATAAAGATTTTAAATAAACGGTGTGACTCAAACAAAGTGTGTCTGCTTAAAGAATTGGTTAAGGTATTAAACACCAAAAGTAGTAAATATATACATATATGGGAACAGAATCATGTTTTTCAAGCCATTTCTTTTCAGCAACTTATCAAAATAAATATCCCTCTCTAAATATTATCTAGTCTCAGTCAAAGTTATCTTTAACATACATGATTTTTTTGTGCAGAATAAAACTAAAATTCTGGATGCAGAAAATTGTTTCATATAGAAAGATGTTCTGAAATTTAGCTTAGTAATGAGCTGTAATGTACTTTAAAACTAGAATATATTTGGTAACTCTCTAAGTATGTAGGAGACTATAAGACTTGCTTATAGTCTTGACCAGCTCAAAAACATTGTGTTCATGACAGTGAACAATTGTGTAGCAGAGTTGTACAGGTAAACTTTGAAACACCCCATAAAGAAAGGTTTTGCTGATGGGAAAACAAAAGCAGAAGGTATATAGTGACTTCTCTAGGGTTATATAACTGAATAAGCTCCTGAACTGGTACATTGAACTCAGGCATCTACTTCCACCCTGGTGTGTCCCTGTGCAACACAGGGGCTGACACAGCACAGACCCCCCCCAGTGACTGCAGAGCCTACAGCCCCAGGGGGACACCCAGGGCAAACCTCCCAAACTGAGGGGCAAACCTCCTAATTATGGGGGGCAAACCTCCCAAAACCTGGGGGGCAAACATCCTAATTATGGGGGGCAAACCTCCCTAATCATGGGGGGCAAACCTCCTAATCATGGGGGGCAAACCTCCCAAACCTGGGGGGCAAACCTCCTAACCTTGGGGGGCAAACTTCCCAATCATGGGGGGCAAAGCTCCCAACCCTGGGGGNAGGGAACACTGAGGCCAAAGCTCCCAACCCTGAGGGAACACTGAGGCCAAAGCTCCCAACCCTGAGGGAACACTGAGGCCAAAGCTCCCAACCCTGAGGGAACACTGAGGCCAAAGCTCCCAACCCTGAGGGAACACTGAGGCCAAAGCTCCCAACCCTGAGGGAACACTGAGGCCAAAGCTCCCAACCCTGAGGGAACACTGAGGCCAAAGCTCCCAACCCTGAGGGAACACTGAGGCCAAAGCTCCCAACCCTGAGGGAACACTGAGGCCAAAGCTCCCAACCCTGAGGGAACACTGAGGCCAAAGCTCCCAACCCTGAGGGAACACTGAGGCCAAAGCTCCCAACCCTGAGGGAACACTGAGGCCAAAGCTCCCAACCCTGAGGGAACACTGAGGCCAAAGCTCCCAACCCTGAGGGAACACTGAGGCCAAAGCTCCCAACCCTGAGGGAACACTGAGGCCAAAGCTCCCAACCCTGAGGGAACACTGAGGCCAAAGCTCCCAACCCTGAGGGAACACTGAGGCCAAAGCTCCCAACCCTGAGGGAACACTGAGGCCAAAGCTCCCAACCCTGAGGGAACACTGAGGCCAAAGCTCCCAACCCTGAGGGAACACTGAGGCCAAAGCTCCCAACCCTGAGGGAACACTGAGGCCAAAGCTCCCAACCCTGAGGGAACACTGAGGCCAAAGCTCCCAACCCTGAGGGAACACTGAGGCCAAAGCTCCCAACCCTGAGGGAACACTGAGGCCAAAGCTCCCAACCCTGAGGGAACACTGAGGCCAAAGCTCCCAACCCTGAGGGAACACTGAGGCCAAAGCTCCCAACCCTGAGGGAACACTGAGGCCAAAGCTCCCAACCCTGAGGGAACACTGAGGCCAAAGCTCCCAACCCTGAGGGAACACTGAGGCCAAAGCTCCCAACCCTGAGGGAACACTGAGGCCAAAGCTCCCAACCCTGAGGGAACACTGAGGCCAAAGCTCCCAACCCTGAGGGAACACTGAGGCCAAAGCTCCCAACCCTGAGGGAACACTGAGGGCAAAGCTCCCAACCCTGAGGGAACACTGAGGGCAAAGCTCCCAGTCCCAAGGGAACACTGAGGCCAAAGCTCCCAGTCCCAAGGGAACACTGAGGCCAAAGCTCCCCATCCCTAGGGAACACTGAGGGCAAACTCCCCACCTGGGCAGGAGTGCGAGGACGGGGGTGATGAGGCACAGCAGGTAGAAGGTGGGCTCTGTGAGCTGTCTCTCCATGACCCAGTAGGGGTTGGTGGGAGGGTTGCACACCAGGCACACGGAGTTGTAGATCAGGGAGAAGAGCAGGTAAGAGCCCAAACTGCAAAGCATTGCCACCAGCTGGGACAGGGTCTGCAACAAGGGACAAAACCACAGAGTGCCTGTGAGACCTGAGTCTGGGTGTGGGACAGGGCAGACAAAGACAGGTTGGAAAGGATTTACCCAAAAGTCAATTTTACTGAAATGTGCAGTAGGAGAAATAGCCCGAAATTCACATAGAAAACAACAGTGAACACAGTTCACTAAGTAACATGTGCTCACATATTGAAGTGTGCAATTATTGTGTCCTGTCCTGCCCAAAGGCACGGCAGGAACAAATTCTGTCACTGTGCACATGAAGTATTATCTTGTATTATCCTGGGGCTAACAACAAATCCTGGCACACTATGACATCTCAGTGCATCTGTTACTGACTTTCTGTGACCCAGAATTCAGGCAAATGGCTCTCAAAGACAATGTCCTGCCTCCCCAGGGTGCCACAGCCCAAAACCCCAACAGTCCTGTGAGCAGCACAGGTCAAACATACCCACGTTTTCATTTCCAGGGCCTGGTGCAAGAGAATGGTCAGGAGGGAGATGGTGTTGATGGGGTTCCCAAAGGAAAACACATCTATGTCAGAGTCCTTGTACACCTGTACAACAGGCAGAGGGAATGGGATGAGCCCTCACCACTCACAAGTGACTTTTCTGGTTTTTAAGGAGGACAGGAGAATGGGGACATTAATGAGCCTCTTACTTACCAAATAGGGGACAAAGAAGCAAATGAGGCTCTGGTAGAAGGCATCCAGCATTGTAACACTGAAAGTTGACAGGTTGTATATCTGCAGAGGGGTAGAGATAAAGTCAGTGGTGGGACACACACCTCTAGCCTGTCCTGCAGACATAATTGCTGTCTGTTTTCCTGCCATTCAGACTCCTGATTACAGCTGACTGCTCTCCCTTCAGCAGTAAATGCCTCCTGAGCAGCTGATTAAACCAAAGGCTTATCTGTGAACAGGCATTTTCTCTGTGTTAACCAAACATAGACCTCAGGAACATCAACAAGTCAACCAAGAGCTTAAAAGCTGAATTTCATGAATGTCCCATCCCTTCCCAAAGGATCTTATTCCTCAAATTCCTTATCAAACAAAGCTCTTCCTAGAGTTATAGAATTGGTCAAAAATACTTTCTTCCATTGAAACATCTGTTTTGTGCCATTTTTATTTGACTGTTTGTCATATTTAAACTTATCTAATGACCCGTGGGGTCACAGTTCTATGCAATGGGGATGTCACAAAAGGCTGGGCTCAGCAGCAACAACCACCTCTTCAAAATGCCAAAAACCCATCTATATATATCATACATATTTTAAATATATATACACAGTCCAAGAGCTCCTAAGAAAAGGGATGGAAAGTCCTATGGAGAATCCTTGAATTCTGCAGACCCTTGCTTTGTTTCTTCAAAACATCATTAAACACAATCTGAACCACCAGTGTCCACCAGTGCTAAAAACCACAGTCCAGGAAAATGGAAGTAAATATTAGCAAAAAAAGGAGAGAGAAGGATTCCCAGATACCTGCAATTTTGTGACTTAAAAATAAGGCCACTTCAAATTTTGCTCACTAATATTTTCCTAATTTCCTATTAAAAATTTTAAGGCAATTTCAGAATAAGTGCTACTGTACTGTATGAACATGCAAACCCAGGGATGTAAGTCAGTATGTGTATGCTCCTTGCAAACATGCAGAGGAGGTAAAAACATATTTCATGCATATTTTCTGCAGGTTACCAGTACTGACTTGTCAAATAAGTGACTAAATACAGTTCATGCCTGGACCAGCCTAAACACCAAAGTGTGACAAAATCCTTTATGTTTAGAAGGTGTATTTCTGAACCTGAGAGTAGGAAGAAAAATGTCAGGTTGCTCATAGATTTAAGGGTTTGTGTTTTGTTGTCACTTTTTGCTATAATCTTTTTAACAAGCTTTTCTTCAGTAGGTTAAGACTGTTTGAAGCACCAAATCTAAGCTGAGTTTAATGAAAGACTAGCTAAACTATTTTACCCTCATCTCTCACATTTTTTATTCTGTTTTATCTATTTCTCCCTCTGCCTTCACTGGGAATCTGTCTGTGTGTACAGTGCATGCCTGTATGCACACACACACACACACACAGGTATTTGCTCCACCATCTCACCAGCAAAACCCCCAGGGCTGATTCACTAGCAGGTCACTTTACTTGTTACAATGCAGCATATTGGGATTGCTCCATTTTTAATGGCACAATAAACCTTCTTATTTACATCTTCCACCATGACCAAGGACCCAGCAGCACTTCAAGGGAGCAACTTCAAGCACAGGTTCCTCACCAGTTCTTCTGACAGCTACAATTGTGCCTCTTCTAGTGGACATCAGCAAACTAGACACCATGAAATCATACAATCATTTGGTTCTAAGTGAGTCTAAACTCTTTTCTTCCTTCCCCCTTCCCAACCCCAAACTCCTGTGGTCCTTTTACTGAGCAGTTATTTCAGAAATCACGACATACCTCTGAATTCTGTCCACTCTTGTACAACTCAGGCAAACCTACAAGTGTTTCTGCAGAGACATCTTTATCCAGGACTCCAAAGAGAAGAGGGGGCACTGAGGTGAAGAAGAGGTTGAAGAAGATCATCTGCCAGTAATCTATCATTGCACTGCCCGAGAACCCACACAGGAACTGGTACCAGAAGAGCAGGCTGACGTAGCTCTGGGGAGAAGCAAAGGTAGAGATCCCATCACATCCCATCACACACTGTGCTCTGGCTCCTCACCTGTGCCAAATCACCTCCTTCCTGCTCAGGTGACTTCACTTCTCTTGGGGTGGGGGGAGTCATGAAGCTGCACCTTTCCTGTGGCCTCTTTTCACCCTCTTCCTTTCCCCCACTGGTCCCTACACTGGTGTGGCCCCTTTGCTCTGCAGTGGATGGTCTGTGTCACAGTCCCACCCAGGAGGTTTCTGTGGGACGTTGGTGCAGCCAGAGCCTCCAGGAATACCTGGTTTGGCTAAAGGTGCTGTTGGAAGGCAGCTCTGCCCTTCCCAAAAGCAGGGTATGTTAATTCAGGGGCTCCCAGCAATCCACTGTGAGAGAGCTCTTCAAAAGCCATTAGCTTTCCTTAAGAAGGTATCAGAGGATAATTAAGTAAACTGTTCACAGCTCTGAGCACTACATTTTAGACTCCTTTATAAGCTGGTTGTCCATTTAGAATCAAAGGCCTCCTCCTCCCTAATGCTACTGGGAGATAATAGAACAGCAGCATCCCAGTCTGGAGAGCTATTTCACACAGCAAATAAAGATCCTTTGAACTCTAAAAGGATGTCCAATCAAAAAAAGGAAAGTGTTCATTTCCACTAAAAAATTTAACAGTGATAAGAAGTAATCCTAATTCAAAATTATTAAACCCCTCACAAAAACAGATACTTTGAATTCTAAGTAAATAGCTTTTCATGCTCAGAGTGTATTTCATGTCAAATGGACTTGTTTGCACAGTCTTGTAGAAACTGAGTTACTATCTTTTTTCCACTTTACATTATACTTCAATGCACAGCTCATTTGCATATACATTAAATTTTTAATAAAAATGCCAGGTATGACTGCATCATTACTTGCAAGTGGTTCCTATAAAAATTCAGAGGTTTCACAGCCTAGAAATTCTTAGTGCAGAGTCATCTTCTATATCCCTGCACTAATAATCTGATCTTCCTTATGCAAATTTTATTTTGAGGCTCATGGGTATTATTAATAAAGTTTCTTGAACTACCATATAAAGTTCCTAAGCCTTGAATCCTTCTCCCTCTGGAATAATGCTATTTCAAAATATATTGAGAGCCCATATTTTCCTCAGTGCTTTATGCAGCACATTGCTAAGAAAGAAGTGGCACAAAATAAACTTGAAAAGAGAAGAAACATGAACCATAGCTTCAAGAAAAGCAAGAGTATAAGCTGTGAAAAACAAAACCAGGCAAAAAAACCCAACCCAGCCCCAGAATTAACCCTTGCTAGGATGAAAACTTCCATAATTTATTATTAATCTTACCACATTTTTGTAGAAAAAGTAAATCACCATCTTTGCCAGGCGAGCATAGCACCAGTGTCCGTGGACAAGAAGCAGTTTTTTGAGATGCTTAAATCTGGATATTGCAAAGTCACTGGCCATCACAGCCTTTGGTAAAAGGAATAGAAAGTGATTTACAATATATCCTTTTCTCACCCAATATAATGAAATCTGAACATGGACATTGAAATAACTTCCTACTATTGCATATTGCAGGAGAAACCCAAAAACCCCTCAAGAAATAGTGGGAACTTTCTATCTCTTCAAAACTCTCCATTTAAGGACCACGAGGAAGGGGGATTTGTGGGAAAGAATTCATGGCAGAAGGTACTGGAAAAGAACCCATAAACCCTGGAAATGCAGTAGCAGAGAGGATTCAGAAAGCAGGTGCTGAGCTGACACTGGACAGGCATCTGCTCATTTCCAGCTCCTGAGCAAACACACATCTGTCCATGCATGCTAATTGTTGGCTGGGCCCATAATTAGCAACTGCTTGTTAATTTGTGACAGTAATGATGCCAACTTGCATTTTTAAGATGACACTTGAGAGAGCAGGGCTGCTATGAAATTTATCAAGCAGCAAGGGATTAGATGACAGAAGAGGGAAGGGAACACTTTGACAGGATACCTGCATGCCTTCCTGGCCAGATATTCCAATTCCAACATCAGCTGCCTGAATCATACTGACATCATTTGCACCATCACCTACAAGGGGGACAACAAAAGGGTAAGGAAAGGTGCTGAATACACAGTGCCTCTACCAGAAGAAAATAATCTCAGCTCTGCTCATTATTTTGGCTATTCTGTCCTACCTGCATCTCAATTAGGATAAGTGATAATTGGCATCAGGCAATCCTGACCTCTAGTCCCTGGTTTTGGGAGGAACATCCTCCCTCCTTCCCAGCAGACCTGCAAAGCCCAGCAGTGGGACCAGTGGGTGGTGGATGGACACCCTGACTCCAGCTACATCTGCAGTATTTTGTGTTTCTGCTTGGTGAGCTCCATGTGCTCTGCAGCACCCTACTTGAGTTCTCCAAACCCTGTGACAAATTTCATTGCAGATGACAATGTAACAAGCCAATTTCAGGAGTTATTTTGCTCATTTTGACTTGCAGCAATATGTTAAACACATAACCAAATTTCCAGGGAAAGAACAGCCATGGTTGCTGCTTGCAGTGTGCAGACTGTAAATTGGGTTAGCTGGTAAAGCAAGGATAGTGAAGCAAAAGGCTGAGAGCTTATATTTTAAACTATAAGGCAAATAAAAAAAAACATATAATACAATAGAGTCTTCCTTTTCTGTTTGGTCCATAGAGATGTATTTTTTAGTTTGAAGTCATCAAAATCAATTCTGCAAGGATTTTAGTGGCATCACTTACCAAAACTGGGGCAGAAAACTCAAAGCAATTCACATTATTTGGAGGTAAAAGGCAAATGAGTCAGTGCTTAATACCACTCTGGGGATAACTCTTTTTTCCCCAGCTGGAAAAATCTGACAGGAAAAGGGCTTTATAAAATGACAAATTAGTGACTACTCTTGAGTGATTTCCAGGCCCAAAGCAAGGCCATTCCAGAGGGAACGTGTACATGTGTTTGTACAGATGTGCATGAAAGGGACAGCTGGGAGGCTCTGAATTTGGAGCCCCTTCAAAGGGGAGCCAGGTTTGCTCAGTGAAAGACAAAGCAGGACTTTGGTGTGTGCTTTGATGGGCAGCGATCACCCAACACTATTCCCTCCCTGCACCTCTCTGGGGCACCAAACCTGCCGGGACACCATTCCATCCAGTGCAGCTGTCAGAGAGAGGAGGTGTGAGGTGCAGGTACCTATTGCCAGGGTCATGGCTCGCAGGTGCCCCCTCACCAGCCTCACCACCAGGCTCTTGGTGAGGGGGGTGCAGCGGCAGCACAGGACGGAGCGGCAGCACCGCGCCAGCGCCAGCAGCTTCTGCTCCAGCCCCCCCTGGAAAATGAGGCTCAGTGTGCGACCATCCAGCACCAGCCCAAAGGCGGCACTGGAGCCCTCGGGGGCCGAGCAGGGGGGCGGGATGAGGCCGAAACGTCTCCTGCGCGGTTGGGGCAGCTCGCGGCTCTTCCTCACCTCTTCCAGGGTTAAATTCAACAGGGACTCACAGGTTTCCTGGGGGCAAACAGAGGGGGCTTTAGAAATGGTTGTCTCCACGTCCCTGTGCAGCACAGCACCTCACCAGGGGTGTGTTTGTGTCCTTGTGCCAGTTGGAGCCTCACGAACATTGGGGAGAACTGCCTGGGAAACACGGTCCGAGGGGATTATTGCGAGAACGTCACCAAATCCTCCAGTGGGAACACTGCACATTTTGTCAGCCAGTTGACTGAAGGAAGGAATTGCTTTAAAAGAAAATAAAGTAATCTTTTCTTCAGGAGGACATATGTGCATTTGCAATGCTGAGAGTTCAGAAATTAAAAAGAAAATCCTTTTTTTTTTTAAGGAGATTGGAAAATCTAGTTCTTACATGAATGATATGAGATATTGCAGCCTTCCATCAGAAATAAACTGCAGGAGAGAAACAAGAGGTTCAGATTTTCAAAATTACCCAGTAATTTTGAGAGTTTGGGCTTTTCTAGCTCCCAAATCAGGTGGCAGAGTTAGGAACAGAAATAAAACTTCCTACTTCTCAGCACTGTGTCTGAAACACAAATAAAATCCTTCTCTCTTAGCAAATCTGCCTCATTTTAGTCCAAGCCCCCTTTTAGATACAAACAACCAGAATTGACTTAATATCAAACAGATTTAAGGGGAGCATTTTTGCCTCTCCCATAAAGATCTTCTAAATTGGCAAACCATTATCAGAGAAAACCTTGAATGATCTTAAAGTTATTTTTCTGCTGCTAAGTACTGAAATTCCTCCTTCTGTGCATGGCACTGAATACCTGAGGAGCTAATCACTCCTTTTTCTACCTTTTCTGTCAGCCTTATTGAGTGATGATTCAGTCGTAAAATGTTATTTTCACTTTATGTTGCATAAGGTACATGTGTAGGATGTTTGCAAGATTTAAATTACACTTAAGTGGGAGGTTCTGGAATCAAATGTACCTCTGACATCTAATAAAAAGCCTGCACACTTCAAACCACCAAAAAATATTGAAGAAGCATCATCTTTCTGTGAACAAACCCAAATTTTTAGTGGAAAATCCTGATTTGCCTTGGCTTGTGTTTTGAGATGAATCCCCCAAGCTACCTACTTATGTTGCATCTTCCTGGCAGACATTTCATTTTCAGTGTTTGAATAAGCTGCTGGCTCAGGGGTACAGAGAGCCCCTTCCCACCAAAGCCCCTTCAGGGGTTGACTTTGGCAAAATTAACAGGCTAAATGCTTGATTCGTGTTCTGGGTGTTCCTCACTGCTGCTGGTGGGAGCCTCTTTCACAACCAGTGCCCAGCCTTGGTTTCCTTTTGAAAGGGAGGGAACAAAACCTTTTTGTGCCCACTGAACCACAGGGATGCCCACAAACCCCAGCTGTGCTCAGCTCGTGCCCCAGCCTGGACCCAGAGGGTGCTGTGGGGCAGAGCCTGTGTTTCCTGGAGCCAGGGTGGTCCTGCCTGCAGCATCCCTTCCCTGGCAGAACCATCTTCTAATTCCCATCCTAAACGGGTCCATTCTGCCTCCCCTCAGAGCAGATCTGCGTATCAAATGAAATGACACATTGAAGCAAGCAATGCATTCCGTGCCAAATTCCAGATCATCTTTGCGTGTTTCCCTATTTCCATGACATTAAAAGAGACAGACATTTGCATAGGATTTTAGTCTCCTTTGGAGAGCTACTAAGTGCAGACAAAAGCAGTTCAAAAGTAGGCCATCTCACTGCTCTACACAAATGCCTATCTCAAGAAAAACAGCCAGCATTTTAACTGTATTTAATTAATCCTCACACCAGATTTATAGAGAAAGGCTTGTGTTGGTGACCCTGCTTCTGTGGGGAAGAAAACAGGCTCCTGAGAGGGGTAACTGCCCAGTGCCAGGGGGAAGCCCTGCCTGCCCTGCCCAGCCAGGGGAAGGCTGATCTCTGGTGCCTCCTGGCCCTGCTGAGTGGGTCACAGTGATGCTCATTGGGACAGAGCAGCAAAAGGGCAGTGGCTGCTCTGGGGACACCTTGGGGCCCTGCAGGGCTGGGGGGTAAGAGGTCACCAGCAGGAACAGGACAAAGGGCATCTTGGCTGGAATTCAGGCCTCTGCTTCTGGGCTGACCTGTCCTTAGCACAGGGGTCTGGTTTAACCATAATGCCTGAACTCCCCCCCCCCAGATCCATGGCCAAAGCCACCTGTGCCACCCAGACACCCAGGGGCACGAGGTGCAAGGCTCTGCACAGGGGTGGGTTTCTGCTTTCTGGAATCAAGGCGTGGGTCTCCTGGTACCCTGCTTGTGGTGCTCCACAACCAGCAAAGCCCAGGTGGCTTTTCCAAAGCCTTTTGCTTTCCCCATCCCTACTCAGCCTCTCTGGGAGTTCGGACTCTTTTCTCTGTGCTGTTCAGATGGTTTCAGGAACAGCCACACTGGCACCACAGACTGTGTGGGATCCCTCACTGTGTTGGTGAGTCACAGAGCTGACAGACATGCCCTTGAAGTGCTTGTCCTCATTTTGGAGTGTGTTTGCTTTGCCTGCTGCCTGCCCTTCTTGTTGGCCACAGAAACTCAGGGAAGATCTGTGCACATCAACAGCTACGTGCACCACCATGGAATGCCAAGGAAGTGACTGTGTTTCCAACCAGCCCACAAGAACTATATTTAGCTGTTCAAGAAGGTGAAATGCTGCTTACACAAAAAGATACTAGATTAAATTGTTCACTAATAAATTTCTGGTTAAGTCTAATCCTGTTAGGGAGCATGTGACTAGAAAGTTCTGAATTTAATTAGATCTACACCTGTTTACTTTTTCCTTTACTTTCCAAATGTCTTCCAACAGATATCACCAAGGGTTAAAATATCATTGTAACTGAAATTTCCACTGTAAAGTGAAAATCCACATATCAACATTATTAAGGAATGCAGCACTTAAAGTGCATATTACCTTTTTTCTAAAGCTACTAATTCAGGTAATAGCTAGTGATTCAGGTAATTTTTAAAAAGAATATTTTGATTTGGAAGGATCAGTGTATTCTATTGAATGAAACTCTACATGTGTGTCTTGTCTTTCAAGTCCTCCTGTTCTATGTGATCTACAGAGTTCCTGGCCTAATGCTGTGTGGGTTTTTGTTGCCTGATTTGTGTTGAATGTGGCCTAAAGCAAAGCAGTGCCAAACTGCAAGACAGGAAGAAAGGACAAGGTAGCAAATTCTGTGGGTCGTGTCTTTGTCTCCTCACCTTATTTTCAGTGTTAATGGTGAAGACAGTGTCCCTCTGGTCCAGCAGTTTACAGGAGTAGGCAATGTTAACTGCTGTCTCCTGTTTGTCCCCTGTCAACACCCAGATCTGGATGCCAGCCTCTCGCAGAGCCACGATGGTGTCAGGCACCCCCTCCTGCAGCCGGTCCTCGATCCCTGTTGCTCCTGGGCAGGCAGGAAAAGCAGACAAACAGTTTTCTTTCTTCAAAAATCACTTTGCTACTTTCTTGTGGAAGAAAAGCTCTTTAATTTCCAGTCATGCTCCTGAACTTATCAAGAGTTGAGCCAAGGTATTGTCCAGTAAATAAACACAGAGGCACAAGATCTGAATTTGGATTAAGGCCTGAATGTGTCAGCAATCAAGGTCTGGCTCTTCATTTTGCTCATTGCTAGAACAATGGATTTCATTTCTTCTTAATAATCCAAAATGACAATGTGCTGGCAGAGGAATCACACCATATGCATTTTTAAAGTACTGCATTAATTCCCATCAAGGCAACCAGAAAAGATGAACTTTGAGTATTTAGAGGAGTACTGTCTCTATTGTCAGGGTAGATATTTCAGCCATCAAAGGGAGGAGAAACTGTACAGTACATTTTCTTTTTGAAAATGCACAAACTCAGGAGCAGATGCCAACACTCAAACTGTTGGTAAATCACCATCTGAATGCTACAAAACTCCTTATCTCTTCCACTAGAGGTCAGTTTGAAGATGTGTAACTGTGGTACAATAAAAGAGATATCGATTTAAGCTAAAAGAACACTTTCTGCAAATTAAAGTATGAAAGCACACAGAGCCTTAAGACTTGGCAAAGGTAACAGATTGTGACAGGATCTACATTACCTCTTATGTGTTCTGCTTATGGCATTTACCATTATTACTCTAATTTTTTAAATCACTGCAGAGATTATGAGAAGCCATAAGGCTAATAGCTTGCAATCACAGAAATTCAGGATAAAGAAGTATGGGCACAAATTGTAGCCACAGAAAAATGAGACTGAGACAACTCCATAAATGAAAGTCCTAAAGACTAAAATGTTTGAAAACAAATTAGAACAGAAAGCACTGAAGTGCTCCATAATTTAATAGAATGGTGTTGTTAGATATGATGGTGATGGATGATGCAGAAGCATCAATGGACATAAGTTTTAAAATTAAACATCTTTTTACAAAAAGCAAACACAGCAATGTACCAACAGCAGGAATTCACCAGCAAAATGCCCACATTTAAGTTACTGGGTTTTATGATACTACTTCAATTTAGTTCAATTGCTAAAATTCCCTTGGAATTTGTGCTCAAAACTGAAGTTAATTTATAGTATTTTACAGGTTTATCTAAGGACACAGGATGGAATGGTAGGTATTTCATTATCTGCTGTGTCAGAGCAGATAAGTGAGCCACAGGGGCAGCTGATGTGCATATTCTTTGCTCCTGGCACAGGACAGGTCCAGCACACTTTTCCAAAGTTAGTGCTGCTCAAAATGCACGAGGACTTGGGCAGACACTGTCATTGGATTGTATCTCCCTGGCTTGGAGATTTCCAAACCCCAGAGGAGGACTTTTGGATATAAATTAGGATAAGCTGTTGTCTGTCTGATTGCCAAGAATATCACAGGAGAGAAGTGATACTTCACACAATGACAACTCTTATTTTTAGCTACCCAGCAAGGTGAGCTTGGTCTCCAGGTGCTCTGCTGTCTCCATTAACAGCTCCTCTCTGTTTTCAATTGCAGCTTCTGCCTCCCGACGAAAATTGGCCCATTTTTGAAAGTCATCTTCATTCAAGACCTGCACAACACAATTTAAACACAGCTTATTTTAAATTTAAATAAGAGAGAAATGCCAGCATTCTGGATCACAGAGACTTAACTCCTATCCAAGCTGGTAAAGTACTGTGTCATCTTTAAAGTAACACAAACTTTTCCAAGAGAAAACTGCAGGAACTAGTAGTTTGTACAAATGGCCTAAAGCTGAGACTCAAAAATATGACCTAGAGAAATTCTTGATCACACAGCCCTCAGATGGGACTGTGTACTGGAACACAGCTTCTCAAGGCTGATCTACATTTCTCCAGAGCTTGAACATGACCTATTTGTTGCAGATAAACAACTGCTGCATGAAAATATGACACTAAGATGTACTGACCCAGGTCGAGGGCAAGATTTTTGAAATCTGAATGCCAAGCAAAACAGAAAAAGGTTGGCTCCTCTGCAGACTCTTTGTTTCTTGCTTGGAAGCAGTGTAGGGGAGGTCAGCTACAGTTACCATAAGAGAAACAGAAATAAGTGTTTTGAGGCTGACTGAAAATCCATCATCTGGTCACATTGAGGAAAAACAGGAAAAAAGACTGCAGACCAAGCAAATAGAGGGACAAAAAGATGGGCTATATCTGGCTGGTTCCCTGAAGCAGAAAGAATTATAACCACTATATTTTTCTAGTAAATCTATGTACATGTACAAAGCAAAGCTGTAAATAATATTGGGCTGGTGCTCTCCCACCTTCTTAGCTATGCACAGAGTTCTCAGTCCATCACGGGCATAGTGGTCCAGGTGCCTCTGTGTTCTCTCTTTTATTCTTTTCATTCTCCTCTCTGCACTAATGTCACCTGTGAAGCACAAGGAAAAGATTCTGTATTTTAAGCACAGATCATTTCAGATCTAATGGCCTAAGGTTACAAAAGAGTGGGCACTAGAGAAAAGTGGATTCCAATATAACAGCCAGTTCTTTAAAAGCTCAGAGGCGTTGGCTGTGCACAAGCTGAAATCTTGCTGAAGATCCTTGTTTCCTTTAGGATAACATTATTTGTGGGTTTTTTGTTTGTTTGCTAATGTTATAGCACTCTTGCTGACAAGCTGAAAAACAATGGTCAGGCCCTTACGACAGTATTATTGCAGAGTACACAATCCACATGGGTTAGCACTGTCAGTGAATTTCAATTAGCCCGTTCCATATTCTAAGCACTGTGGAGGTTAAATAAATACCTCAGTTCTGATCCGCAAGGATAACACTAGAGAAAGCTTAGTCTTTTTTTATACTTCCAATGCCTAACTATAATATTTCATGCAGAAAAGAGCACCGAAGTCTTCTTTGCAGGAGACACAAGAGAAATAGCTCCAAGCTAATTACCTCTGGCAGAGTCTTCCAGCAAGTCCATTATAACCGAGTCAGCACCTTTGGTGTAGACAACGATCTCCTTGGTGAGCGGGTGCCTCACCACCACAGACATCCTTTTCCTGCCGGGGTCGAAGCCCAGGGTGCAGAGGATGTGGAAGGTGAGCAGGGTGCCCTGGGGCAGGCGCACGGTGACGTGCTGGGCCGTGCGGGACACCAGGGTGAAGCTGTAGGCCTGGGCCGCGTACACCAGCGCCGCCTCGTCGGGGCTCTCGGCCTCGTAGCAGAACTCTGTGGGCAGAGCACTGCCCGCCACCGACTGCAACACCTCGTCCAAGGAGGGGCTGCCACCCTGTGTGCCACCCCTGTGCCGGGGCTCCGGGGCTGCCCCGCTGGCACAGCCCTCAGGGTCACCGGCACAGCCCTCAGGGTCACCGGCACAGCCCTCGGGGTCACCGGCACAGCCCTCGGGGTCCCCGGCACAGCCCTCGGGGTCACCGGCACAGCCCTCAGGGTCACCGGCACAGCCCTCAGGGTCCCCGGCACAGCCCTCGGGGTCACCGGCACCGCCGGCCAACGCCGAGAGGGGCCCCTCCGTGTTCTGGGCACTGAAACTTGCCCCGAGCTCCGAACTAGACTGGGATGATGAAAAAGACTGACTAAGGCTTGCTAATTTTAGCCTTTGAAATATCTGATGGATCTTCTCCAGGGTGATCCCTGAAGGTTTTATTGGTGGTGGGACCGTGACCTGGAAACAGGAGAAAACCTAAGGTTAAAAATAAGTAAATGTGAACTACGAGACACTTCCCAAAACTTCAATATATGTTTCTGTATCTGAATGACAAGAACTACAAAAACAACTTTCCCCCTTCCCTCATTCCCTTTAACTGCCATGGGAGAATTCAGTAGAGGAGTTATAGGTGAGTTGGCATGCAAATTTGATGGTGATTTGTATCTCTGTCTCTGAAGAAGACATGTAATTAAGTCCTTTATAGTTCTGTCAATGGCGTGGCAGATCAGAGAAAACCCAGTATGTTCAACATACTTCTTACAGCATATATAATATAATATCTACAAGAAGAAGTGCAGATGCTGTGGTAGCAGCAATAGCTATTCATCAGCCATAAAAAGCCAGGCTAGGAAGGAATCCTCAGGCAGGGGAACAGTAGATATTATACAACAGGGAAAGGCTCTAGAGGAGAACTCCCAAACAAACCATCAGTCACTATTTCAGGTTTCACTTGCTCTATGTTGTTAAATGGGAGCATAATCAATTTTCCTCATATACTTGAGGTGAGATTACCCTTTGTCTTGGCTCGGTAGCTGTGGAGACCAGCACTGTATTGCAGATGGCAAGGGCAAGAAAGAAGTCAGTAAGGGATGAGGAAGTTTTCGTGTGCATAAAAGGAGAAAGACTTTCAGTCTGCAGTGCAGCTTCTCTCACTCGCCTCAGCAGCCTGCTGTCAGGAGTCACATCCTTCTCCTGGAAGAGAAATTACTTAGTGAGGATGATTCCCATTCCCCTTTGTCCTCAAGGAACAACTGACAACTTGATAGACATCTCCCCTCTTACTGAATTTACACCTGGAGTTATGTAAGGTAAATGCCTTTTGTACTTAACACCTAGGGGGAAAAAGACATATTTCTAAAAGCTGCATAACGCTAATTAGAAGGAAATAGAAGATGATTTCAGAATTTTCTTTTGAGATCTACTAAAAATGAAGAATAATCTATACTGTATCTATACTGTAATCCCTAACTGCTGACTCCTGAATTAAAGGGCATTCCAGACAGAAGTGTACTTGGGATCTCCCATATCAGTGTGGAAGCTGGTTGTTATTTCAAGAGAATATTTTGTGCTTATGGTTAGGGCTGGACTTATGGCTTAATTACAGCAGTATCACTTTTGGTTTCCAGAGTAATTTCATTTTGCACCCAGAAACAGAAGCTGTCTCAACCTGTTCTTCCTCAGTCCTTACAATAAATAAATACATGCATCTTCCTGAAATGTGTCTGTAATTTTACTACCACACTCTTTCTGATCAAACCTAAATTTGCAAGCCAAACTACTTAAGAGTGTCACTTACCTACAATTTAATTTGACATAGGCTATGGGAATCTTACTTTTAATGGAAATTTCATGTTAGTGGAATCTGGTCTGGATTTAATTCAGGGCCATATTTAACAAGGCCTTCTAAATTTAAAAGACACCTTCCTGTGAGCCAACAGTTTTGGATGCCTTCTTTAAGGAACTGCCAAAATTATTTAGCTGCTTTCTAGTTCCTCTCAGCTTTTACCCTCAACTCAATCATCCTGGCCCAGTTGTCCCAAGTTCTGTAAAAATGGACCCAAAGTCCCCCAGGCACTGCAGGGCTGAGCTGAGCTGCAAGTGCTGCCTGGGAACTCCTGACAGTGGCTCTTAAATAATCCTGAGAATTGCAAGTAAATCCACTGCTCGTTTTGCAGCTCAATTGAAAAGCAAAGCTGGACAAGGCTTTGCACTTCCCCTGCTGTGGAAGGCTCTGGTTTTCTGGCTCAGTGTTTTCAGGCTTTTTGTTTCACACACAGGGAAATGCTTGAAGGACAGATGCACTCCTTTCTCCAGCACACTGGTACATGCTGAGGATAAGCCTGATTTTTTAGTTGTCTCCTAAGAGGAATCAGAGACTGAGAAGTTAAAGCTGCCCTTTGGCAGAAGCCCTTTTCTTTCCCAGTGTTGCAGTGCAGCAGCTCCTGTGGGGAGCTGGGACTGGGCCAATGTTGTGCTTTGCACACAGAAATTAAAAATATCTGAACTGGACAATTCCAACAAAGCCATATGTGCAGACACAACTGTCCAAACTGTTAGGCTGGGGATTCTATGAAATTCAAAACATGAAAGATTAGAAAACCATCGACTGTTTGTGAACTATTCATCCAATTTCTTCTGCATTGCCACAATAAGAATGAACAGCACAACCTGCAAATTATCACACATGGATCTCAGCCTCTCCTACCCCTCATCATCCCACCCATGTCTTTTACATCTATATCCTCAATATTTGCCCTCCAGTTCTTGACAAAAAAGTACAATACACTAGTGGATAGTACAATACACTTCAGCAACCTTCTGAACTCAGAATTTTAAATTTGAAAATTGAAAATTGTGAGGTCAGTTGTGGCTTCAGAGAGAGGTTTTCAAAACAAAATAATAATAATTAAAACCCAAATCAGTATTTATCAGAAGAATTTTTCTCTTTTTTTTTCATATTCAGTGAAAACAGGACAGACCTGAATTTCCAGTTTTATGGAATTTCAAGAGATAAAAAAAATTCTGACAAACAAGTCTGTTCATCAACTAGCCTGAACATATATAAAACCCCCTAATCAAACAAAACCCAAACCAAAATAAAACAGCACTAATGATGATGATCAGTTAAATTTACCACCTTTTCAACATTAGCAATTTTGTTAGTGAAAATGTTGATGCTGTAAAATGGGTAGTGCCACTCAGTTTTTAAGATTTCCTCATTAACTTGATAGCATTTCTTCCACTTGGTGGCATTAAAACCTGATGACAATGGGACAATGGAAATCTTCTTGAAATGCTTCTAATAGCAAGTCACTACTTATTGGAGCTATTAAATCTAGAGGGAAATGTGCTGTCACTGTCTTAATTCATAAGAACCCCTTGAGGCAGAGAGAGTAAATACTAATTCTCTATCTTGTTCCACTGTTGGAAGATGGATTTTTTTGTTAAGAACCTTTGACTGCTGACACCAACACAGGCCCACAACACTCTCTGTACACCTGGAGTGCTCAGGGTGCTCCAGATTTTTAGCAAAGTACACAAGCATCAGACAAGGACATGCAAGTTCCAAAGGGCAGGAACCAGAGAAACATAGAAAAATGTATTATCCCAATTTTATTAAAAGGGAATTGGCTTGGGAGGTAAAGGGTATTCCCATGTGTCATTTAAAGGACATCAACATACATGAAAACGTCTGGGAAATATCTAATTGTCTCCTTTTTTACTACATCTTCACATTTGTCATAGAGGTCAAATGATTTATCCAGATAAAATGACACCTCTGAGTCCATGAGAGCAGCTTAATCCTCTGCAAAGGAGATATTTGATACCAGTTCCTCAGGTATTGCTTTCATAGCAGAAAAAAGAGAAAGTTTATTTATAGAAGAAAATTAAGTGGCCTGGCAGTAAAAAAATGTAATTGGGAAATATATTGGCAAGAAATTTCTTTATCACACTTCAAGTCATGACCTATAATTGATTCTCAAAAGTTAGGACTTATGGATTGTCAAGAATCCATTGAGATGTTCTCAAGAGCTCATGAGGATGGGCTGGAAAATCCTGGGATAACAACTGCTAACACTCCCCTATTCCAAGAGCAGGAGTTCTGACCCGTGTGCTGTATGACAGAGACATTGAGTGAGGTCAGCAGGATCCTACAGGGAACAACAACACAGCAAATAAAGATCTGAGAATTTATTAGTATTTATTAGACCTTTTTTTTTTTCCAATCAAGACTTGGAAGATTTTTCCAGGCCTTTAATCCAAACTGGAATTCTAATTTTGAAAGTGTTTGACCTTCTCTCATCATTATCATTCCCAAAAGCCTTGCCTGAAACGTCTCTTCAAAAACTTGCAAGAAGAACAGAAGAGTTTGACTTTAATTAAATCTAGTCGAGGTGTTAGGACATGGGTGGGACTCGATGACCTCGGAGGTCTCTTCCAACCCAGTAATTCTGTGATTCTGCAGTGAGTCACTGTTAGGTCTGGGCAGGTTCCAGAAGGGCCCCGCACGCTCCCCCCGAGCCCCGCAGAGCTGTGGCTCCCTGTTCCCTCTCGGAGCTCCAAGGGTCGATTCCTCCCGCCCCCGAGCAGGAGGGGTGTGTGGGAAGGTGCCAGGCAGCGGCTACTCACAATGGTGCTGCTGAAGGCCACCTGGGACTGGCTGCTGTCCCTGCGTCCCACCGAGCGGTGCCTCGTGTGGCCCTGGAACCGGGCCCGGGCGCTCTGGCTCCTCCTCAGGGGCCGGGGGCTGCCCGCCCTCACGGCGGGGAGAGTGAAGTGCTCAAGTCTGGCAAAGTCCTCCTCGTCTAAATCCGCCTCTTTGTGGGTTTGCAGGCGCCTGGCTGGAACAGAGAAAGTGAAACTCGTCCTGCTGCTGGAGCCTGGGTTGCACTGACTGGGAGCACTTCCTTGATCAGTTTGGAAGCCTGAAAGCAGCTAAAGCAAAGCGTAAACATGTCAAAAGCCAACACCAGAGAAACCTCACTGTCCACTGCACATTCTGGCAGCTCCCAGTGTTTATTATTGCAAGAAAATGAGAATGTGTTTCCAAAGCAATCAGTCACTTCGATGGACTTGTGCTAATGCTTGGCCTCTTTAGCTGCGTTTTGCAGTTGACTGGAAGAGGAGAGTGAAATATGGTAATTCACAAATCTGCTAATGTTTTCAGTCACAGAACACCGACATCTTTTTGGCAGCTGCCTGCCAGCTCAGTAAAATCCTCTCCATGCAGAGTGAGAAAGGAGTGAGCAAGAAGGGACCTGAGTGACCCCCAAACTCCGGACACGGGGAGCGGTCAGGGCATCACCTCACCCCCCATGGCAACAGCACTGCAGCCCTGGGTTTAGTCACTAATATCAGCTTGGGAGCTTATGAAAGGTTGGCTGCTGTTCGTGTAGAAATGAAGGAGGAAATGTCCTCTTTGCCTGCTTGAGTCAGTATTGAATGCAGGGTAGAAACCCTTTCCCATCTGACTTCTGAATCATCTAATGTACCTTCACTTTTGTGAATCTCTGTAACAGGAGTCCCTCATAAAATGGAGACAAAGCTCAACATTTAATCAGAATGTTCAGTATTAATATTTAAATTAATAACCTTTAATTGCTCAGAGAAAAATATCAAAAATAAAAAGGTGTCTCTCACCATTTTCCTGATGGGAAAACTCGATTCCATCAACAGTGCAGCGTCGGAACACCATTTTGTTTTCTGTTAGTGTCCCAGTTTTGTCTGAGAAGATATACTGGATTTGCCCAAGATCTTCAGTAATATTTAGGGCACGGCACTGTATGGGCAGATCTGCTGCTTCATCATACAGGTCAATGTCATTGTGAATTAAGAAGACTTGGCCCAACTTGACCAACTCAATTGACACATAAAGAGAAATGGGGATCAAAATCTGAAAGAGAGTTTAAATTCTCAGTGAGAGATAAGACAAGTCTTACTGCTTTCTGTCAGCAATGTCCTGGCACAGGTATGCTCATGAGTTCCTAAGAGACAGTTCTTCCTAGAGACATATTGTAGGACTGATGAAAAATAGTTATGGGGGGGGGGAAATCCTGCACAAACTAGCAATGGATAAACAGGGACAATAAATGGCAAATTTAAGACAAACTTCCTATAATACCAAATTCAAAAATGGGTCTTTCAGAGCCTTACCAAGCCCATTTTCTGGACAAAGGAGCATGTTTGCTCCCACCCTTCTGAATCCCTGACAGGATGCACTAGCACAGACTTAGTGCAGAAAAGCTTCACAAGCAATTACTTTGCACACACTTCCCACCCACGAGCTTCCTTGCCCTGAAATAATAATGAATTCTCAAGATGCACAAATATTCTGCTTCAGCAATGAAGAGTAATCCCCTGAGGAATCTCTGAGCAGCTCTGAAAGTTATCTTCACATTTCATTCATATTAAAGAAATTCTGTCCGCTTAAATCTCAGCAGTGACATCAAGAAATCTGAAAAGTAAATGTGATTTTTTTCCCTCACCCCATAAAAATATTCTCCCCCAATTAGGATTAATCAGACTCAAATATACAAGTATCCTACTTCTAATTTAGCTTCTTTCCTAGACCAGCTGAAGCATACCTAGTTATTATTCCCCATTGGCAAAAGTGACAATTTTTGCTTCACTATTTTCCTGAGATGTTAAGTGGAATTATTATTTTGGAATTCTGGGTATAGACAGAAAAAGAAATAAAAAAAAAAAGCTGACATTTGGATGTAAACATCCTCTTTCTGGCATCTGCTAGAGATTCTGGAGTTAAAGATATAATACATGTCTTTCCCATCTATACCCTTGTGGGGTTTCAACAGCAAGAAAGAAAAATCTGCAGTTAGAAACAAAAACAAGAAGAAAAAGAAGATACATTATTTCACACTTGAATGATTCGAAATGCAGCAATTTTTTCAAATAGGATTAAGAAGGTACTGCACAGCTATTAGTTGATATTAATTGTTCATTAGTGATTATACTTAATTTTATAGCTTCTTCCTTTGAGGTAACTGAGAGGTTTTTGTCTTTTACCTGCAACAGGATTATCATTGTCAAGAACATGTAGAAACCAGCAAGAACTGGAGACAGAAAATTGCCATTCTCATCTGGGACATCGTAAGGTGGATGCTCCGAGAATTTTCCAGTCCAAATGCCATGGCCTGTAGGAATGAGGTACAAGATTGAATTAGGCTGAGCCATAAGGAGATGGCCAAAGCTCTGAAATGTGCAGCTAGGGACTGCCCTGATAATTAAACAGAAAGAACATTTCCACAGCAACGTGCCCTGAGCAGTGCTGCAAACCTGGAGAATGCAAAGCACAGCAGAGCTCTGTAGCACATGCATTAAGGGATATGGCAGGGAGAAATAAGCAGTCAGGGATTTTTCATTCCCCTCTCCTTCAGCAGGAGTTCCCCAGGGCTCTTAGCTCTGCTCTCAGCTCATTCCATGTCTTGCTGCTGGAGGGCTCCATCTCTACCACCTACCTGTGAAAATCCTCAGTGCTGAGGACACCTCTTTCTAACTGAAAGGAACCTTAGAACCCTTATACAGACAAACTGAAATACTTCTTATCCTTCCTGACCATTCCTGATTTCAATCTGTCTTTGTTAGAGTTGTTAGAGTTGACAAACCCCCTAAATTCAATCTGGGCAACTCATTTTTACATTTCCTTCAGTTAAGTCATATCCCAAACTGCTTCTTGCTGTGTGTTAAATACCAGTAGACATCACTGCAGTGCTACAACAAAGCTTCTGCTTCAGGACTTCAGAACATCCCATCACATCTGCTTCACCACTTTTCATACTCTCCTTATTGAAATAAACTTGGCTTAAGGATGTTCCTGAATTTACAGCACCAGAACCTTCCCACAGAGCCAAGGCAAACAACTCGGTTTCCCTCATTGCATCCAGATCCCAGCATTGCTCCAGATGCCAAACCCTCTATTAGTCCACTTTGCATATCCAGCTCTGATAACACTCCCCTCAGCACCAGAGAAACAAGCAGTTGTTGTGCAGCATCTGCCTGCAGAACTGCTGCCAAAGATGCCTCCAGCACTGCTCTCTGGCTGCTCCTTGAGCAAGGACAACTCTGCTCCACAAGCCACTTCTTACCCCAATCTATCACTGTGTGCAACAAAAATTCTGGTAACTGATCCATCAGTGAGATGTTTTCCTAGAACCCCCCATCCAGCCCAGGCTGCAAAGCAGGAGCTCATGGCAGAGCCTCGGGACATTTTGGATGGATGAAAGCTAATGGACTTGTTACTGTTTTACATCTTTCACTGAGACTAACAACGTGGTTTTTTTTTAACCTGAGTAGATAAATTGTTTTTCAAATGCTGATTTTTTCATCTGAGACTACTTTAAACCTTGAATTGAAGGACTTTATTACTCAAGGGCCCCAATACACCAGACAAAGACAAGTCTCTAAATCTACACGACAGCAGCCAGGGAACAACGAAAATAAAGTCTCTCTCTCCCTCACACAGAGCTCAGTTGTCAAACTGAAAGCCCATTTCGGTGCCAAAAAATCCCACTGCAACATGAAGCAGTAGAATTAAAGAAGTGATTAAGTCAATTCAATTGTTCATCTGTTCTGGATGGTCCTGACTTCCAGTGGTGTTACACTGATGAGTGGCTGGTGTGTCCCATCACACACCCCCAGGGCAGGGGCAGGAAAACTTGGCAGAGCCACACGATTTGACTTTGTCACTAAATCAGAGCAGCAGCACTAAGCAAGTCGTCACTGAGACAGAATCGATTAAAAGAAAAGCAGCTCATGGGAGCCCCTGTTATCTCTTTAAAGCAGTGACCCATTCAAAAGTCCATGGACTTAAAATCTGGTCCTTTCCTCGGAATTATGAGATCCTATTAATCCTGGCCTGCCTGGGTTGCAGTCAGAGCTGGAAGCAAGCACACAGTGAAGGTGATGTTTTTGAGATTAGCAATCTCATCACTTTAGTCAGCTAATCCCACCTAATCCCCACTACTATACTCATGTGTGCTCACCTGCAGGGACCCCAGAAAATGCAGGCTATTCCCACCTAAACAATTATTGCTGCTCACAGCCTGTTCTAAAGGGCCTTCAGAGAAGCAAGGAGCTGTGAGACTGAACTGGTTGAACTGGATGAACTGGTTCTAAACTGTGTGGTTCTGGCTTACATCACTCCTAAATACATTAGAGGAAGATGTTACTGAGATGGAGGTAAAATTACATCATTTAGCTTTTACACAAGGCCCAAACACCCCCTCAGGAAGCAGATCTCAGCTGCCAAGTGCTGATTCCTACAGTGCAGTAACCAAATGCTTTCACTTGCTTTACACATATTTTACCATAGATAGGCCTTACCTGAAACATCTATAGCCACGGGTGAGTTTGCCTCCATCTGATTTGCCATTTTAACTCATTTATTGGAAAGACCAAGGAGCCTAAAGACCCCAGGAACACTCAGCTCTAGATCTCACTCACATCTCAATGATCAGTTTTAACCACCACTCATTGAAAAGCAACGAAAGAGAAGATTTTGCCAGCACTTCATACCCAGAGCTCCCACGAGGCACATGAGCAGCAGGAGTCCCACACACAGGAAGATGTCCCTGTTCATGCGCCGCTCGATCCTGCTGCGCTTGTAGCGGGGGCCGTTGTTGTTGAGCATGGCCTTGGTCTCGTGGCCTGCAAAGCACAGCACAGCTCCAGGGTTTTGTCAGCCTTTGTACTCTGCTCTGCTTTTCCTTGAAGTAGTTCTCTCACAAAATGAGAGCGGGATGACTAATGTTCATTTGACTCTAGTTGCATTCACAATTTTTATTGCCCGTCTCCCCGTTTGACTGAGGATATCAGAGACTAAATCTAGAGGTTTACAAAGACCTCCATTGCACTGCAGATTTCAGCTGTCATATACATTTTGCTGTCCCAATGGCAACAGATGTAGTAGGACCACAAGGTTTATATAAATATTCAAAAGCCAAATCTCCAAGAGGATAAAATAAAAAATAAAAGGAAAATTAACAGTAATATTCTTGTATTTTACAAACAAATTGCTTAGGTGCTATGCAGATTCCCGAAACCTACATTTGAATATTTTTCAGCAGCTATTTAAAAGCCATGAGCCATATTTTGTGTATTAACTTAAATAAAATTCAACAAGTTGGATCCAGCAGTGAGAGACATTCATGTTATTTAGCTTTTTGCTATGTGATTGTGTTGTGCTAACAAAAGAATAGGATGAGAAACAAAAATACTCCATTCCTTAAACTTAGTGAATAAGGATTGAGCTGGTATATTTGTAATGGGAAAAGGGAAGTGCTGTAAGAAGCCAAGAAGCAGAAATTGCTTTTTCAATTCTTTTAATATTATCTAAATTCTGGCTCCACAACTGGGGTATCTGGACACCACCTGTTGCTGCATTAAATGGTATCTTTTATGTTTATTTGTACAGTTCTTTTCCCTGAAAATACAGACACTTAAGTCTTGTATTTAGTTTTCTTTCACTTCATGATGTGTGTGAGAGGGCCTGCTTTCCAAGCTGCCTCTGAGCTTTCTCTAAGGAAGTGATTTAAACCCAGAGCTGCAAGAATAAATCCACCTGCTGGATTCATTCCAGGTTTGCATCAATGGTTGTTAATTGGGGCAGAGAACAAAGCACTCTGCAGCCTCATGGTGAGGACACTGCCCAGAGCTGGCAGCCCTGGTTCCCTGCAGTGGGTCTGTGACTCCTTGCCCAGCTGGGCTGGCAGTGGGACCAGCTCTCCCCCCCTGCCCCTCCCTAGGAGCCCCTGGCACACAGGCAGGGCTTCAGAGCATGGGCAGGATGTGTGAGAACAAACCCTCAGTCTTCCTCCTGTGAGCAGATGCTCCAGTAAAAGGAGGAACTGCTGCTGGTACTTCTGCTCCTGCAGAACCTTGTTCCTCCCTTTTCTTTTATGTCAGGCCTAATGGAAAGTTTTGTGCTGAAAAACAAAATGAGCCCAAACCCTCTAATCCCTCCCAGGAAACCCTCAAGGAAATGTTGGTGGATTTATTTCAGGAAGAAAATGTGAGGGGCTTTTTTTCCAAGTATCAGTTCTACCATTCCTTTGGACTTCAGCTGATCATCAGGAAAAGGACACTTCTGTAACACAGGTATCACCTTTCAAGGAACAGAAAATCAGAAATATGAGGAATAAACTACTTTGTTCTCCAATCCTCAAAGTTGCTGTGTTGTGGAACAGCACCTCACCTATCACCCCACTGGTGCCTTGTCTCTCTATTTCTAGATGCTGATGAGCTCATCCAAAACTTCTTTTACCTACTTTATTATATGAAAAGCATGTAATTCTTGCTGCTGTCCCTGTCACAATGAGAAAATGACACTGGCTGTGGCTCTGTAATGAGGATTTTGTGCTTTAGTGCTGTTGCTTTGTGCAGGACCATTGCAAGTACAACCACCCTCGGGTCAGATGAGAACTGCACAGGCCAAGCAATTGCACTAAGTGATGGTTGTGCTCTTCACAAAGGCTTCCATCAGAAGGAAAGCTTGAGGAGTAATAGAGTTATAAAAATGGAAAATGTGCCATCTTATAATGTGAGTGATCTTGATTGTTCAGAAAAGGTCACAGCCCGTGATTAAAAGCCAGAGTATAATCAGTGTCAAAGAGCCCCAGAAAGGAAGCTGTTACTGACTCAAACCAGTCTAATCGTAGGGAAAAAAGAATAAGCTTTTATGCTGACATTAACAATAATATATCAGTTGGAAATTGAATTGAAGACTCACTCAGATCAAAGTCACTATGTCTTGGCAACAACCTTAAAAGTCCAACCTTTGCTACCAGCAGCTTCAGCAACACCAACAGATTCACATCAGGATCTGTGCTGCTGGTCAAAGGAACATACTGGGAAATCTTAACTAAACAGAAGAACAATAGGAATCACAACAGGAGAAGGGAAACAAATTACTCCAATTCTATAGGGAATGATCCCTACTAAGATTAGTAGTCACTTCCAAAAAAATTGAGGGCTGAGTTTGGCTCTGGTTCTCCTCCTCTCTCCTACATGTGAGAGAGGAGTGAAAGACCCACAAAGACAAAGCCACCTTGGAAACATCTGGGAGCTACAGACATTTAGATCCCAGTTCTGGAGTGGTGAAATAAACAGTCAGTTGTCAGGTCAATTGTTCTGAGTTGTGGAGATTAATCCAAGCTAAATGACTCTGACAAAGATGGTGACTTCTATTTTTATTTAAGTGGCTCAGCCTTGAACCCCTCACTGCTGATTAGACATAAAACAGGTGATACAATTCTACTGGAAACATAAAAACAGCCAGTGGGATTAATTGTTGTGTTTAAATTGACCTTTATTTAATCTACAAATAAGAGGGTAGCTGAAGCAGAAGAGGGCACAGCTGGCAAAGCCAATGGTAAATCAGGCTCAGTGAGTGAAAGCAGTGGTAACACTCCAAATGGAAAAGCTGCTGAGGAACAGCTGAACTGCCCCACTGCTGAACCTGGCACTGCTGAGTGTGACCTGGGCACCAACCCTGACTTTCCTGGCCTGTCTCTGTGCCCAGGATTTGTGGCCATGGGCACAGTGTGTCTGTGTCAGCACAACCTGAGCTGCTGCCTCTGCCACCTCCAGCTGCTCCTCTCTGCCTCCTGTGTGCTGGCACTGGCACAGATTAAATGGATGAGTGACAGCCAGAGACCAAAGTTGTTGGTTTTTTCCTGGGTAGATCTTCAGCTGCACCAGTTTCCACCCTGAGGAGCCAGTGAGATCTCCCTCAGGGCAGCCGTGCAGATTTTGTGGCAGATGGAATTAGTATTTACAGCCAGAGCTGCAGAGCTCAGGGTCAAACTCACCTCAGCAATTTTTTACTTGTCTGGATATTTCTGCAAGATTTTTGACATGCACAAGGATACTGTCACTTGCCAGACACCCAGTGTAAGACTTGCTGGCGTTAGAGATGGATGAGTAATATCTTTACTTAAAAAAAAAGTGATGTAATTTTCTTGTGCACTACCAGCTTTTAAAACAAAATGTTGAATTATGGTGCAGTATTAGACTATACTTATTTCTTTAGGGATATTTACAGCAAAAATCTCAGTTTACCTCTAGAGAAAGTCCATCTTACCTGCATATATAACAATTCCTACTGCAGCCTCAGTATTTCTGATTGTGCATCCACGAAGCAAGAGGCTTTCAATGTTAAAACCAACCCGTTCCTGATTTGGTTTCTCCCTAGAAGAAAGACAATCAAATAAAGCAATTCCTTTTTCTGTTCTAATATGTTCTACATGCATTTCTGTTTCAGGTTGAAATCAAGTAACTTTGAAGGCCCCATTTTGCTTTTATTTCACTCAGCCTCAACGAGGACTCCAGCAGGAAGTGACACAGAAGTCCAGATCTGTCTTTTAAGGACCACGTGCATGGTGTGTGTGTCATGAGGTCAATACAAAGCACGTTTGGGTTTCCCTTGGTACCTTATGTGGCAAATTCAGTATCTCACGGAGGAAACCAAGACACATTATATGGCTTCTTACAGACAAAATTCTTTGAGAAGGGTGAGCAGGGTTTGCCTGAGGTAGTGCTTCAGACATGTACACCTTGCAAGAGCCTCTGTGTCTCTGTCAGCCACCAAAGGCTTCTCACCTTAGTGACCCTCAGCTCACCTGAGCAGTCTCCAGGCTGAGATCTCTCCCCCATTCTCATCCAGGATGGAAGACTTTTCATCCTGGATAAGGATGTTCCATCCCACACCAGGTCCTTCTGCTTGTGGAAGCAGCTGATGAAAACCAGGAGGTCAGTCCTCCATCAGGAGTGATTTGTCACGTGCCCTGAAAATTAATGCCCACATCTACCTTTGCCCACAGTTTTTATTATACACTCAGGTAGAGTGTCTTTATTTTACACTCCTGAGATCTTTACCAAATTGAGGGGTTTTACCTCAGACAGTCCTTCTTGTTTTGTCATGTAAGTATCAGAAAAGACTTTTATTCCCCCAACAATATGCATCTTTCACTACTTTCTATTTGATGATTGGTAGTGCATTATCCAGTGAACAGCAGTGTCACTTACAGGGAGGGAAGGTTAGGCACTGTCTCAGGACTAAGTGCAGGCCTATGTCTAAGCACAGGCCCATGTCTAAGTGCAGGCCCATGTCTAAGTGCAGGCCCATGTCTAAGTGCAGGCCTATGTCTAAGTGCAGGCCCATGTCTAAGTGCAGGCCCATGTCTAAGTGCAGCCTCACATGATTACAATACTTCCACTAATAAAGTGAAAAGTGTAGGTGCCAACAACCTACACCTGGTAGAATTGTAAAAAATAATGCCAGAAATCTGTTTTTCTTGGAATCCAGATTCAGCCTTGGCAAACTCATTTAACAGAAGCCCTCTTGCATCCCCTTGCACAGAGTTTGCTGTGGTCAGGCACAGATGGAGGCCACTCAGTTCTTTCTTTAGCAGAGAGAGTGCTGCTACTATTTTGTAGCAAGGCAACAGCCTCAATAATTTATTAAGGGTTCTTGGAGAAAAAGGTAACCTGCTTCAGGTAATTTGTGTTTACAAAATAGCTCAAATCTCAGCAGACCAAAGACACAAACTCCACTAACTGCTAGCAAAATTATTGCTAGCAGATAATTTTCCCTGGCAAAATCTACCCCTGAAGCAGGGAGAGAAAGGCAGTTAATTCCATATTGCAGCAAGCAGGTGAGATAATAGGCATTTACCAAAGAGATTTCTGTTGCAGACTTTCAGTAGAGTTGAAGATTTTGAAGCCAGTCCTGGGTCCTAAGGGTGTGTATTTGTGTGTGTGTTTTTGTGACATATCACCCACATTTCTCTAATCTCAGTGCTCTTGTGCTGTGTTACTCAGCCTAATTGGAAGGATTGCTTCAATTTAGATTATACCCCGTGGCCTCTGAGGCCAGTAACCACAGCCAGCAATCAATACAGACTTGACCTCTTTTTCCTTTTTAAGATGCTGCAGCAGAGGAGAAATAGCATTGCTGTTAGAGGGACCATTCTTACAGGGCACAAACTCAAACCCAGACTAACCAGGGTCAGTGCTAATGGGTGAGAACCTCCTGCTTTCCTCTCTCTGGGCTCTGGCCATTTGCAGCTACTCCAAGTGAAACTTTCCCACTGCTTCCTTGCAGACACATTAACTCCCAGTTTAGCTACCAACAAACTCTCCAGAGCTGGGTCTGGGGTGTTGGCACAGTCATGCAGTGAAATTCTGTGTATAACGTGGGCATGGGTGGGGCTGGGGCAGCAGGACAATTCCCTGGTGTGCTGTGGGAACAGCAAGGACTGAAGAGCCCCTTGGGAAACAGCTGCCCTGTGTTGGAGGGTAAGAGAGTTTTAGGACATGAGCCATGTCCTTATGGTCTGTGAACGGGTTTAAATCTGCTGAATTTGCTGGTATGGATCTCCCTGTTATGCTTGTGCCAGATTTATTTAATGAAGAAACACTAAAAAAAAAAAAAAAGGCACTTTTTTATACCAATCTAACACATTGGTTCAATAGGGTTTTGCTTGCTTTCTTTTTCTAGCTTTTAATAAGGAGAAAATCTGGACTGTTTGTTAGATCTTGGACACCTTTTGCCTGTGGCTGTAAATATGAGGAAACTAGAGCCATGAAGCCAAATACCTTTAAACAACAGGAAGGATTTATATCTAAAATTTAACCTGGTCTAACCATCAGGTCAAACATAAATGAGCTTATGGCTAAATTTTGAAGAGAGAAAAAGCCTTGTGAGATCAGCTTGGATGAAACAGCTGCAAACTCAGTGCCAAGCCTTGGTTCTACCTTGCCCCAAAAGGAGTCCACTCTGTTTTATACTGACTTCTGAGTCCAGGAATAGATAATAGTGACAACCATCCATTTCCTCAAAATACGTCCCTTCCATCCAGTTCCTCCAAGAGAAATATTAAAGTTCAGAAACAAAATGCCTTTATGGATGACAAGTACTTACATGTAACCTTTGAACTTGTTGAGATCATTGTTTGGCATTTCACAGATGATGGTGTTTCGGAAAAATTCGGGTTCAAACAAAGTATTCTGCAAGAGGAAACACACCAAGAGTGAGAGTCAAATCCAACAAGTACCTGAAATGCAGAACACTAAGAAGCTGAATTTAGCCCACTGAGGCTGGAAGGACAGACAGGGTCAGTTTGGCTCGTTCAGCCTGAAGCAAAACTTCAGAGGGGCTCAGCAAACCTGAGATTTTTCTCTCTCTGACTCATAACTGGTTCAATTAAATGAAGAAAATGCTGTGGGTCAGACAAGGCATCACAGATGCCAATTAGTGAAAACATCTGTCTTCATTGAAGTGGAATGTAACAAAGGCAGTAGATTTAGATGGGATATTGGGAAGGAATCCCTCCCTGGGAGGGTGTCAGGCCCTGGCACAGGGTGCCCAGAGAAGCTGTGGCTGCTCCATCCCTGGGAGTGTCCAAGGCCAGGTTGGAGCAACCTGGGATAGTGGGAGGTGTCCCTGCCCAGGGCAGGGAGTTGGAACAAGATGATCTTTAAGGTGTTTTCCAAGACAAACCATTGTGTGATTCTAAGATTCTGTGAAATAATTCAGATTAGTTATGAAAGAAAAACAGTCTGCAAGGAAGAGCAAACTCAAATGAAATTTCTGAGTATGTTAGAAAAGTTATGCTACTGGCCAGGGTGGTATAATTATACAATCATAAAAGAAGAGCCTACACATTTGAATAAGTGTATCATATTCAAATAAAATAAAATCAAGGCCAACAGCAAAAAAACCCCAATCCCAAAATGGATAAACAAACAAAACCAGGAGAAGGGAGGCAGCAGAATAGAGACAAAAGGAGACAAAGCTTTTCAGGATAAGGGCTCACTCAAGCAGAGCTTGGAGCTGAAGTGAGACACAATTTGGTTTGATTTCCCTGGTGTTCAGGGGAACAGGGGTTTGGACTGCACAGAACAGGAGAAGCCCTTGGCTGCCACAAGTGGTATTTTATTTTTAACTGAAAAATACACAGAACTTTGATTTTTGATCAAGAAATGGAATATGAGAACTGCAAAAGAAAATAATTATTGCTGTGCCATAGAATCTTTAAAACAACTGAAACTCACTTTAACCCAAACCCCTCTGTTAGAAAAGCTGGAAATCAAGGCCTTCCTGTCTTTTTCTACAGCAAGCACTGTGCTTTCATTTTTAGATTATTTTCTCCCACCTGTTCTTTTTCATAAGCAATGTGTATATATTGTTCTTAATATATATAGCCAAGTACAAAAAAGTAGAGAATCTGATGTAAAAAAAAATAGTTGGAGGAAATATAAAAGCTTGAGGACTATAAGGGCACTTTGTACACCTTCTGACCCATGTGGCAGAATATTTTTAGAATCTCTTTTAAGAAAGATTGTTCACCTCTGCTGAATCTTGTTCAATTCAGTGAACTCAACAGGAAAATCAGTACATGTTTGGATTTGCTGGAAATATTTTTACAACAGGAGAACAGAAGGATGTAAAAGTCACCCGGAATAACAAGGGTTAGAAAGGGGTAGAGAAGGATGATTCCTCTCTCAAATTTTTTCTCTTTTGATGACAAGAATTTTAGATTTGAAAATTCAGGCTAGAAAATGTCAGAAAAGGAAAAAAGTAATAATCCTTCCTCTCAGTCTTTTCCAGATAGTTGAATTCACTATTCCTAAGCATGTCAGAGAATCACACAATGGTTTGGGTTGGAAGGGACATTAAAGCTCATCCCATCCCTCCCCTGCCATGGGCAGGGACACCTCCCACTGTCCCAGGGGATCCAGCCTGGCCTTGGACACTTCCAGGGATGGAGCAGCCACAGCTTCTCTGGGCACCCTGTGCCAGGGCCTGACACCCTCCCAGGGAAGGATTTATTCCCAGTATCCCACCTAACCCCACTCTCTGGCAGTGGGAAGCCTTTTCCCCTTGTCCTGTAAATGGTCCCTCTCCATGTCCTTGTATCCTAAACTCAAGAACCCCCCCAGCTCACAGGGATTTCCTCCCTGTTTACAGTCTCACTTCACAGACACAATTCCACAGCTCCCACACCCGAGGGACTTGGATGCAGCACATAAAGCCCAGGACAAACAAGGCTCAGAGAACCAGGAAACAGTTCCACCCTCAAAGCTGCACATGGGACACTTGGAGCACCAGGATATTTTATGCAGCTCTGTGTGAACTCCCCACAACCCCAGGAACAGAGGGGCTGCTGCAGCTCTGGCCTTGCTGCCCTGGTGTGTCCATGGGCAAAGTGCCCCCTGTGCCAGCAGAACTCCAGGCACACACGTTACCTACAGAACAAAGGCTGCACAGGACCCTGCAGAACCTGGGGCATAATGCAGCAGACAGATGTTTTCTGACTTCCTCCTATGATGAAATTGTGAGACAAAGTTTGCATTTTGTGTGACAGTAGGGCACTCTGTTCTCTGAAGGCAAAACCACAAAGTCCAAAGTGTAAACCCAGACTACGTGACACATGCAGCATTTTAAATCATGGTTTTTAAGTAGCCAGTTTACTGGCTCTACATATTCAAAATTTCCTGTGTTTCTCAGAGACAAAACCTCTCCCCAACCACCACTGGAAGGCACTGGAAAAGGGGTGTTTTGTGCTATGGCATCTAAAACCTGAGAAAGCCCTTAATTGTGCTTGCAAAGTGATTTCCAGTTGAACAAAGAGCAGATAACACTGAATTCAGCACCTGAGCCCAGCTGGCCATGGGAATGGTGTACTTTTATTTAATAAAGCTGGTTGCTCCCTGGCAGCTGTGTCCCACCACCAGTAACTCCAAAAGATCTTCCTAATGGCACTGCTACTAATTGCTAAATAAATGGATGTAATTCTGTGAGGTTTTTTGATTTCCTGTCTGCTGGAGTGATTCCAATGGAACAAAATCTTCCTCTTCACATGCTACAACTCCTTAAACTTGTTCTGTGTTATTTGAAAACCTGCCCTGCTGTGTTTGAAAAGATACTTACAAATGTAACAAGAACAACTGTCCCTAAGTCATATTTTCTTGTTTACTTTGGATTTATCCAACATGAGTCAAGAGAATGTAGCAGTAAAGTGTTTGTTAAAAAGAAAAGATACGATCTATGAAAAAAATGGTGACTTTAGGCATTGAAACTGAATCCCAATGTAATGTTAAACATACAATTTTTAAAAATTTTTATTTACCTTGAGTTCCTATTAAACTGTTTATTATAGTCCTATACAAGGTTCCATCCTTTAAATTTTTCCACCCCCCTGTGCCTTAGAGCAGTTCCCAGTTGAACTGCCCCACATCCACCTGCCAGGAAGGAGCTGCAGGGGAGGAGCAGAATCCACAGGGAAGGCCATGGACCAGGAGCCTCATTCCAGCCTCATTCCAGCTGCCTGCAGGAACAATGCCCTCGGTGGCAGTGGCTTTGCTGTGGCCTGCTGGTGTCCCAGTGTCCCAGACCAGTCCCAGCTGGTGTCCCAATGGTCCCACACTGGTGCCAGCTGGTGTCCCCGTGTCCCAGACTGGTCCCAGTTGGTGTCCCAGTGTCCCACACTGGTCCCATCTGATGTCCTAGTGTCCCAGTGTCCAACACCGGTCCCATCCGGTGTCCCAATGGTCCCACCCCAGTCCCACCTGGTGTCCCAGTGTTCCCAGACCAGTCCCACCCGGTGTCCCAGTGTCCCACCCCAGTCCCACCTGGTGTCCCAGTGTCCCACCCCAGTCCCACCCAGTGTCCCAGTGTCCCACCCCAGTCCCACCCGGTGTGCCAGTGTCCCAGACTGGTCCCATATGATGTCCCAGTGTCCCACCCCAGTCCCACCCGGTGTCCCAGTGTCCCACCCCAGTCCCATCCAGTGTCCCAGTGTCCCACCCCAGTCCCACCCGGTGTCCCAATGGTCCCAGAGTGGTCCCACACCCACCTGGCCGGGGCAGCCCCTGAGCACCCGCCGCTGTTTGAGGTTGGTCTCCCCATCCAGGTTGGCCGTTTCCAGGTGGCAGATGCCGCCCTGGTCGGAGGAGTGGAGCAGCAGGATGTCTGCGGGGATGGTCTCGTTGCACTGCAGCTGCACAAAGTCCCCCACTCTCACATCCTTCCAGCACTTCTCAACATAAGCACGTTCCTCCCTGGGGCATTAAAGACACGTCAGGGGTGAGGAGGGACCTTGGGGAGTCGTGGGATCCCAAAGACAAAACGGGGGGGGTGGCCCAGTGACTTGTGTGACAGGACACAACAGGTAGAAATTAAGGATTTAGACACTTCCACAGCATCACTTCACCTCGGGTCACATCGAACCCCAACCCTGACAGGGAATTCAAGAACCCCAAACAAAAGTTCTCTCTCATTGTAGCATCAGCCCCACGATCTCCACAGCAAGAGAGGATGTAGTTCTCACTAACACAGGTCTTTTGAAATGCCTTATTGAAGAAATTTAGACACTTCACCAAACCTACTAATTGGTTTTGACTCTTTCTCAGACACTTTCCAACATCAGCATATAGACACCAACAGAAGCAAACTGGTACCTCAGCTACACTTGTTTCAGCTCTTTCCAGTTTGTAACTCTCAAGAGGTAACTACAAATCTGGAGCTGAGTGTGTGGAAACAACTTCAAAAGGTAGAACAGCTGAAAAATGACCCCTTAGTATTGAGCAAAAAAAATGCAACCAGAGCCCAAGTTTAATGGAAAAGTTAAAGTAAGAAACAAAGAGCTTCTAAATTATAACTAAAGGGGAAAAAAAAGCCAAAACAAAAACCAAAAAACCACAAAACCTAAATAAAAGAAAAAGAGCCTATGGGGTTCAAGGAACAGAAATTACTATTTCATCAACAAACCAATGCTCAAAGGTTCAGCAAATAGCAGACTCTTTTTGACATTGCATTTTCAATAATTAATCCTTCAACTGCTCTTAGCCATCTAAGCAAACCAAAACCTGCACAATAAGCTTTAACATTATTTAATGGGAAAACTGCACTGGCAACAAACATAAAAGACCACACTGAAGAACAGAGGTTAGTTGTAAGTTAATTTGATGTTGCTACACATGGAAAGAAAAAAATCTAGATCAAATTCTATTTGAAAATTATTTAATCAAGTGTATGTTGAGTATTTAATGCTCTACAAAGTAAGTTAATACAGCAAATCAACTAAATAATATGAATCCTTCCCATGCCAAACAGCTTCAAGGCAGAACTTCTTAATTTGTATATTTAAAACATAAAAGAGAGAGCACAAAACCACTTTAGAGAAAGCAGATGGCTTGTCTTCCATCCTAGACACTTGACTGCCATATGTAGTTTGCATGCAATGTTTGCTGTGGTTTCTGCAGGGCGATGCTCCCTCTCTCTACGTCAACTCTTGTGCAATTCCCAGGTTTACAGAACACACTTGTGATGTTCTGTGCCCATAAAACGCTGTGGAAGGGCCTGGCCCATCTGGCCCCTTCCACGTCAGCTGAAAGGAACCGGGTTGGCCAAAAGACTCCACAGAGATCCCAGGTTTGTAACAGTTTGTCAGTAATTCCCTGTCAAACACACATTCCACACTCAGGGTCGGGCCCGTTCCCGGATGACAGAGATGGAGTCAGAGCAGCGCAGGGACTCCCAGAGCGCCGGGAAGGGCTGGATCCGGGAGCTGCTGGAATTCCAGCCCTGCCCCGGGAGCTGCTGGAATTCCAGCCCTGCCCCGGGAGCTGCTGGAATTCCAGCCCTGCCCCGGGAGCTGCTGGAATGCCCGCCCTGCCCCGGGAGCTGCTGGAATGCCAGCCCTGTCCCGGGAGCTGCTGGAATTCCAGCCCTGCCCCGGGAGCTGCTGGAATTCCAGCCCTGCCCCGGGAACAGGGACTGCAGAGAACCCTTCCCTGCCCCAGCCCCAGCCCCAGCTCCTGCAGCACTGGGGCTTCCACACCTTTGTCGGGAATTGCCAGTGGATGAGAGGAGGAAACCCCTCCCTGCAGAAAGGGCAGCCCCTGCCCGGGGCCTGGGAATGGGCCTGTGACTGACTGGGAATGTGCCTGTGACTGACTGGGAATGTGCCTGTGACTGACTGGGAATGTGCCTGTGACTGGGAATACTGCCTGTGCCTGGGAATGTGCCTGTGACTGACTGGGAATGCTGCCTGTGACTGACTGGGAATGCTGCCTGTGACTGGGAATGCTGCCTGTGACTGACTGGGAATGCTGCCTGTGACTGGGAATGCTGCCTGTGACTGACTGGGAATGCTGCCTGTGACTGGGAATGCTGCCTGTGACTGACTGGGAATGCTGCCTGTGACTGGGAATGCTGCCTGTGACTGACTGGGAATGCTGCCTGTGACTGGGAATGCTGCCTGTGACTGACTGGGAATGCTGCCTGTGACTGGGAATGCTGCCTGTGACTGACTGGGAATGCTGCCTGTGACTGGGAATGCTGCCTGTGACTGACTGGGAATGCTGCCTGTGACTGGGAATGCTGCCTGTGACTGACTGGGAATGCTGCCTGTGACTGGGAATGCTGCCTGTGACTGACTGGGAATGCTGCCTGTGACTGGGAATGCTGCCTGTGACTGACTGGGAATGCTGCCTGTGACTGGGAATGCTGCCTGTGACTGACTGGGAATGCTGCCTGTGACTGGGAATGCTGCCTGTGACTGACTGGGAATGCTGCCTGTGACTGGGAATGCTGCCTGTGACTGACTGGGAATGCTGCCTGTGACTGGGAATGCTGCCTGTGACTGACTGGGAATGTGCCTGTGACTGGGAATGTGCCTGTGACTGGGAATGCTGCCTGTGACTGGGAATGTGCCTGTGACTGGGAATGCTGCCCGTTCCTGTGCAGGGATTAAAGTCCAGAGCACAAGCTCTGGCTGCTGAACAAACAGAGGAGCTTCAGAAACCCAGGATGGTCTGACAGGAAACACAGAAAGGACAAATGTATTTAACCAATAAACAAGATGGGATGATTTTCCATAGGTGGGAATCTGGAAATCTGATCCTGATACCTGTGGCACATCCCAGACATGAGGGAAGATAAAAGTTCCTCAGTGCCTGCTCTCCTTTTCCAGGCACTTTATCAACAGCACCAAAAATGGTTCCCTTGCTGTCCTGGGATAATGGGTGGCATGAAAATGCCCATCAGAGGGTACTGGCACTGAACAGAAGAGGTTCCCTTGGACAGTCACAGAGAAGTCTGACAGAACTGTCCTGGACCCATCAAAGCTGACCAGAAGACCTGAACTAAAGAGACTTTATGAAGTCATTTCTGGGAAAAAAGGATCATAAAAACATCCTGCTGCCGTTGGAGATCTTGAATAAATTATTGACTTTGTGTCAACATTTTGATTTCGTGTTCTTGGATTCAATAAAGATAAATCTCAAACAAAAACCGGGTCAAAATGGATGGTGAATGGGAGCAAATAAAAATGATTGTTCTGCTCCCCAGAGGAAATGAAATAAAAGTAATTTTTCACATGCACTCCACAGCATGTCTATGTGTCCTAGATTGTCTTAGAGAAAGATCTTCAGAAATCTTTATCACCTAAAAGCATTTTATCAGCCAATTAGTTCATTGAGTCTTATTCCCTTGAGTTACTTCAAGCTCCATCTCGGGATCCTTTGAAGCTTGAAGTAAAGTGTTCTCTCTCACTTTCACTCCCTAAATTGCCACCAGGTTATGACACATAGGAAGATATATCAGTGTCATCAACTGATAAGACAAACCCAAATGTTTGTGTTTTACTGTATGTGAATTTGCTAGAATGTTGTATTTGAAAATGGCCTCTTTAAAGCATCACTTCATAAAAAACGTGAATATTCTGAGATCCTGGTTCTACACAGACAACAGGGCAAATCACACAGGTTCTTACCCCTTATGGTCTATTTTTGCCAATATGAATCTCACACAGTTTTGTACTATCAAAGAGAACACCACCTTTTATATGCTTAGACTTTTCGGGGTTCATTTTGCAAGTTATGGATTATTGCATTTAGGGAAATCTGGGGTTTTTTTAATACTGCCTTGAACAAAATGTTATTGTTATGATTCTTCCTGGCTGGAACTAATAGGTGACTCCAAGGCCACTCAGTGTCCTTAGCATGCACTAATCATTAGCATTAATCATTAGCATTAATCATTAACATTAGTTTCTAAGGACTCCCAATAACTTATGATTCTGGAACCCACAATCTACGTCAGATTTTTTGGTTGTCATTTCCTTATGTAACCACGTAGCTCTTGAGGTCACATGGTAAAAACCTGCTTCTCTCCAGGTTTTAAAGGTATTTTTAAAATCCAGACACTTAGGATGGGTTGGACTCGATCTTGGAGGTCTCTTCCAACCCAATAATTCTGGGATTCTGTGATCTTAAAGCCACGAGGCCACAATTCTGCAGCTCCCTGAGCCAAACCCACAGATTTTCATTTATGTGCCCTTAGTGTTCTGTGCTCAGCTGCTGCTGCTCCTGCTGAACCACTGCACCATTTCTGGGAGCAGCTTTAAATGCCTTGGCAGGTAACAGGGCTTGGAGAAAGCTCAGAGAGCAACACCCAGAGCAGGGCTAGAACTAGGAATGGATTGATGGATTTTCCCCCAGGGACCCTCAGTGCAGCACCACTCAGACTGACACCTCCTGCCTTCCAGGGGCTGCTGCCACTTTGCTTTGGCATTTCAGCCCAGTCCCATTTGCCCCCCCCCACCACCAGTTCCCCCCAGCTGAAGTCGTTCCTCCCAGTTTGGCACCACTGGGTTTTTTGGGGATAAAATGAACACACTAAAGCCTGCAGCAGCTCCTGGTCTTCAAAGTTGTGCTTTGTTAGAAAACAAAAATAATAAAGCAGGAAGAAAAGGCTCTTTAACAAGTGAAAACTCAGTGTTGCTGAACAAGACTTTAAATTAAAGTGTTGGCAAGAAATCTTTTTGCTTACTGTGCCTTTGGCAGGATGGTATTTTCCTCTCATCCTGCTTTCTACTTTACAAACTTTCAGGTTCACTCTGGGCTGATTGAGCTGCATATGATGTTTCCAGGGTCCAGAGAAAAATTGTATATTTTAAAGAATACCAGGAGAAATGAGGCATTTAAACATAGGTCTGTACCATCTGCAATTCAATTTTGTGTTCTCTCTTTTTGGTGTTGTGCAACTCCCTCCAACAGAACAGGAGTTTGTCTAAATTTAGGCTGATTCCAAAAGTTTTGGTTCCAAAGTCACAACCTCCCCAGGCAAACATTAGATCTCAGTTACTGCATCTCCCCAAGGCACTTTAATGCCTATTAATTGTCTCCTACTTTCTCAATTAAACATACTTTAAACACACTCCTGGAAGTGGCTTTTCTTTCATTTACCAACAGGCTGGATTTCCATTCCAGCTGATCTCTGTGAAAAGAAAATCAGAAGAGATGGGTTTCCAGGCCAGCCTATTTAATTTTAATTTCCCCTGCTCTGTGTTGAAAGAAAGCAAGTTACTGCATTTCCCCACGTCTTCAAGAAAGTTTTGGAGCACAGTCAGCATTTGGAAAAGGCTGGTGTGCCTTTGTATTTCTTTTGGAGCAGGAGCCAGAGTTCCTGTTATTGAAATCTGAAGGAAAGACAATATGCACTCCAAGATCACCTCTTCCATTTAGGATGAAAGATCAGTTGCTCTATTAAGAAGAACTTTTTGCTGCCACAATATTAACAAAATTTGCAGTGTCCCAAAAAGACTTTCACCTGTTAATAAAATCCCCTACAGCACATGATTCATCAGGAAGAAAATGAGAAGACCTCCTGCTCTTCCTTGACTTTGCAGTTAGCAAGAAGAACAAGAAATATCAGCTTCCCAAAGCTCTACAGAAGCCTGATTAAAATTATTCACCATGTAATAAGCTGTAGTGAGTGATCTGATGGCAGCTGTAATTACCCACGTTCTTGCCAGGCAGGAGAATTCTGTCATCTGAAGCCTCTCTCATTTTCCTTTCCTTCCATCCCCTTTTTGAGCCATAAAACTTTGGTGAAAGACAAGATTCTAGACAAGATTTATTCACACATCAAAGTCCTATTATTCCCTCCTATCCATGGTGCCACTGCAAAGGGCTTTCACATCTAAACAACAGGGGTGCTGGATGCAAAGAGGAAATAAATAACATTCCCACGTGGATTCATTTCTTCTGCCCCACCTTTTCCCCACACTGGTTCTAACAACCGTTAATAATAATCAATTATTATTAATTAATCCAATGGCTAATGCAACACTGGAGAACTCAAACATCCAACTCCATTGCAAACTCCAAGATGGGCAAAGAGGCAGCTTTGCCACCCCCCCCCAAAATCTGTAATTATTGCCTCACTGCACTGTGGGAGGGAAGAAATCTTAGAGGAACAACATTTAGAAACTTGTCAGGTGCCTGGTTTTGGACCAGTTGGCAAAGCCAGCAGTGCAATTGTGTTTCTGACAAATCATTATCTATCTGTGGGGTAAGTGTAGCCCCTAAACAAGCAACTCCATTGTTTAACCAGCAGGAAATAAAAATAAAAATCTGACAAACACATGCAAGAGAAACAAAGAGAAATGACAGCCCTGTGTGATAAAAGCCAAAGTTCTTCAAGATCTTGTTTGTGAAAGCACAGATTACAGAAGGGACTGGTGATTAATTGGAGGGATGACAGGCACAGCCACAGAGATGGAAAGTTTTGCACTCCTGGCTCCCAGATGTGATATTTTAACAGGCAGAAGTAATTTGCCACTTTGCTGAGAGAACACTTTCCATGCAATAAAACATAATTTTCAAACCTAGCAAAGTCCTGAAAGCAAGAAGTGATGAAACATTATGAAGAAGTGAGCACAGCCACACACAGTTAATCCATGTAGAGATGAACAGCACATATTGCACCTTCCATTTCTGCACTGCATTTTTACAGTTTCATTTTACACACTCCTACTTAAAACAATACAACTGAAAGCCAGACCACAGTGTAGAGTAGAAAATTAAATATAGCTCAAAGGGCCAAGATTTTAAGAGGTTTCTTGGCATCTAAGAATGCAGACAAGTCCCACGACAGACCTTGTTCTGTGCTACCTGACATGGATAGAATTAAACCCTCTTGAAAACTCCCTAGAAACCCAGCTGTCTGCAGCTCCTTGAGCAGCATTTTCAGTCTGTTTTGCATCTATAAGAGGCCAAGAGCCACAGCAGTATCATGACAGCCTAAAAATGCTTAAAAAACCCCAAAAAACTCTTTCCCTGTATCATTACAAATACCTGGTGAGATACTTGTTAGGACTTTTCCCCATGTCACTTAATCACTGTGATTTTCCAGTGGCTGGCAGGTTATTAATTGTTTTAAACAAAAAGCCTCACCACTGATAAAAGATCTCAAGCCATTTTTTTAGTAATAAAAGGTGTACAAAGCTCACCTGCTGTAAATGTAGCATCCCATGTGATTGATTTCTTTGTCTAATTTGTACCTCCTGAAGTCCTCCCAAGCATCTTTAATGGCTGTCATGGCCATTATGACACAAATTGGGATGAGGGACACCTCTGGCTGGAAAGCATTCACCACTGGCACGAAGTTGAGCAGTGCAATGAACACAAAGTACACGTTGGCAAAGCGGTGAAACTGCTCGTAGATGTTTTTGGGGAGGAAAGTCAGGATGGTGTATTTTGTGGTCTTAATTTTATTGGAGTCGTAGTATCTGTTTGGATTTTCCTTCCACTTCTTATTTTCAAAGGGCAAGTTGGAGACGATCACTCGTTTATTTTCAGTTTTCTTCTTTCTTTTCTTTACTTTTCTCCTCTTCTCCAGCTCCTCATTTTGGGTTTCGGTGTCTGAGGCACCACAGTGGCAGCAGGTTTCCTTGAAAAAATGTTTTTTCCATATCATTCTGGAGAAGCAGCCTGCAACAATCTTCCTCGACATCTAGTTTGCCTCCCAAAAAGTCGCTTCAAGTTGAAAACCAGCAGAGACAGAAGAGTTCAATAATCCAAAGAACCTCCCGAGCGGTGGAGAGAAGGGTCGAGCTGCCCAAAGCCCGGGGCTGCCCCTCCCTGAGCTCCGACCTGCAGCTCGGGATCATCCTGGGGCTGCGGGGAGGCTGCGCCTCACCTGGACCGGAGCATCCGGGCCGGGTTGTTATTCCTGCCGGGAATGCCCGGGGGGCACAGCTGGCACCGGCTCTGCCACTGGGAGTGACACACCGGTCCCAGTTCCCACCCAGTCCCGGCTCGGCCGCCACTGGGGAATCGCTTTATGGCCCTGGGAGTTGCCAGGGAGCTCAAAGGTGATGGGCAGAGCCGAGTCCCGGCTGCCAACGAGGGACTGATCGCCAGGAGCCTCCGGGAGCCGCTCATTCCTCTTCCTTCCTCTTCCTTCCTCTTCCTTCCTCTTCCTTCCTCTTCCTTCCTGTGCCCACTCTTTGTTCTCGGGGCCATAACTCGGATTATTGACCAACCAACCCCCCAACCCCAGCAAACCTGTGGTTTGGCAGCTGTGGCACTTCCCCAAATACAGGAATCTGATGCTCCTGGGACCTCCCTCCCTCCCCAGTTACCCCTCCAGTGTCCCAGTGCCTGTGACACACAGGGTGCAAACCCAGAGCACTCATTCCCAGCAAACCAGAGTCATTCTTCCCCCACAGCCTGGGCTTAAGGGGAGGAGAAAAAAGGAAGAGGCCCAAATATTGAAGTTTCTTGTAAATGAAAACTCTTATCTACTGCATTATACAGCTCCAAGCTGAGCAGTCTCAAGTCAAGGTGCTGCTTGGACAAGAAAGTCTGATGCAACTGAGATGTTGCAATAAGAATTGCACACGAAAATATTTCTTCCTTGTGAGTGCTGAGCAAACAGCTCTGAGCAGGAATTGCACCTTCCCAGGGCCCAGCTGGGCTCCATCGATCCCTCTGCTTTACTGCAAGCCCTAGAAATGATTTTCAGTTCCTGATTATGATTCATCTTGAATGTAGTTGATCATTAATTTTTTTTATTATTGGATTTAGTGGGAAATGTCTCAAAGACATTGCTCCAGGTTTTTAACCAGCCTCAGTTATCCCTTCCAGACTTGGAGAAGTTTCATTATAGTTTCATTATTTCTCCAAACGTCTCTGGGATGTTGTGTGGGTTGGCAAAGCTGGTTGGAAAAGCTGGAATGGAAACCTGTATGTCAGCACACAGTGCTGGGACCTGAACCAAAGCTCAGGGATCCTGAGGTGGTTTCAGTGACATAAATAAGGCATTTTTAAAGGGAGAAAAAATCCTTTAATAAGAACTTTTACAGTTCTCCAAAGGGTCAGTGAGGGAATTACTGCACAACCAGATGAGCATTTTCCACCACAACAAATGCAGGGATAGAGAGCTGGTTTAATTTACTTACCTGTCATATACCCTGGTTTTAGAGGAGTTTATTGTCAGATCATACTGGTATTTTCTGTTCTCTTCACCAGCATCCTTGGTTGTGCTGCAAACAGCACCACGAGCAGGGGCAGCACAGGGACCTCCCTGTGGGAAACTTCCACTTGTGGGAACCACAAGAAAGAAGAAGCAAAGATTTCCCAGCCTGAAAAGGGAGAAAAGAGATGCAAAGGAGTCAGAAATTAGAATGTGTCCTTTCCTTAATGAGCAGCACCCCTTTTGTGTCAAAGGAACATTAATCATTCTACTTCTCTACCCTGTTTTTGCTTTCTCCAGAATGAGTTAATTAGTTGCTTAACCAAGATGCTAATTGTTTCTTTAGAGGAGCTTGTGAGAGACATTTCCATCCTGTCAGAGCTGCCTCTACCCTCCCACTGATTACAAGCACTATTTATCTCCAGGAGCTCCAAGGTCTTTAATGACCCCCCACTCCCTCAGCCTTGAAAATAAGCACAAAATCAAACACAAGCCAAAGAAACCTTAAAACCCCAAACCAATGACTGAAATGTCCCCATCAGGAATCCAGGAAGGTCAAATTGTGAATGTGTAAATCTGATATACAGAATGAACATTTCAAAGCCAGAGATGGAAATACAACTTTCATTTCTGTCACAATGATATTTCCCTGGGCACCTCTCAAACGTGATTCATTTTGCTGGGGGGGTACATAATTTCAAACCAGCACCTGGAAAGAAACCTTATCTAGCACTTGCACATATATATTGTTTATAGGCTGGTAGACAGTCACTTCATGACATTAAAAATATATCAAAATTGAGCTGCTGAAATCCACCGATTTCATGTGTCTCAACAAATCCAGTGAATCCTTCCCATATTCTTAAAAATCAGAAGTTTATGAGACACAAAACCAGAGGGATTTTTAAATAAAAACTTGACATTTTTACTAAGAAAACTGTTGCAGCATTCAAAAAACAAATGTTTGAGCAGTGATTGAACACTCCCAGTGTTCACCTGCTTTAATCCTCTATTTCATATGAACTGACATGTGGTTCCAAATCATCATCCCCTTAATTTTGGTGCTGTGGGAAGTGCACGTGGCCCTCCTCCATCACCCTCCAAATTCACTGGTGTAGAGAGAGTTCTTAAATCTCAGGGATCACTGAGTGATTTTTTTTTTTACCTGTGAAACTGTTCAAAAAGATTTGAGGGCAAAAAAGTGACCCACATGTATTTTGTGGTCTGTGTCTTGTTTCCAGAATAGAACATACCAGTTTGTTTCCAGTGTTCCCAGTGTCTCCCAGTGGCAGGAAGGACGATGCTCCCCTTGCTGAGGTTGGGTTGGGTTTGTCTCTGGGGACAAGTCTGGGGGACTCTGGGGGCACTTGGAGCTCCCAGTGCACAGACAGAGCCTTTCCCAGCAAGACAAAGGCAGGACAAGAACTGCAAACCAGTTCCACACTGGGGGAAAACCCCCTGGTGTCCTGGGAGCACCACCAACACCCAGGGCATGTCAACCTTCCATCCCAGAGCTTTGCAGAGAGTGCACAGGAGAAAAGATACAACAGAATCTTCAATATGGAAAATCTATTTCTATCTCTGGGGAAAAAAACCCAAATCTGGTTTGTGTTCTGGCAGCAAAGTATCACAAACAGAACCAGTTTAACAGAGGTGAACAAGGCCTTTGCCATCATGAATTCTGCACCATTTTTGTCAGTCATAAAGTGCCACCAAATCTATTCAGGTATTTTTCTTCAAATGTCTGACCTTCTTACAATACTTTTCCTGTTCATTCTCGCTTGTAAAGGGACAGTTCAGGTGCTGAATGTTAACAGCTCAGATTATGGAGAACTGCAGCATCACCTTCATCACATTTGCACTCACGTAACAGTTTCCCAGAGTCTCCAAAGAAGTCTGATTTGAAGGGAAAATTCCAGCCAGCACTAAAACAATGGATGTTTTACTGGTTGAAGAGATAAAGGAATTAAATCTCCCAACACTGATCCTGCTCCATGGAAAACTTGTCTCCTGACCAGGGCAGTCCTGTGCAGCAGCCAAGCAGCTCTGGGGGCTGTAACAGGAAAATCCCAACCAACAGCAGGAGTTGGAGGACTGGGAGCTCCCTGGCAATGAGGAGACACCAAGTGAGCAAAAGCAACCACAAATAAAAGGCACTGGCCTTGTGCAGCCTCAGGGTTCCACTCAATCAAGTGTGGGAACTGAATCCACCTCACTTGGACTGTGGGAAATACAGAGAAAAGAAGTTTAGTTAAACTTGGACAATGGGCATCCAGGTTAATTCCTGAGGGATTGGTTTAGGCTGTTTTTAATAGCAGCAGGATTTAAAGCAGATTGAGAAATCTGTACATTTGCACATTCGAAATAAAACATGAAACCTTTGAAATTATTTATTCCTTTATCACCAGGGAAAGTCCTTTGTTTCTCTCTCTTGTTTTTCAGCTTCCTCTTCCAACAGGGCTCCCTTTCACTGTGTGCAACATGTGAGTTCTTTGGAAAAACCATCTCACCCACATTCTCCAAAAGGAATTGGTCAAACAGGGCCATGTCCATGGGAGAGGCCAGTCAGGGCCAGCACAAATAAATGTGTTGCAGGAGATGTGGGGACACAACAGACCCCACAGAACTAAAAACTGCTCTGGGGTGAATGACACAGCTGGATGCACAACCAAAGCTGCAGGAAAAATACAGGAAAAGGGTTTTTCTTGCACTATGAACTTCAGTGCTGCAGGGAGATGAGAGCAGAAGTAAACATAAAACTTATTATTTCAGACCAGTAGGAATAAAAAGGATCCTAAATTTGCCATCATTTTTAGCAGATCACCGAGCAGGAAAGAAGAAAGAGCTCAAAGATATGTCCTTCTTTAAAATGAACATTTTCTATAATTCAGCTTACAAGAATCTTCCTGGGACTTTGATGTGTTATGTCAGTTCCTTTCTGGATGGCAAGAAATCCTCCAAAAATATTGCATTCCTTTGGCAACATATTTAATGTGTCTGTCCCAACTCTTTCTAAAAGAGCTTCATAAAATCCCTTTTCTGCAATTCTAGAATATTTCACACACTCCTTTGATTTAAGTTTTTACAGCGATTTCATTGAAACAACCCATGAAATGTGGATTTTTTCCACATACATTTACTGAGGTGACTGGTGTCCTTTCCTTGGGTATTTCTGAACTTCAGGGCAAAATTTCAGACAAGGTGGAGCTTATTTTTGAAAATCAGGACTGTGAGAAAATACAGCACCAGGATGCAGATGTTTGCATTACCAGGAACTACAACTAACCTGCTATTTTCCTTTCTATATCACATGTAAGGCAAGAGGACATAAAATAACACAAGTCCCCTCTAACGTAAATTCTGTTATTCCAAAATTTTTATTTTATTTCCTAAAGCAGCAGCAATTTTTCATTTTGATGCCCATATGAATGATGTGGCATCCAGTCAAAAGAAGGTTTGGCTGGGGAACTAAACATTACCAAGTGAGCTGAGTATTACAGACATTTCAGCCACAAACTGCTTTATTTGCTTTCCAATTACCTGCCAGAAAAGTCTTTCATTTTTTGGTGATACCATATAGAAATTGCTTCTCAATCACAGTTCAGAGAAAACATTTTGTGCTTAAGACTAACAGAAAAGGGAAAGAAGATTGGGAAGGATGAGGAAGGCAATTACATTGATTAGCAGGATACAGACCACAGCCTAAAATTATCCTGTAGCATCTTATTAGAGCTGGAATACTTGCAGTATGGCCTAAAGTTGCTAGAATGAAAAAAACCTCAAAAAATCTACTTCAGTCAAAAAAAAGCTGCTCAGTGCAGACTGTTGTCATTCAACTGAGAAGAGTTATGGATTAATAATTATATAATGGTTTGGAGTGAGAGTTTGTGTTTGAGGGGGAGAAAGAGAAAATTTATGAAAATTACATTTTCATAAACGTAATGCACCATCAGACCACAGGGCTTCACCTTCCTGTTATTGTATCACACTGACACGTTCCCATGTGTTGATTACACTGTGTTTCCTTAGGAAATAACCCCCAAAAGTGGCAGAAGAGGTTCATGACAACCTGGCTGAGCCCCAGCAGGTCCCAAATGACAAGGTGTTGCTTGGGATCCCCCAGGATGTCCCTTTTTTCAGGGCTGTGCCTTCCAGGGCTTTTCCTGTCGCTTCTCTTACTGCCAGACACGGGCAGTGAGTCCCACTAAAAGCCTAAAAATGCTTTATGTGCATATATACAAGTATTTGTACATAAGACACAAGTGAACATCATTCCAAACTGAAGCCCAAAGGTCCAGGCCAGTGCAGAAGTGAGAGTGGTCATTTTAAGAAATATAATCTTGGCAAGTATGTCATTTTGAGGAAGGTACTGCCCTAAATACAGATGTTTGTGAAATCAGGCCTTTTTTCTTCTCATTCAGAAAATATAAGAGCCATGATATAGAACCTCTTATGGTTCCATTTAAATAATACTAAAAAAATTTCTACACCACCTGTCTATTGTATATGACATTGTATATGTGCCTGCACCCCTGGCCTTTGCAAAGAGCCCCCCAGGAAGGTCTTACACACAGCCAAACATATAAAGGCAAACATCCCATTCTTTTTTGTTATGGAAGAAGAGAACAAGTGAAAGTAAAAATATTCCAGACATAAATCCTTCCTGAGCTTCATCAGAAAGAAAACTTCCATCTCCATTCTTTCCATAACCTGGTTATCAGAAAAGAAAGGCCAGATAAGGAAATGAAAAGCTGTATATTCTGCCTCTCACTCATGCATTTGACATGTCACATCTCTCCAGCTCCTCTCTGCTCTTTGATGGACAGTTCTGCATCTGGGGGCCTTGTCTTATCCCTAAAAACACTGAACACACCAGTGATCAGAGCAAACAACAGCACCATGTCAGGGCTCTAAAGCCCTTCCCAGCTCTCCATGGTCAGGAAAAGTCCATCTTTAAGGATTTAAAAGCATTACAGAATTTTAGGCCCAGTTATCAATTTGCTGGTTGGGTCCCAGAGAGTCTAAAGCAGAGGTGGAGAAGGGAATGAAACGAGGCCTCCAGAACACAAATGTCACTCCAGTAACCAGGGCAGCCCTGGCCTGGGCAGTGAGGAAACTCCTGCTGGGGCAGGAGAGCCCAGGGGACAGGGGTGGCCCAGGGGACAGGGGTGGCCCAGGGGGACAGGGTTGGCCTAGGGGACAGGATGGCCCAGGGGACAGGGGTGGCCCAGGGGACAGGGGTGGCCCTGGGGACAGGGATGGCCCAGGGGACAGGGGTGGCCCTGGGGGGGGACAGGGGTGGCCCTGGGGACAGGGGTGGCCCAGGGGACAGGGATGGCCCAGGGGACAGGGATGGCCCAGGGGACAGGGGTGGCCCTGGGGGGGGACAGGGGTGGCCCAGGGGACAGGGATGGCCCAGGGGACAGGGGTGGCCCTGGGGGGGGACAGGGGGGGCAGGTCGTGCCCCCACCCTGCTGGGAGCTCTCTGCATTTGGGGACGTTGACTTGGCAAACCCAGGTACCTGCAGCCCCCCCGTGTCTGGGTGGGTTTGGGCAAATCTCTCATTTCTCTGACTCTCTCAGATGAGAAGAGTCCCAGTGCTGGGGAGATGTTCCCTCGTGCTCTCCCGTGCTGCTCCAAGTCCTTTGGTTTGCCTGGGAGTTGGTTCAGTCCAATGCAAACCTCTGAGTGCTCCTCACACTTCAGCACAAGCCCATGGATTTCAAACCCCAGCAATGGCACAATTTAGTTGCATTTTAGCCCAGAAATGAGGGCACCAAAATTAGAGCAATTGTCTGAATAATAATTTTTTTTTGTTTGTTCCATTTAATATTCAAAATCAAAGTGAAGTGGCCTCTAAAAGACAATCTAATATTTATAGTGTGTATGATTATAAAGCACTTAGGATCAAAATTATGTTGCAGATGTTCATGTGGGAACTCAGCAATGCTGAAAAATTCCAAAAGGAAGCAGAAAAATTGAAAATAAACTGGAAACTGACCAGAAGATCCTTTATATGTAAAAACCTTTTATGCAACTCTGTTTTTGTCAGAATGTGCTGACTCTAATTTCACTTCTCTGAATGGGAATTAAAGTGCCTCAAAGAGAATAGTTACTTATTTATATGAAATGGAAAGAACAAACAGAGAGGCTAAAAAGACTCTCAATTCACCAGGGCACAGCTCCCCATCAGTCAAGGGAAAGCACCCTCAGGACCTGATCCCAGCACTGCTGGGAATGTCCAGTGACATTCCTGCTGAACCAGGGCTGGACTCAGCACAGGGACTGGACTCTGCTCTGCCCAGAACAACCATCTCCAGGCAGTTTTGAGACTGACATGAACCACAGAATCCTGCCCAGGGACTCCTTCCTGGCAGTGCTGAAGCACAGGGAGAGCCCCAGGAGGGCTGTGGGAGCACTGGGGAGGGACAGGGGTCAAGATCCCACTGATCTCACAGGTTTCCTTGGCCTTGGAAACCACCACAAATTTCCATCTAAAAATCTGAGCGTAAAATGCATAATAACAGGTACCTGTGAAATACTCCTTGGAAGCATTAATTCCTTTTTAAAAACAGTAGCAAGACTCCCTTCAATCCTGTCTCTCTTTTTTTTAATCCTATACTGTCATCCTCCCTGAGATAAGGGAATTAGGATGCACATTTTGCATTTAAATAAACTAGATAGGTAAAATAGGACAATACAACAAAAACTATTTAACAAGACCACAAAAGAGTATAATACAAAAGCTCACTTGTGGGCAGAGTATTTCCCCCAAACCCAAGTTAATACATCTCAGAACCAACTTTTACAATATGCCAATTCAAGGCTAGTTTTCCTGGAAAGGTTTATAACCACCTTATTCTACCTGTGACTCATTTCCTCTGGGATCTTCCTCGTTCCTCCATCTGTCAGGGCACAGAGACAGAACACTGACCTTAGGAAATGCCACCTTGTTCCAGAAACAATGAGTCACTTGAGAGGCAGCTCAGGCACTGAGGGGGAAGGGGGAGAGCACAGGGCTGGGGGTGAAGCTGCTCCACTCACACCCACAATTATTGCAGCTCCTTAAACCATTCTGGCTCTTTCTGAAGGCAGAGATCAGGGAGAAGTGGCCTGCAGGGCCAAAGGGGACTCAAGGCAGACCTTGAGCAAGGAATTATTAAGTAATTTTGGGAAACGTCACATTCCCATAGGAAAACACACAAAGCAAGAGGAATTAACCCAGTGCCTTCAGAAGCTGTTTTTACAGATCAGATGCACTGCAGGGAAGGAGCATAAGCAGGGACTCAAAAGTGTGTTAAACAAGTGAGATCTAGGAAAGTGTCACTTCCCCCATTCCCTCAGGCTGCATGTAGGGAATACAGTGGTTTTATGTAACTCAGAGCTGTGCAGCAGAACTGGGCCAGGCCTGATGAAGCACCTCTGGGTTGTTCTGCAGTGTGGTTATTTTATACAATTAGGCAGGGCCAAGAAAAATGGGCTGGGGGGAGGCAGGAGGCTGCAGTGCTCCTTGTGGGACTGTTTTGGGCTCCACAGGGCCTGTGCCCCCAGATGCTCATGCTGGGAACAGACACTTCTTGTCAGAACCTCTGGCAGGTTGAAGATTCCTCTCCCAGTCCGTGTTTAAGCTCTGGTTTCTGGTAAGGTCTGTCACAAACTCTGTGATAAGGAGATGAAGGGTAAGCATTGGCAAATTGTTATTTCTGCTCTGAAACCTCATTTGAAACCTTAAGATAAAAAGCAAACACTTGCCTCTGTCATCCCGAAGATTCCCTACGTTTCCTTCCTTATTGCTTTGCAACAAGTGACTTGTGCAGTCATTTATGTGAGTGCAGGATCAGGGAGATAATGAGCAATCACTTGTCTGACTCCAGAAGTAAGAGGCACCGTGGAATGAAGGTGGTATCAGCACAGCCAGTGTCAATACTGAACACAAAAGCAATTTAAGAAATCCGATTCCAAACCTGATCTTCATTTACATCTGGTTGCAACATTTGAGACAGTGTTATGTGGCCTGTGTTGTTAATTACTGCTTAACTCATGGAAATGAGCACATTGTCATTCTCTTCAAGGTTGCTTAAGTCTGAAATGTGCCTTTAAAGCAGAACGAGAAATATCAGACTGTGAAAACATTCTGAACAATGGTCTAAAATGAAAAAAGCAAAAGTATTTTCTGCTGCTACTCTTTATTTTCTAAAATACTCAAGATTTTAAGACACTAAATTCTAACTCATGAAAAGCTGTTTTTTTCATCTGTTCTGAGGGCTATTTATTTGGTTGTAGAACTTTATACCATCATAAACACTGGCACAAATTTCAGGTTTTAATTATTCTGTAATTAAAGAGCAGAACATGAAGCATTCAGTCACTCTGATGGTTTGTAGCCAAGGTTTGTTTCAACAAAAACAGCAAATATTTTTTGCTTGCTGATCTCTGATGCAAATGGAGAGACTGATTATTCAGAGAACTCCATTTCACTATAACCCAAACCTGATGACATTCAAAGTCAAGCACAACAAAAAGCATTTGGAAGCATAAATGCTCTTGGAGTGTGATGTGTAAATGACTTCACTCCCAGGCTGACTTCTGACAAAGCCCAGTTTGGGCAGGAGCTGCATTAGGTCATGGATCTGTTCTGGAGTCAAGGAGAACAGTTCTTATCATGTTCTTCTTGCTTTTACTGTGACACAGAGACACCTGCAGCCAAAGCCTCTGCCAAGTCCTAGTGCTGCAGCTTGTCCAGAGTGTGTGAAAGAGCTTCTCCACCTCTGCATCCCCCAGCTGTGCTGCTCCCAGAGTCTCCTGGGTGTTACCACAGGGATTCCAAGCTGCCTTTGTAGCTTTCAAAGCACTTGTGATTTGTGCCTTCCCACCGAGGCTGGTACAACCTGCTGTCCCCTCTGTCCCCTGGGGCTCAGTCACCTCGTGCAGCTGGGGCTGAGCTGTGGCCCTGAGGTGGGTGATGGAATCCACAACTGTTTGACAGCATTGCCTTCAACAGGCACTGCTGTGAGCCTGGCAACTGTCAGCCAAACTTCCTGGAATTTGGCTCCTTGGTCAGTTACTGATGTAAGCCCAGCTGAGCTGCTGTGAACAATGTTCAGAGACAGACTCAAACCCTTGTGTTCTTTCTTCTTTTCTATTTCTTAATTATTTCAGACAACCTGAGTGTTGTGGGTGTTGATCTTGCTGTCCCTTCTCGTTACATCAGCACTCAGTGAAGTTACACACTGAGTTATAAACCCCAAGTGCTGGGAGTTACAGCCCCTGCAATAAAGGTGCAACGTTTGCAGGGTCCTTGTGACAACATTCAGTGACATTGCTGGAGGTCAGAACACAACCCCAGTGACCCCAGTGGGAGTTATGGGCACAACAGAACCCCAGAGTGAGTTATGGGGCACAACAGAACCCCAGAGTGAGTTCCCATCACACCAGACCAAACCAGAAGCTGCTGCTTGGCCCCTTCACTGCTTTTCTTGGCAGTTCAATGACAAAGTCTTTTGGCAAAATCATCCATTTCTGCAGCTACAGCAGCATCTTTCCTGGTGCAATTCTAGATTTGATAACACCAAGAAATAAAGTGGAGGTCTTTTCTAAACCATATTTTCTCTGATTTCCTAAAATACAGGTACATAGCACATACAGACACATTCAGGGGGATTGCCTCCAGAAATCTGAAATAATCCAAACCAATTTCAAGGCTAATCCTCTAGGAAGTTCCACCTTTTCCTGACGAGCAAAGGCCGTTGCCAACTGGTGCTGGTGGTTCCTGGGCTCCACCAGGAGCTGACCTGTCACACCTTGTGCTGGTAGAGAACCAAAGAACAGCAACACACACTGAGGTTCCAAAAGAAACTGCAGGTCAGGAGTTTTGGATGGAGGGAGGTGCCAAGGAATCTGCACAACCCAAAGCACCCCAGGACACGAGTGAGCTGCTAAGTGCTGACAGTGGCAGGTAACAGGCAGAGAGCTCAAATATTAAATGGCTCCGTATCAAACAACTCTGGCTCTACTGGACATAAGAGCAGGATAAGAAAGAGTTTACCACTTATTTTAAAGCTCTCTGTGTATTTTGCAATCATTAACCAGGTAGTCATTGTAAAGGTTTGATGATGTAAATGAACCACCTATTTTGCAAATAGAAAAATGACTGTTGGTGTCACAGCAAGAATAAAAATTCAAGAAGCAGTGGCCCAGCCCTACACCCCATCCCAACAGGATTCACACTAAACTATTGCCTGTAAAAATGTACCATTGTGCAGAATATGTTGGTTTAACCCACATTAGCTGAGTATTTAAAAAGTCACAGAGCCTGGCAAATTCACAGCTATAATTTTAAGAGCACAATACTTCAAAGGCAAACAGCAGGCAGACAATGTGGATTCAGGGCTCTCTCTCCTATATGTTTTTTCCTATGTGTACATGTTTTAGCTTTGCAGGCCACTCCCATTTTTAAAGCAAGATTAACTAATTATTTTGCCCCACTTACACATGTAACAACATTAAAGTAGGTCAGTGCCACTTCTTAGATATTAATGTTTAGTGAAAACAGTATCTTGTCCTTAGGGAAATATTCTACAGATTTGAATAGAAAAAAAGACACTTTTCTATTGACTTAGATTCTGAACACAAATTTATTAACATCTTTCATTTTTTTCTTAATGGACTCAGAAGGTGCCTTTCTTGAACTATAAAAACTAAAACTTCCTCTCTGAGCTACATGGTGCAAGAAACAAAAATAGTAAGAATCTGCCAGAGCAGAAGTACAATTAGACATGTCTTTTATAAGTTTGCAGTTGCTCACAGCCCAGATTTAGGGGGTTTTCACTGCAGAGATTCCCAGGCACTGGGGCACGTGGAAGATGAGCAGAACTGCCTAAGAAAAAGCTCAGATACCTCTCCTGAAAACATTTGCAATCAGTTTGAGCCAGGCCCAAGGGAGGGATAAGCAGGGGGAAGACAAGTGTTTCAGGAGCAATGCATTTATTCCCTGCCTGCTCCCTCCATTAGAGCACTTGGCTGCCCGAGCTCTCCTGGAGGCACTTCCAGTTGGGAATTGTTCCCTGTCCCCACCCCAGCATCACTCACTGCCAGGCACAGGGAACCAGCTGGAGAGGAACAGCTCTCCCCGAATGTCCTCATAAATTCCCTGGCAGAAATAACTGTGCAGCTCTCCCCAAACCCTTCCTTTTATTCATGGCAGCAAGGCAGTATTTCTGTCCAATAAATCTCAGCTTCACCTCCTGCCTGGAGTGGAAGATGCACCACGTTGGGCTGCTCTGCCTCCCTCCTTATTACAGGTCCTGTAAAACACTAAATTCCCAGGATTGCCTGTGGCAGGAATGTGCTCTTGGAGAACAAATATGTACGAGGGAAGTTGAGCATCACCACTGCCCCCACACTCCAGAACAGCTCCAAGGGCCCTGGAAAGGGCAGTGGGATCAACAAGCAGAAGAGAAAGACCCCAAACATATGTGAACATAAGCTGGAACCTGAGCAAACCCTAAAGCAGAGCAGACTGTAATGAGTGACAGCACTTGGGGCATTAGCCCAGACTGCAGGTCCCAGTAATACACAGGGACTGAATGGGCAGCACAGCAGACACTGTTCCCTTCCTGCTGGATAATTTCCCCTGTCTGTCACATGCTGAAAATATTTGCTGTTCCACAGAAATGCTCTGAGGCCACCAAAGTTAAAACTACCAGATGCCACAAGTATTACAAGAAGCACAGGCAGGTCAAACTTGTGGTTATTTTCTTGAAGCTGAACTGGCTTCAATGCAGCTGCTCCATCACTGGAGGAAATTAGCTGAACCCTCCACATTTTAAAATTAATAAATCCCTTAGCAGCTGTCCCACAGTCCTGACTGCAGAACTGAGAGAGCCAGACCTCAGGCCCAGGGGATTCTGTGTGGTTTTTCTTATGAAATGACTGATGCAAACTGTGTCAGGAGCCAGCAAGAGCATTGCCACTGTCTTTTGCAGTTTGTCTAAAGAAAAATTAAGAATCTACCACATTCAAACTGAAGGTGAACCAATTCATATGCCAAGTGCATGGCTTAAGTGCCCATAAAATATCTCAGGTTGTGTTATGTATAACAGAGTAGCTTCTCCAAGGTAAGTGTAGATGCATCACTGATTTCACATCTCCTCTGACACTGCGTTTTCCTGGACTTCCAGTATTTGTCATTGTTAAAGCAAAGTCAGTTGTGTCTTTGAACTAAACTGCCCTGTAAAGGGACCAGGGGCAGAGACTCCTCCTAACAAGTGTAGGAGTGAATAAAACCAGCTTTAGTGCCCAGCTCTGCTGTACATTACAGTGCAGGTACCACGGCTCTCTGTAGCCTGGATGCAAAGGGAAACAGTTAAGGCACCAGTCTGTTCATCATTCCACTTCTCCTTCCCCAGCAAGAAATCTTGAATCAAACAAATTCAAATTCAGACATTAACACCCACAGCTTTTGGGAAAACAACCCGTCAGACCCTGCAGAGCCACCCAGGGCAGTGGGCCCTGAACCAAGGGCTCCAGGGCAAGGGCAGCCTGATGTGCTGCAGCCCCTGCACAGCCAGGAGCCCCAGTCCTGCCCAGAACAGGCTGTAGAACTGGCACTGCTCGAGCAAATACTTGGTTGTTTCTCCAAAGCCTCAGAGCACAAACACTCTCCTGGTTCCTGAAAGGTGGAACGTGGTGCTGTTGGCAGGAATATCAATCAATATCACACATCCAGCTTTTACTCCACAGGGGAGGCTCCTTGTGGTGCTGTTTGCAAAGCTGACAACAAGTTTGCAGCTCTCCAATGTGCTGCACAGCCTTTGTTCCTCCTTCTTTTCTTTGCCAGTGAGGACTAAGTTCTCCTAAACTGAGTCTTTTTCTTCTTTTTTCGATGGGGCTGTGGGAGACAGGGTGGAAATGGCCCCAAAACTCATTCTCTGCAAGATTAATGGGAAGTCAACCTTGCACAGCTGAACATTCTTAATCACTCCTATACATACACCTTATGTGAGGAATAAAGTCAAAATGCTGTGGTTACTGAATGGTGGCAAACCTAAAAAAAGCACAACCCAGATGAAGGATACTCAAGTGTCTGCTTAATTACAGTTAAATACAGGAGAACACGGATGATTTCAGCCTTCAATACCCCCTGCACCTGGCACTACCCACTTCAGAGCCTCAGCACTCCAAGCATCAGCTTTCAGATGGCCCTGGAAGTGGGAAAATGGGATGCAGGTCCCATGGGGATGCCCCAAAATCTCCTTCCACACTGATGGTGCTCAGATTGATCCTCCTACTTCTGTGCTACTTCTCTGTGTGTCATTAGAGGTTATGACTCAACATCGTGGCCAGAATGTGGATGTTTTCAGTTCTGGAACAATCTGTTCTCACCACTGAACTTCAGGTCACTTCAAACACTGGGGATACAGGCCAGGGATGGCTTTCACACAGGGAAAAAGTGATAGAAACTGAAGGAAATGGTAGCTAAGAATGATTGTCAAAGCAGTAGAAAGTAACTGTATGACTGAAGAGCCTTGAAAAATTACTATTTCTAGGAAAACCAGAGGTGACCATTTTACAGTCTGTAGTACAAGAAACATGTCACTGGGGAGGGGGCAGGTGGGATGGGGCATGCAGGAAAAATGACACTTTTTCCATGGATTTGCAGTTTCTGGGGGATCCCACAAAACAGACAAGGTCACCTCACCTGTCACTGCAGTGCACTCACCTGGGGAGAGAACTGGTCACAATGAAAAGCAGAGAGAAACACCATAATAATGGCTTTCAACAATGGACTCCAAAAAGCTGGACGGGGAATTTTAGGTAGGCAGAATGTAATTATCCATTTGGAATTCAGCCAGATCCACACAACTCTGAACTCTGCATTTGCTGCCAGTCTAAATAACACCCCAACCCCAGCATTTGCAGTGGCAGGGCTAGCCGCAGCTCAAGGATTAAGCAGCAGGTACCTCGTGAGCTGTGTGAGGATGGTGACAGCAAACCCTGCAGTCTGGGAGGAAAAAAAGCCAGGAAAAAAGCCAGAAAAAAAGCCAGAAAAGTATCAGGCAGCATGACAAGCACTCTGTTACTTCGAAGTCAAGGGCCAAACCTTTTTCAGACATTAGAGATTTAAAATGTTATTTGACATATCAACGTGCTTGCAGCCATGTGGCTTCTCTTCAGAGCTGCCACCCAGAGAGCCCCTCCATCCCTGCAGCCCCTGGGGACCCTCCCACATCCCTGACAGCTCCAGCACAGGCCTCCCCTCCCTGCTGCTCTCTGTGGCCCTGCTCGGACCCACAGGAGCTCCTGTTTCCAGAGGTGCAGCTGAAGCTGGAAACAAGTGCCAACTGCATCAGGTCTTTGCAACCAGACACACTCTGAGCTGTTCCAGCACTTCAGTCCCCTGCAATCCACGGGCTCCTGATCTGCAGTTCCCCCACTGCTGGGAAGAGACAAGTGTGTTACCCCTGTCAGCACCACGGGCTGGGGAGCAGCCCCAGAGGGACCCACGTCCTCCCCCTGCCCAGTGCTGGGCTCTGGGCTCCCCTTTTCCTCCACTGTTCAGCGCCATTTGAGGGACAAACACAGCAGATGTAGAGCAAGTAAAACCCTCCCCAGCTCCTGAACTCTGTTCCCTTCTGACTCACCAGACAGAGCACCAGTAATTTCTGCAGCTTCCTGGTCTTTCAGGGCATGGCCAGAGCTCAGAGAGGAGGAGTAAAACCCAGAGACTGTAAGGGGAAATGCAGGATACACTGGGAACACCTTTCTTGCTATCGAGATTAGAATAATAGTGGTATCTTTTATAAACATGTAAGATTGATGGATTCTGCTGCAGGGGATGAACCTGTTGTGACTTGAGAGCTTGGAAGGAAGTTCTCCTGAGGTGATGCCTGAGCTGTTGGGTCTAAAGGCACAGAGTAGTTCAGAGCAGACAGGAGCCCTGGAGATCCAACACCCCCAGGAGCAGCAGCTCCAGAGGAAGGTCAGGTCTCTCAGGGCCGTGTCCACTCCAGGTCTCTGTGTCTCCAGGGCCAGAGGCATCACAGATACTTCTTTAAGGAATTCAGAGATGCAGACAGGAGCTCTCACAAAGGTACCAATTCTTCTGTAATCCTCCTGGGGAGACACTACCTCCCAAAACACCCACACTCGTATTCTAATCCTCCTTTAACCAAAAGGAAAGGGGAGTCTTGCAAAGGATGATTGGAGAGAATCCATCTAAGATATTACAAGGAGCCTGTCTCTTCTAATTATTTCCTGTCTAGGGGAATAATCTGTCAGGTTAAATTAACTATCTACACTGAGGAGGTGTAAATATCCATCAAATGGTAAATAACAATTTCCTAAATATCAGAAAAACCTCAGAACAATAGCACTATTCCCTATTACTGTAGCACTATGGATGCCCAGAATTTAAACTGATGAACCTGTTTAGAAATCTCCCCAAGTTCTCAGTGCCCTCCTTCCTTCAGGCAACTGAGCCAGTCAAACACAACATAAACTGTTTGTTCTGGGAGAGGTGGGTACGACCTCAAAGCCACAGTCTTTTATTCAAGCAACTTAAATACTTATATTTTTTAGAGCCACTTGAAATTGTACAAGGTAGTGGAAAAAGGACAGGAGAAGGAATCATGTACTCTTTCTTCTCTCTGCACTGTAGAATCCACTCATGCTCCAGACAGGAACAGACTAAAGGGCAAACTCTTGTGCAGCCAGATTATAATATCTCTAGTTTGTTGTGGGTAGCTTGCCCTTATTTTTAATTATCAGTTTATTACGTGTTTTATGGCTGTTAACCTAATTAGCTACTCCATCAGAAGTGGGATAACTACATTATTTCCAACACAAAGTAGTTAAGCTTTAATAGAATGACTCAGAGCAGTTTTGTTGGATTCAAAGAATTAATCAGAACTAACTTTCAGGAAAGTATGATACTTGTTTTCATTCAGAAATTAGCTGCAACAATGTCTTTAATGCAACTCCTCTGACAGCCTTTTAATTGTGTTTAACCAAACCCAGCCTTTTCAAAACTGACTGCTAAACTTTTAAACCTGAGTTTAACTGGAAGCTCAGTGAATGGACACAGCCAGTCTGAGAGTGCATATTCAGCTCAGGGGATGAGCTGAATGGGCTTGGAGTGAACTCAGATCAAAACTGACAAAAAGCATCAGCAAAATGAAGACTGAATTTGCCATTAAACCACCCCAGGGATGTGAAAGCTCTGTGTGACAGCTTTGAGGGGCTCCCCCCTGCTGTACCACAGGTCTGTGGTGCTGCCCAGACCTGGGCACATCCAGGCAGGGCAGCCCTGTCCCCCCGGCCCAGAGGCACCACAGGGACCTGGGGGCTCCCCAGGGACCTCAACTGCTGCAGGATTAGGAGGGAGGATGAGGGTTGGAAGGGAAGCTCAGCTCCCATCCCCAGTAGGTGCCAAACAAACAGCTCAGGGGGTTGAAGGTGTTATTTGACTGTCAGCAAACAAGAGCCACAGCTACACTCAGCATACTGGATAAATTATTCAAAGTACAGCAGTACAAGTCTCATTTCCTGGCAGAAATCCTTTCCCCTGCTCCTTGAACAACCCAACTAGTGAGGCAGAAACCAGACATGGCCATCTCAGTGGATTCTGTACTTTGCCTCCTTCCTGCCCTACTGATGGAAATGAGCTGATTGTTTTAAGAGAGCTCATGTTTAAAACCTCTGATGGTGAATTTAGTTCAAGGGCTAAGGAGAGCAGGAACCCATAATGCAGTTATGTTACATAGTTTATTTGAAAGAACTGCTATCAAGTCCACTACAACTAACAGTGTCTGTGCCACTAAAAGACAAACAATAAATACAGAATATTATGCTGTGTGATTTTCTGCAGCAGCAGTTTATTATTAGATTTTATTTAAAGGATGGCACAAGTATTTGAACAGGCTAAGTGGCAAGGAAGCAAAGCATTCTAGGACATTTTCATTTTCAGGCTCCTGATTGCAAAGCAGATATTCTTTCAGCAGCCAACTCTGCCAGAGAAGTTGCTTTAGATTGTTCTGTGAGCTTTCAAACAGAGAGAAGAACTTGTAGCCAAGCAACACGTTTGAACAAAAAAATTGCTGCTGGCAAAAAATTGGCACTGCAAGAGCAAAGTCCCAAAGCAGCACATCAGCACTTGGCATGGGGAGCCTGGGGGTGAAGCCTTGGGTCACTGGGGATGTGCCAGGACAGGAGCTCTTGTGAGTGCCCAGGGCACAGGAGTGTGTGGCACAGCAGAGCAGCACTCGGTGTGGTTGGCACCATGTGCTGGGGATGTTCCAGGTGAGCCCTGGAGCTGCACAGGAGGGCACAGGAGGGCACAGGGCACAGGAGGGCACAGGACACAAGAGGGCACAGGGCACAGGACACAGAGCGCAGGGCACAGGAGGGCACAGGGCACAGGTGGTGGGTTCAGCACAACTTACTGCCAGACATTTCAGATCAGGAAACTGGAGGTGAAGCCTTATTTTCCAGTGTTCTTGGCAATGTGTGGCTGCTGCTGAGAACCCTGAGCACATTTGCAGCAGAGCCCAGGACGGAGTCCCAGCTCCTGCCCAAGGAAGCAGGATTTTCCTCAGAAACCTGTCCCAGCTCAGTCACTGCCCATCCCCTGCCAGCAGCCCCAGTGTGCTCAGAAGAAAGTAAAGCAAAGAGCTTGAGTTCTCAGCAGTGTTTCCAGGGCACAGAAAGCTGCTGCCCTGTTTGGGCTCAGCCAGAACACACTCCCTGCTCTTTTCTGCAATGAAAACTGAACCGAGTTGAGAAACTAAGACACGCTTTGGCCACAGCAGCTTTCCTGACCTTTCTCTGCCTCCTCTATGAAACCTGTGCTCCCTAACAGTCCTTTTAGTGCTCCAGCTCTGCAGCAGCACAAGGCCAGGGAAGAAGGTCCTTCTGAGCAATGACAATGAATTTGCAACAGGCTGATCTTGGGAGCTGCTGCCACTTCATGTCCCTGGGCATCTGGAGGTGCATCCATCCATGCTACTCCTGCTGCACAGAACTTTTTTGCTCTGAAATGTGTTAACACAAGGCTCAGTAACAGCCCTTTTAAGCTGAAATTCCACTGCACGTGTCTGTGTGTAAGGGAAGGTGACAGCAGTGACACCCATTTGGTTTTCTGTCATGAAGATTTGTGACTCAGTGGATTTATGTCATAGATGGGCACTGTTCATCCTCCTGGGAAAAAAAGAGTATCTTTTTTCATGTTATCCAGTGTTACTTTCCTTGAGCTCTCTGATTTAACTTGAAAAACACAATCACAATTTTACAGCTACAGATGGAAAATGGCATTTAACAAAAATGGCAGGTTAAATGCCAGATCAAGCATTTGGGAGAGGCTGCAGATAAGAATGATTCAGAGTCACAGTTCTCTAGATTTGTTTAGAGAAAAGGGATTTTTTTCTTAAGTAGCAGATTGAAATCTTGTGGATTGAATTAGAAAAAAATCCAAGGCTCTATGTTCACTTCTCCAACTGTTTAAAAAATAAAGTATTTTAAAATCCACTTCATATTCTCAATCCTCATCTCTGAAACCCCCCTGTGAGACATCCTGCAGCAGAAAGAAGCAGCAATAACTTCAGGGCCTCTGTGTCTATTTGGCAGCCAGTTAACTTGTCAACACAGGGAGATTTACCATTAAGCTCTAACAGTATAGGCTATTCTGGCATAATTATTCTATAATGATTTTCTTTGACTATGGCACAGGAAAAAAACCCGGCTTGTTTACAGCTAATAATACTCCAGCCTTTATTTCAGACAAAAGTGCCAAGTTAGGAACAAGCTAAAGTAAAATTTAACTTAATATTTCTCAAAATGGTTATCCATGTTTTCCCCCTCCTGGCAGAAGTGGGATTTTTTGCCAATCCCTCCTCTGCCTGGTCTCACACCCCTCCTGTGTGTCTGAGAGCCAAATGCAGTATAACACATCAGCACTAGGGATGGGGCTGCCTTTCCCATTTCCCACACCTGGGATAGACCCGTGCCCTGCCCTTTTCACCCTCAAATCTCCCCTTTTCCAAACCCCCAGATAAATCAGCCTTGCAACAAGCTCCAAAGCCACTAAAATCTGCTTCCAACGATTCTGTTGCAGCAGGAGGAGGACTGTAGTCTCCAAGGTTACTAGGACACGATTTAGAAATTCCAAGCAGCTCATTGACTTGCACAGAGAAGTGTTCCCTGCAGGAACAGCCCTGGGAGAGCAGACAGACCTTGTCTGCACTGCCCAGCACTGCAGCCCAGCTCAGAGGGTCCTGCAGGGTGGGAAAGTCCTACAGTCACCAAACTCGGGCCCCAGAGCTGGTCCTGCAGGTGCCATCAGGCTCAGGGACCCCCACAGTGTCCTGGGCCTGTCCCAGGACACCCTTGGCCTGTCCCAGGACACCCGTGGCCAGTCCCAGGACACTCTTGGCCTGTCCCAGGACACCCTTGGCCAGTCCCAGGACACCCTTGGCCTGTCCCAGGACACCCTTGGCCAGTCCCAGGACACCCTTGGCCAGTCCCAGGACACCCTTGGCCAGTCCCAGGACACCCTTGGCCAGTCCCAGGACACCCTTGGCCAGTCCCAGGACACCCTTGGCCAGTCCCAGGACACCCTTGGCCAGTCCCAGGACACCCTTGGCCAGTCCCAGGACACCCTTGGCCAGTCCCAGGACACCCTTGGCCAGTCCCAGGACACCCTTGGCCAGTCCCAGGACACCCTTGGCCAGTCCCAGGACACCCTTGGCCAGTCCCAGGACACCCTTGGCCAGTCCCAGGACACCCTTGGCCAGTCCCAGGACACCCTTGGCCAGTCCCAGGACACCCTTGGCCAGTCCCAGGACACCCTTGGCCAGTCCCAGGACACCCTTGGCCAGTCCCAGGACACCCTTGGCCAGTCCCAGGACACCCTTGGCCAGTCCCAGGACACCCTTGGCCAGTCCCAGGACACCCTTGGCCAGTCCCAGGACACCCTTGGCCAGTCCCAGGACACCCTTGGCCAGTCCCAGGACACCCTTGGCCAGTCCCAGGACACCCTTGGCCAGTCCCAGGACACCCTTGGCCAGTCCCAGGACACCCTTGGCCAGTCCCAGGACACCCTTGGCCAGTCCCAGGACACCCTTGGCCAGTCCCAGGACACCCTTGGCCAGTCCCAGGACACCCTTGGCCAGTCCCAGGACACCCTTGGCCAGCAGATGCCCAGGGAACCAAGTGCTTTCCATTCCAGTCATACACAGCTCTGCTGTGACAGGATCAATTGCTCCATCATAGTCCCTGATGCATGCAGGAAGGGCAGCCTTAAAGATGTTTTTTGACCTTTCCTATCTCCATAAAATACTTTAGGGTAGAGCCTAAACATCAGAATGAATGTATATTCCTGCACTGGTTACAGAATGAGGCAGGTAAAGGTCTGGGCTCAGTTACCCAGGCAACTGCAAGCAGCAGGGCCTGCTCCTGCTCAGAGAATCTCGTTTTAAAAAGCATTCAATCCTCGAGTCTGCAGTGCTTCCAAGTAATTACATTCATATGGTGCATATATGCTGCAAAAATAGCTTCTTCATTTTCTGCCAGCCAAATTAACCATGAAAACGGACCAGTTTAAGAATGTAATTATTGTAGGCTAATTTGGCAAACTAGACAGGCACTGTTAGCTCAGCCCGGGCAGCCCTGTCTCCTGGGATTTCACTTGTCTGAGGCTTTTTTCCAAGAGCAGGACACTGGGAGCACGCCCTGGGCAGGAGGGCAGGAAGAGTTCCGGTGGAAGGGGCTCCTTGAGCTCCCTTCCTGCAAACACACTGCTGCAAATAATCAGCAAAAGCTCCGAATATTCTCAGTGCTGCAGTGGGGAAGGGCTAATCACCCCCACACTGGGAGCTGGGAGCAAATGTTCAGAGATTAAACAGGTCGGGAAGGATCCCGACAGCCCCAGCTGAACTGCACTCGGAGTGGGAGGAATGTGGAGTGGAAAATGGGACAGTTTGTGGGAGTAAAGCACCGGAGCTGTGGGGGGAGAGATCACAGCTGGTCCCAGAGGAAACGGGATTTGCTGCTCTGGGCCCCAGGACACTGAGGGGGAGCAGCTTCCACTCAGTCTTTTAGGAAGGTGTCCCCCACCCCAGGGCTCTGGGTCTGCTTGGAGGGAGAGCACAGGGCACATTGCAACTGTGCTGGGGCTGCCTGTCCCCTGTCCCCTCTTCTCTGTCCTCTGTCCCCTGTGCCCTGTCCCCAGTGCCCTGTCCCCTGTGCCCTCTCCTCTGTCCCCTGTCCTCTCTGCCCTGTGCCCTGTCCTCTGTCCTCTGTGCCCTGTCCTCTGTCCCCAGATCCATCCCCCCTGTCCCCTGTGCCCNTCCCCCCTGTCCCCTGTGCCCTGTCCTCTCTGCCCTGTGCCCTGTCCTCTGTCCTCTGTGCCCTGTCCTCTGTGCCCTGTCCTCTGTCCCCTGTCCCCAGAACCATCCCCCCTGTCCTCTGTCCTCTCTGCCCTGTCCCCTGTGCCCTGTCCCTTGTCCTCTGTGCCCTGTGCCCTGTCCCCAGAACCATCTCCCCTGTCCCCTGTCCCCTGTCCCCTGTGCCCTGTCCCGGCCACCTTCACCCCCAGCCCTGCCCAAATCCTCGGGATGTCTTTCTTAGGCCCTCAAATTCTGGAAATGTAGCTGGGAAGGTGTTCTGCTGCTCTCAACAACACACCCTCTTGTCCTTCCCCCACAACAGAATCCCAGAGCCAGGAGCTCAGCTCTGCTGGGCTCAGTTTAACAGCTCAGTCCTGATGGCCCTGCTGAGCCGTCCCTGAGCAGGGCTGGAACTAGAGATGAAGGAGGATAAGGCTGGATCTCTTTTTACATATATACTTCGTTTTTTTTCTCTCTGCTAATGGTGGGGATGGAAAAAAAGCCACATTCTGCTCAAATATTCTGCTCAAATACTCTGCTCAAATACTGCAGGTGAGTTTCTGCTAAAAGTACATCATTCTGAAAAAGCACTTATGGACTTCCAGGCTACTGCCCTGCCTGGATTACACCACATACACCTCAGCAAGGGGAGAAGCAAACCAGAAGCCTCCTCTACTGCTCCACATTTTGCAGGGATGCACTCTTGAAGAGCAGTGCTCTGACCTGCAGGTGACTGGTAAGAAAAGAATGGGTATCAATAATTGGAAAAGATTTTTTTAATGTTAGATGGTGATAACATATTTCAGTTCCTCTGCCATGAAAAGCAGCAACAGACATTAGGGCACAATGAGACCTATGAGCATGAATTCATTTTTTTGATGAGGATTGAAAGACAGCAACACAGAAAGCTTATAAAGACTATTTTTGAATGGCCCAAAACCAAGGACAAGTGTGGATTTTTACCATTTTGAGGAAAAAAAAAGACACTTCAAGAGATAGAGTGGCAATAAGTCAATGTATATAAAGTAGGAAAACAAGAATAGATGAAGCAGACAGAGAAAGTGAATAATAGCTGTGGGGAATGTTAGCCAGGGCACTGCCAACTGATTCTCCACTTCTTGTCTGTCATCTGGAGTGACTGTCACAGAAGCTGGTCACTATTATCTTGACTACAGACACTTTCTCTATAGGAGATTTATCAAGCTGGACATTTTAATGAAATACCTTTAGAAACAAAAAAATCTCTTTTTTATTATTTTTCATAAAGAGATGATAACTTGATGAGGATCTTTCAAAGTGTCTGACTGTTTTCTGATATAACACATGTATTAGCTGCAAAATTTTTAATATAAGAACAATTTGCTAAAAAAAAGATTACAATAAATCCATATGAAAACCTTTGTGTCTTTTTAATGGAAAGAACCTGCCATTTCCTGTCAAATGTTCTCAGTTGGCAATTATTGTACCTATATTTCTTTTTGCCTTTCATGTATTATGAGCCAGGTGGAAAAAAAGTGACTAACATCAAAGAACAAATATAAAAATGGGTTTGAAAAGCCTTACAAAGGGGGAGCCTTGGAAAACACACCAGATGACATTGTGGTGTCCAAGCAAGGCAGGAGTTATTAAACCTCACATCTAAGTTAGGAAAGAAAGGCTCACTGGGCAGAGGATAAAAGCCCCCAGCTGTTAACACAGAAAGAAGTAGCTGTTGTCATGTTTATGGACACACAGAGCTACAAAAGAGGGGCTGAAATCCCTGCTGGGACTGGCCCAGAATGGCCCATCTCTCCTGGTTGTCTCCTCTCCTCCTGTCAGTCCCAGACTGGATTTGCACCGAAATAAACACCTGGTTCTGAGCCAGAATCCTCAGCCCCACTTGGGGCTGAGCTCGTTCCCGTCCCTGCTGCTTGGTGGCTGCACCTTCTCCCAGGTCACTTCCACCCCCTCGAGGAGCTTGAGCTGTTGAGCCAAAGGAACACGAGGGCTGAGCTGCAGCAACATCCACATCTGCCCTGTTTGCCTGGGCTTGGACCACACCTGGGCACAGCCACGGGTCTGTACATTAATTCTGCAGGTGCTGGAGGCATTTCTGCCCATTTGGAAGAAGAAGAAGTGTTTGACAAAATGAATGTTCTTTTTACTTTTAAATTAAATGCAGAATTTCACTCAAATTAAAAACAGAACTTGAAAATTTGGTTGGTGGGGTCATCTGAGAAATTATTTCAACTGCAGAAATGTTTTATGGTATAAAAGTGTTTGCTCCAATTCAAGAAGTGATATACAGGCAGACCTTCTACTTAGAACTGTATTATCCATTCTAAAATAAACTGGACACCTGAATTTTTAATCACATCAACTATTCCAGCCTCTAATATTTTCACACTCTGAACCTGCAGAGAACACACTACCATTAAAATTCTGTCTTTATGTCTCTCCAAGTCCCAAAATCTGATTCTTTAGCCAAAGGAACTGTACTACAATCTTCATGAAATCTTTCATTTCATGTATTTATTAAATATTTGAATTAATTTAGAACCCCAGAATACAGGAGCCTAGTGAATTTTCCATCTATTCCAGTCTAGCTCTGGCCCATTGCTTTATGTGACATAAGCAATTCCTTTGCTGAAGCCCCTGTTTAAAGGTTTTGACAGTTTGCACAGGACATGATAGGACTTGTAATGTCATCACTGACAGGGCTACAACCTTCACTTGTTGACATCTTATCCAATAGTCTCATTCTTGTTCAAATCTTGGCCTGAGTGACTTAAAATGACACTTTTTCCATTGCCAGTGACTGAGTCGGTCAGTAATTGCTGCTCAAAATAATATAAATTCATAAAAAGAAATGATAGGAGATGGTTATTTTTAACATGTTTGACTTGGTTCCTGGAATATCCCTCAGTGACACAGAAGAATAACCCAGGCAGGGGTGACCCTGCTGGAAAGCTGGACTGCATTTCCTCCTGGCCTGACAGCACTGCAAGGACCCAGGAGCTGTGCCCTCCTGCTGCCCCCAGGCTGGCACAGGACCTGCCACCCCTCCTGTGCCCCTCAGGGATCTGCCAAACCCTGTCCCAACTCCTGCACCCCTTCAGCTGCCTGGGAGGGACACGTGAGGTGAGACAGCAAAGTGCTGGGCTGAGTCAGCCTGGCTGTTTGCCATCCAGGCAGGAGTTTAAACCAAGCCTTCAGAGGAGACAGTTCAGCATTTTCACTTCCAGGCATCTCCTGTGCACAGCACACACTGGCACATGCCCGGGACCCCTGACAGTGCCCACTGTGGCTCAGGGATGGGACAGAGAGCTGCATTTCTGTGGCAGGAGGGGCACAAATCCCACCCCAAATGCACAAAGTCTGGGACGTTGGCCAGTTCCACAAAGGAGCTTTCCCTCAGTGGCACCAGGAGTGTGGCACGTTGGGACATTTGCACACAGCTCAGCCCAAGGCTCCTGGGCACAAATCCATGTCCCCCAGGCACGAGGGGCTGAGTTGTGTGAGAGAACTGTGACCCTTCAGAGCCACCAGGAGCCCGGGGCTGAAGGCAGAGCAGCCTCCCAGGAGCTGCAGAGGTCACCGAGTGCTTCCCTTCTCTGCTGCTGCTCGGGGGGACCCTGGGGACACTCTGCCCTTGGCCTGGCAGAGCAGAGTGGCACAAGGGACAAGGCTGGCCCTGAGCTCAAATGCCAAACGTGTTAATAAAGCTGCCAAGGTTTATTATCCCACAGATGATAGTTGGGAATAAGAAGGTTAAAAACAAACCAACAAACCCAACGCCAACAAGGGGGAGATGGGAATGGTCCAGACATGGAACAGCAGCAGGGACTGAGTTGCTTACTCCTCACACAGCCATGGATTTTAAGGTAATTTTTGAACTCTGGGAACTCACTGCCAGCTCATTTCTTTTCCTGAAATAGTTTCACTTCAATGGGAGGGAAAAGCAGTGTATTTAGAAGACTTTAATTAATGTAACATAAAAAAAGCAGGAGTAAGTTTCCAAGTCCTGGAGATGAATGTATGTCTCTGTTATCTTTTCTGTGCCTGAGGTGATGGTATAATCCTGAGGACATGTGCCCTTGTTTGTCTTGTCCTCAGGGATCCAGTGCTGGGAAGGTCAGTGTAACACTAGGGTGTCTGCACTGGGCTGTATTTGGGAGACCTTTCCTAGTTTTCATTCTGTCACAGGCCTGTGTGTGACCTGTGGTACTTTTTAAATTACCAGTCTTGATTGCAAGATCTTTGGGGCATCACTTATTGCAAGTGTGCCACTAGGAACTAATAACAAATACATTTATTGCAATTATTCTGTTAAAAATCTGGAATAAAAAATAAACTTATTCCCTGCTGAGCATCTGATCTGATTTATCATGATCTGTAACAATCTTGTCTTCTCTTTCCACTGATTATGGGATTATTTGTTTGTGATAACTCTCAGCAACCATTTGTTTCTGGGCTACAGTTCTCCCTCCTGTGTTGAACAGTTATCTTCAACAGTTATCAACATATCTTCAAGACATGTTGTCTTGAAGTAGGTGAGTTGTTTTTCAAGCTCATTTTGAACCTGGTTTCATCACACTTTACATTTGTCTGCCCTCAGTGTTGGAAGACGTCACCTATATTAATATAACCTGCTGAATTAGAAAATCTATTGGAAAACTCTTTATGCCATGAACCAGATGAACCCCCTGAGATACTTTTAAGGCAGTTTAGCCTTTACTTGCATCATTAAGCTGTTAAATTATCAAGCTGAGATCCCCAGAAGCTGCGAGTCAAAGATCTTTTATGATCAATGCTCCTTCTTGCTTTGTGCAGCCTCTGTGTCCAAGACAAAACTTCCTGCAAGATGCAGGTTTGCCATTTCATTCCTGGCACAGCCCATCCTCTGAGTCTTTCAGTGCCAGCCAGAACCTGAGGAGACAATTGGTCCCACTAAGAAGCTGCTCACGATCCCCCCCATTTCCCTGTCAGTGTGACAGTGTCACACCCCAAACCCCAGAGGTCACCGAGTGCTTCCCTTCTCTCCCACTACCTTTGGCAACATTCTAGTGCAATTACAGAACAGCCGTTTCTCTTCATTAATTAGTTATTTCATCAAGAGGTGTGTGATGAGCCCAGGAAGGATTTCCTGCAGGAGGGACAAAGGCTCCGGGCTGGTTTGAGCCCCTGTCACACAGAGCCCGGTGCAGGAGCGGGCGGTGGCTCAGGGAGAGGAGCNCTGCGAGTCAAAGATCTTTTGTGATCAATGCTCCTTCTTGCTTTGTGCAGCCTCTGTGTCCAAGACAAAACTTCCTGCAAGATGCAGGTTTGCCATTTCATTCCTGGCACAGCCCATCCTCTGAGTCTTTCAGTGCCAGCCAGAACCTGAGGAGACAATTGGTCCCACTAAGAAGTTGCTCACGATCCCCCCCATTTCCCTGTCAGTGTGACAGTGTCACACCCCAAACCCAGAGGTCACCGAGTGCTTCCCTTCTCTCCCACTATCTCTGGCTACATTCTAGTGCAATTCTAGACCACAGAACAGCCGTTTCTGTTCATTAATTAGTTATTTCATCGAGAAGGGTGTGATGAGCCCAGGAAGGATTCCTGCAGGAGGGACAAAGGCTCCGGGCTGGTTTGAGCCCCTGTCACACAGAGCCCGGTGCAGGAGCGGGCGGTGGCTCAGGGAGAGGAGCTCACACTTCCCGGGCTGCAGAACCACAGTCTGCAGTTCGCACTCCCCGTTCACCTCTGTGCTCCCAGAGCTCCAGCCAGGGACTGACCACCCACCAAAAACTGCCCAAATACCTGAGGGAACAACTGAAATACTCTGGGAGGAGCTCCAGGCTCTCTGCGAGTATCTCCCTGCTTAGGATGAGCCCAGACTTCAGTTTCTAGTCCTGTTACTTCTACTTCTTGTAAATACAGAAAACTAAAGGCAGGTGAATAAACCTGAAGTGGGCAATGCATGAATTCTCTGTGGATAAGAGAGTTTGTACCCACCCTCAAAGAATAAAGATGAACACTTCTTTCTAATGCTAATATAAACCACACTGACTGGATAACAAAATAGCAAAACCAGAGCTCATATAGGCTTTTTAAAATATTTTTACTAACCAAATTCTAACTTTCTCAGCAATATACCTCAAAGCTTATTTACCAAACAGTAGCACTTTCTGTGTTACTAGGAAAACAAACACATTTACCTTTTATTTCCCCTCATTATCCTTAAGGACATAGAGGTCTGACCTGAAGACATCACAGGGAAAAATAGTGAAAATACAGAAATAACAACACACTTTGGATCAAGAGGCTGGAACAAATGTAGTTATTCTGATTTTCTTTGGTAGCAGCTCTGCAGAGGCAGCAGAACACAGTGGACTTAGAACATATTAAAGCACAGCCTCTCTCATGTCAGCCAAGTCTCCCTTCTCTGTTACTGCAATGACTTTTGTGGCCCTCAAGATTTACAGGCTCCTGAAAAAAGCCTGAGCATGACACATTAATTAATACATTCAGAGTAATCTTGGTGTCTCATCCTCTTGATGAAATGGCCAGAAACTGAGAAGGAATATTTGTTATTCCAGTTTTGGAGAGAATGGCAGAGGTTGCACAGGGGACAAAACAAAAACCCCAACTTAAAAAAAAAGAAAACAAATGTGGTGTAGCCCCAAATTTCTGCTCTTAGGTCCTTCTGTAGGCAAAGCAAATCAGCAGCACGAGTGCCCAGTCGTGTCTGGGCAGGATTTCCTCATTGCCAGGCACTAATGATGCACCATTTGTGTCTGTGATTAAGTGCTATTATAGTGAAAGGCTGTACAGCATCTCACACTGGTGCTGGTGCCAAAAGGGCAATTAAGAAGCAAGGTTTAAAGTCATTGCTTTTGACTGTAAAAGTAGACCAGAGTTAGTGGGATGATAATTCTTCAGCCAGGGACACGCTCTGCTCCTTCCAAACCTGCCCTCTGTGGTTTGCAGGGAACTGATGCTGTTCAGGTAAAGCATTTTCTCCTACTCCAATCCCACTTTTTTATTTCTCTAACCCATGGAAATTTGTATGTGCTGCTGGCAAGTTTATTTTTGATTCACCTCATCTCCTCAGCCCAATTATTTCCAGACAAACTCAGGACACTGCTGCAGTGTGTGCTCTGGGGTTGGGTTTTTTCTTTTCAAGCAAATGAGGGTCTGTGAGTGGAATGGATTTTTCTGGTAGGGATGCTGAAAACAAGAGAACTGGAAACCAGGGATAATCACAAGCTGTAATTTCTTCCAGATGGTACAAAACTATAAAATAGGCTTTACATCTGACCTCCAGACACCCCCTTTGGAGCCCTGCAAGTCCTTGCATGAGATTCCCACAGGTGAACAAATAAACCTTTGCATTCCAGACCAGAAATCAAGACCTAAATAAGTCTGTACAGTCCCAGGGCTGCAGGCTCCCCCTCCCAGCAGAGGGGCCAGAATTTGCACACCAAAAGCAAAGGGTTTTGCAGCAGAAGTGACACAGGATGAACCCCTTCCTCGTGTGCTGCTGGAGCAGCTGAGGGGTGACAGCAGTGACTTCGTGTTCCAGGGATCAGAGCGTGTGAAAGGGGACAGTCCCTGCAGGACAGTCAGCACCTCCCACGGGGTGTGTGGGTGTCATTTCGGGGGCATTTCTGGGATTAAAATCAGTTCTTCCCTATACATAATTAAATCCTCTCTTACTTTTTTGTTTCAGCCCTTTCCTCTTCCTGAAAGCAGCTGAGAAAAATGTGAACACATAAATGTAACTTTAGGTGGGAGAAGGCACTGACACAAACCACGGGTCTTGTCCCCAGTCCTCATGTCCCAAGAGAGACATTTCTGATAAGGGAGAGCAGTGGAGAATGGCAGTAAATCCTAAATCCTGCAATGGGAAATGTCAGTGTTGCTATGGAAAATTGGTAATGGGATCCTTAACTTCAAGATTATGCAGTGTTGAGGTTCAATCAGTTCTCACAGGCAGGACACAACAGTTATTTTACAAAGGTTTGGGAATTCTTTTTTATAGAAAGCTGTGACTAAAACTAAACTCCAGAGCAAACAAGCTCATTATAATAACTATGAGTGTTGAGTGAACTCTGCTGTCCTCTGACTGATGTGGTTCCTCAGGCACCCCTTAGCCCAGCTGAGCCTGCTGTGCAATGTACTTTCTCATGAATATCCACTTCAATCCTCTGTAAGTCTTAAACGTTATTAAAAACCAAGGTAGGTTTCAACAAAACCTTTTCACTCTCCGATTTTAATTTTGTCAAGATTATCCCTTTGCCTTTTCATCAATTATGAACATATTCAGAAGGGGAAAGTGTTATTTATGTAATGAACAGCTTTTAAGTACACAGAACATATGTGGCACATGAATTTTACAGTACTTACAAATAAAATACATCCTGCACAATTCTGTATTAAATGACATCACCAAACATCTGCAGACAAATTCTCCAGGTGTTTGGGCTTTCTCCATATCCAACAGCCTGTAGGTGTGCAAAGAAGCATTGCTAGTCCCTGGCAGATGTCAGTGGCTAATTAAAATACCCAGTTTTAAGGGCCATGTTCTTAATGCTCTCGGATTTTCTGTACAGCTGCTCTTCACTGTGAGTGTGGGACAAAACCAGGTACTGACAGAAACCAGGGAAACACAAAATTCAACTACTAATAAACCAAATTCTATGGAGGAGCATTAAATTAGACCCAAAGACAGCCTTTACTTTCTCAGGTACCAAAAGGAGCTGAAAGTTGTTTCTTTGTCTGTCTTACCTTGTTATGAAAAATTAGACTAATTAGTACCCAGCTCATGCACACAATTCAGAACATGACTGCTGTGACTGGACAACAGGATCATCTGGATCTTCCACTCCTGATGGACCAGTCCTACAGAATTGCCTATAAATGATGTTTGAGGAAAATTCCAGTGCTCTCCCTCCATCCCTAATGCAGGAAATTCACATTCCCCCCTAATGCTACGCTCAACATTGGAGTCACAATTTCTTCTTTATAAAAGAGCTTAGAAACATAAAGGTCTCTGAGCAAGTGTTGAACCCTGAAATGCATAAAAGCTTGTGGATGCACAAGCTGGAGTTTCTTTAAGACTCTGGAAATATCCCTCTTTTTCATCTTACAGAAAGGTAAAAAAAATTGCTCATAGTGCACATTAATGAAAGGCCCAGCTGTGGAGGACAAGTCTCAAGTGCCAACAGGGACATCAAAGCCACCCCTGGATCCAAGACCTTTAAACACACCCAAGTGACAAAGTCACACCCAGGACTTTCCAAATGGAGGTTAAACACTGAGGGGGCTGAACAAGAGCTGCCTCATAAAACAGTACGACTGGGGGGGCTGGGGATTCTACTTTCCCCTTGTCTTTTGCAAGTCTCAAATCAGGAATTTCTACTTATTCTTTCATTTTGAACTAGCTATGGAGATTAGGCAAAATGCATTAAAACAAAAAGACTGATACATTTGTCAGTCATTTTAGAATTAGAGCAATTTAACCACCTGTATTTCAGAGCTCACAGTCTGAGGCTCATGTTCATGAGTGGGGGGACGTGGTTTACATAAACAGGACTTTTTCATCTGTACCAACATCTTTGTTTTAATCCTTTTCACGTTCCACTTGGCAAGGGGAAACACTGTTATCATCTTAGAACCTTGTCTTCAAATGTGGGGATTGAGCATTTTGAAAACATCTCCAAAATACTTGTAGTTCCAGAACAAAAAAAATTTTAAAAAAAATCCCACGACTAATGAGAAATCATTATTACCACAACAGAAGTGCAAAAGGCTGCTCTGGAGGGAAAGGAAATGACAAGCACCAAAGCCTCCGAATTTTTGTTACAAGGAGGCTGTTTCAAAGTTGGCCTCTCACCAAATCCCAATGAGACACATTCTGTACCAAATGCAGTTGTGGTGTTGAATTCATTCAACATTTACATTTCCATTGTGCAGTAAACACAAATATGGTATCAAAAGGCATTAATACAGTTTGAAATAGGAAGACCGAAAGCAATTAATCAAAAAGCAGGATGGTGGCACAGGATGGATTCTGGCTACTCTGAGCAGGAGTGGAGTTCAGCAAAATAATAATAATAATTGCACACATTTTTTTTCACTGGAATGGAACTTCCCATCTCCTATTTACACACCACTATTGGGTCAATGAGCATTGGAGAAGTCTTCTTTTCTCCCCTTGGAAACCACACATTCAAATAGAAACCTAAAGGACAGATTTCACATCAGCCCCCTCTTGTTTATAAGGGTAGTAATTCTAGGTAGTATTTCTACTGCATAAACAAATAAATAGTGCCAAGTGGCATCAGAATGTGCCACCATGATTTGACTGGCAGAAGGTCTAGGCAGGCAAACCCAGAGAGGTCTCTGCAGCCCTTTAAACACACTGAGTTCTTGCCCATAAATCAGAGCCATGGGCCATTAAACTTCCTGTGCTAAAGCTGGTGCTCCCCAACGAGTGGAGCAAAGCAATGAGCCATGAAGGACAATATATTTTCCTAATTTCAGCTTGGAAAACAGGAGAAACCTTGTTGACTGGCAGTGGTTGTGTCCTGCACAGCTGTGCAGTCCTGGAACCCCACTGTGACATTCCAGGGAATATTGCCTTGGAAGTTACTTGGGAAAGGAAACCCCCCACTGTCTGTGCCCACACTGGCCCCTGGTTTCCCCTGACCCCCAGTCCTGGCAGCAGCAGGACCCCAGCAGTGCAGAGGAGCTGCCCGAGGGCTGCACCCACTGCAGGAGTGGGGCTGGAAGTCTGAGCCTCCCCTGAACCTCCCTGCAGCCTTGCCTTTCCTCCCTGGGACTGTTCTACCACCTCCACTCCCCTCCACTGCCCTCACCTCCCTTTCTAGGCAACCTTTGCTTAAGTCAAGCCTTTCAAGAGTTTCTTTTCCTTTTAATTGGTTTCTTCTTCTTGACATGACGACCTCGTTCCCATTCTCTTCCTCAAGGGACATGCCCTGCCTGTCTCTCAAAAAGGCTTCAGCTCTTCTATTCCATATTGTGGTAAAAATCACTTTGCTGTCCAGTGATGCTTAAATCACACTTTGTAATTTTCTAACATCCTGTATCTACCATCACTTTCTGTAAATGGAATTTACAGGAGCACTATGAAGTAGTTTCAGAGGGACAAGCAATGATAGATTTCTTTCGTGTGCTTCAGGGCTTCCCAACTTTTTGTGTTTTTTTTTTCTGTTTTCTGACAACAATATATTCATTTACATTTAAAATATGATAGTTTAAAATTATTTTATATTATTGATTTTTTTTTCCAAAACCACCTTTCTGGTTACATTCAATAATAATGCCTCAAGTTCTACCCAGACAGATAATTCTAATGAGGACATCTTGTGAGAGAACACGATATATAGGCTTGTCTGTTCTTTTTATTCTTCATCGACTCATGCTGAAAGGCTCCCAAAATTCTTAAAAAGTTAGCACAAAACCCTTGTGACAGAGGGTTGTGGCAGAAATTCCTTGCTATGGTAATTCACTTGAACAAGACAGTGAATAAAGCTTTCTTGCAGACAGTGTTTTTATGTACAAGATGTTCCAAATTGATTTACAGAGTTCCAGGTTATGAAGCAGCCTGGCAGAACAGAGACTGGGAACTGAGAGGTGCATTATACACTTAGAAATGTTCCAGCATGTTTTGAAAATTAGGCATGGGAAACTAGCTGCAAAATTGGAAATGCTCAGGTGGAGAGAGAAAATGAGGAAAAATGGCAGAGCATTACCAAAGGATTACAGCAGGGTCTGGTGGATGAGGGATCATCCAAATTTCAGGAGAGGGATAAAAGAGGAACTTTTAGTTGTAATGTTGCCCGATTACCCCATCATGACTGATAAGCCACACAGAACTGAACCATCCGAGCCTGAATAAATCTCATTAGGATTAAAACATCAGCCTTGCAGCAATGCCAAGGGGTTCATCAGTCTCAGCCTGTCACAAACTCCACCAAACACACAAAAACCCCTGTGCCCCCACATGGAGTCTGGGGCTGCCCCACAGGGAGCTCCCTCCTGCCAGAGAACACCCAGTACAGATAAATACCATGAGAAAATACCTATTGCCAGAGCTGAATTTAGCACTGTCAGCCCTGCCAGAAGGCAGAAGCAGTGTGTTCATACCTCTTGCTACCAACACATACAGTCTCCCACCCTGGTTTTACCTGTGCTTTGATCATTTGCCTTTCTAGACCTCGAAACAAGAAAACAAGCACAGAACCACAGGGTTGAGATGTGAGCACACACTGCAGCATGAGCCTCTGCCTGTGCAAAACCACCCCAGGGATCTGTCCAGGCCAGAGATCAGCTGCTCTCGAGGTCAATCCTTGGATTAAGAGGCCTGGGAGAGAGCAGGAGCTGCCCCTGCCCACCCTGGGCACCAACAGGGACAGGGAGCCAAGAGGAGCTGTGCCTTCCCTGCCAACTCCCTGTGCTGGAACATGTGCCACCACAACTGACCTTCAAAAACCACTCCTAAAATGGACATCATGCAGCAGCAGGGGTAAGAATTCTGAGAGTTACTTTTCCCCATTTTTAGATAATCATTCCTGAACACATGCAGTGCTATAGAAAAAAAGAATTACATTAAATAAGAAAATGTGATAAAACAGATAAAAACCCAGTCATTAAAGTTCATTTCTGTAAAGGAAATCTATGTCTCGGCTTCCATAAATTGGACTTTCAGTATTTAAAAAAACCTTTCTTTTCTTATAATAAAGACATATAATAAGACTGCAAATGGAAAATTTTCACAGGAGGGGAACTTTCTGTTCTGATCCAAGCAGTTGAAACAGTGATTAAAACCTGCAGAGTTTCACAGCCGTAGCTGAAACAAGCCCTCAAATGTGAAGGTTATTGTATGGAGAGTAATTAATAATCTAAATGGATGTACAGGTCTCTCACTTCTTGATCTTTGTCATAAGAAATCAGTAATGAGAAGTGCATTGCTGATATCTTTCGTTGCAAAGTATTCTTCCCCCCCCTTGCAATCATTTATCATTCAGATAAAATAAGTACAGGGTTTTTTATCACCTCAAAGAGCAAATAAGTCAATTTGAAAAGAGCATTTCAGCTCTACAAGAAGGAGCTTGTTAGAAACAGTCATTGAAACATATTTTTCCTTGAAAAATCAGATAATTGATCCAGAAGTGTTTCTTAGAGAACATAATTTTTTCCATTAATTTAGTTTTGTTATGTGAAAATTAGGCATTTAAAATATCTATTTTTATTTACTGAAACTAAATACCAAATGTAAACTGTTTCTTAAGAATTCCAATAGTCATCAGTACAAAGAAAAAACCTGTAGCTGATTTTCCCTGCTGAACTCCTCTGGCAAGCACTGAATTAAAATTCATTAAAAGAAAATTTCTTTTTCCTTGAAAGGTAAATACTTTTGAGTGTATTGCTCATGGTTAAGCTTACAGAAATAAAAGGACAATAAACTCAGAGAGAAAAAAGTAAGGTTTTCTAGGAAAAGAAATGTCACTGTTAAGCTTCTAAACAGCATTCTACCCCCTCCAGTATCGCTGGAGAAGGGATTTAAAAACTTGTAAAAACCCACTAGAAAAGTTTGAATCTTCAAGCTTTCCTAGTTGGGATCTTCTTTCTATGGTCTCAGACAATTAATATTTTGGGAACAGAATCTAAGACAATGAACATTTTCTAGCTGAAAAGCCAGGAAGCCCCAGCCTGTGAGTTAAGTAGTTAATGGTAGAAGAGACAAATCCTCCTGAAGAGTCCCTCCTTTTGGAATGAACTGTTGGTCGGACAGGCAGAGCAGTGAATTATCACATGCTTATGACAACCGTTCTCAATCATTTGGCCATTTATTTTCGCTTTAAAATGACTCTGGTGCACGAGTACGATCTCCAAGGTCCCCCTTCCCTTTCCCTGCCGTGCAGAGTGAGCGCAGCTCGTTCACACACACAGACCCCGCAGGCGGCGGGACCGAGCTTTGCTCTCGGTGTTGTGTGTGCACACACCGACCCCTCGGCTGCGGTCACTGAGGGGAACTCGGTCACTGAGGGGAACTCGGTCTGCAGGAACCCCCAGCCCAGGGCGAGCTCTCCCCGCACAGCCGGCGGGAGGGCCCGGCTCGCTGTGAGGGACACGGCGCAGGCCGCGCTGTGGGGCGGGGGGGGCTCATGCACGTCCTGTGCCGGGCCGGGCCATGGCCGCGCTCCTGGAACCCCTCCCGCAGCCCCGCGTGGCTCTGAGGGCTCTGCCCGTTCCCGGCCCGAACTGAGGGAACACCCCCGGCCAGGGGCAGGGGCAGCTCAATGGCCCCGAGCCCTGCCCGGCTCCTCTGCTTGTCACCCCTCCTTGTCACCCCTCCTTGTCACCCC
>WEIV01023065.1:394106-530034 GCA_013390005.1 Calyptomena viridis
GGGCCAAGAGTTGAATATGCATGAAAGAATTATGTAACCCAATATATATGGAACACCTTTGTAAATAAAAATGTAGTTCAGGCTGGAGTAAGTTACACAAGTCTTTGGAGAAACATCTCCCTTCTGTCCAGCACTGTTTACATACCCACTTCATAATAATCAAAAGTTATGGAATTTTATTTATTCTGTATCATTTCAGCAGCACCTTCCAAACCCCTGTAGCCAGACCCACCTGCACTCACAGAGCAAGAACAGCTGTAAAACTGTAAAGCAGAGGGATAAAAGTGGGTTTCAATTTTGTCCAGATTCCCTGATTGCTGTGGACAGCACTGAGAATCCAACTGGACCTTCGGAATTGTAGCCACTCCTTGAAGAGCATCCCAGGGAGCAAAGGCAGAGGCTTCCCTTGTGCACAAACCACAGCAACTTCAACACTCATTCCATCAAGACCATAGACAGTCAAAAAATAGGTTTTTTTCCCTCCCATTATCTGGAAAGGCCACACATCAGTGAATATTTGCTAACTAAAGGAGCAGGGAAATAAACCACACTGTGCAAGAACTGTAGCTACTTGGTATTTTAGATTTGGAGGTACACAAAGCCACTAACCTGTTCGTGAAACAGTAGGGCCTGTCAAGAGCAAGATGTAAAGGCTGCTCTTCTAGTGCAGTGAATTCTTCCAGTAATCCTCTGGGTCAGATTACACTACCAAAGACTTCTTTAATACTCTATTAAATAGACCAGTTTGCCTCTTATTGCTTTGGCCACTCTCAACAAGCTGCAGACAATGAGCAGTGACAACAGAGCAGGACTAGGCTACTGCTCCAATACTGCTTTACTCATCTAGTCAAAACATGCAATTTCTTCTTACAGATCCTGTGCCCCCTGAGATTATCATAATACAAAGATACAAGAAAGGGAAAACATGACTCTTTTCCCAAGTGGTTTTACTTTGACAGCACTTTCTACTTATCATTGCTTTTCTTGTATTCTCACTTTTTGTGTCTACATCAACTTATTTAATTTCCTGGCACTGTCACACCACTGGTGGGAGTAGCAGAGCTGTCACATCACCTACACTTTTTCTGAGGTCTGGGGAAAGTGGTGGCTGTGCCAGGTGCCAGTCAAGCACAGCAGAGGGAGAAGGAAGGAGAAGGGATCCCTGCAGGGAAATCCTTCACCTGCCACTTTCTGTCCTGGGCAGGTCTGACACAGCAACAGGGAAAAGATACAACTCAAACAGACACCAAAGAGGAGCAGTTTTGAAGCACATACAGGATCTGAACTTACCTTGCGAGAGCTGAACAGTTTAATTAAGGTTTGTAAATGAACGAGAGATTCCAACAAGACATCAAGAAAAAAATCACCCAGTAAAAATCTCAAAGAACAAATGAGCAATGGCAAGTCAAACAATCAAATCTGTGATCCTGCAAAACTACAATAACAACTGCAGCATCTATATGATTTATGTCCTTTAAGAGTAGTTAAGGTCAAATTTGCAGCTGTGAGTGCTATGACTGTTCCCCCAGGGTGTTTGGGAGCAGTGGCTCCTGTCCTCAGCTTTCACAGAAGCTCCCATCGTGTGCCCACGGGCTGGCTAAGGAGAGCTGTGTGTACCTGACAGAATTGGCCTTAATAGTGGTAAAACCTGGCAACTCCCTTCTTTGTAACCAGGAAAAAACCCACCTGACTAGACTGAAATCAGAGGGTAGTTTGGCCTGAAAGCCCCCACCCAGCCAGGCTCACAGTCTGCTGGTCACACTGCCCAGAAAGCCTCAGAGCTCCCCAAACCTCTCTCTGGCCAATTAAATTCCAGACAAGGTAGAAAATTACTGTATTAGCTCTCTACTCCCTGTGCTGGCTGGTTTTATAAGCAGTTCCTGGTAGACCTGCCTGAGCAGCCTTTTGGCAAAGGTAACATGGATGAGTTAGAAAAAGGAATACTCTGAAGAGCCCCCAGCCACATTTCACTGCACAGACAGCAGGTTGGACACCCGGTGTGCAGAGGTCACTGGGGAACATCCCGGTGTCTCAGCTCCAAAGGATGCTGAGGAGGAGGAGCTTCACTGCACCCAGAGGAAGGAAGAGGCAGAGAGATGAGACAGAGGGAGGATGGCTTGGGAGAAACATCTTTATCTGCTCCCCAAAAGCCTCTTCAGCAGAGGCTGCGAGTGTGCTGTCCAGTCTAGAACAGACCAGATAAGTTCTCTGCCAGACACAAATCCTTTTCAATGAGAGGCTGTAAAATTCTTTCAGAGTGACAGGAACACTGACACTGCCCGGCATATGCAAGTACCAACTTCCTGAACTTGTGCTTTTCAAACATTCTTTTAACTATTCTAGGTTAAAATATGTATGCTGCATGCTCAGGCAAACCTCCAGCTGCATAGAAATGAAATATTACTGAGAGAGGTTGTTTACAAGAGCCAGCTGGAGCAGCTAATACATATTATAATGTGCTAAGCTCTGATAGTCCCATATCAGTTGCAATTACTTAAAAATGCAGTAGCTCTAAGATTTAGGCAAATCAGATTCTCTTTATTCATGAAGTAACTAAAACAATGGGCAGAGAATGAAAGAATATCTCTGGTAAAAGGTAACAATTGGTACCAGACAGGCTGCAGGCAGCTAAATGTGCTTGTTGACAGCACCCTGGAGGATGTTAAAGAAAACACCCAGTTTTCTTTAATTGCTTCTTACTTACATTGTTTGATCTGGGCACATAAACTCCATTAAAACACTGAAAACAACCTCCTTGGGTTCACTCATTCCATACAGTTTGGTTCTAAATGAGGCTCTGGGTGCCTAGAAAAGACTCTCCATTTTCCCCAAGCATTTCTCTGGGAATGGTGTGGCCAAGCACAAGCCCAGCCTGCACAGAGAGGCAGCCCCAGGTCTGCACCTCCTCCAAGAATTCCAAACCTTCCTGGAGCAAGAACAGGGGGGAAACACGGTGTTGCTTGGTTTGTTCAGACTGATGCTGCACAGAGCTCAAGGCAGGAATAAAAGTGGTGAACAAAAGAACAACCACAGCACATGGGCTATTCTGCAAATGTAAGGGTGGAACTCTTTATTTCCATGTGTGTAGGACCTGCAAAATCTCACCTACCTCTGTTAGCCTTTGGAAACTGAGAGTGCTGAGTTATTTTCAGCTTTTCAATTGGTGTAGAAACTACTAAAAGTATGTTGCCAGAGGGACTGAGATCATGTAGGATGAGAGGACTGCAAATTAGGGCACTTGCTTGGAGGGATCTGCCTGCAAAAGCACAAGGGAGGGAAATCTGCCCAAGTGCAGAATAACTCCAGGGTGGTTGTACTCAGAGGTGTGGAAGGGCAGGAGAGGGAGCACTGGCTGCTGAACCTGGGCCTGGAACAAGCTGAGGAAATGGGAACAGGCAATCCCAGAACAACAGGATTTAAATTGGTGAATCTCTGAAACAGGAAGAAAAACTTCAACAAAAAATAGCAGAAAAACATAAATATGCATGCTTATTAATGAGCAGATAAAACCTCACTCTTCAATAGAACCCAGAGGTCTCTATTGTACAATTTAATACCAGCAATCTGCCAAAATTAGCTTTGCTTCAGAACAGTGATGGGTGAAGGGACAATGGAGTATAAGGGCTTGGTCTGTAAAATACCGGGGACACAGAGAGACTTATAAAAGGATATGGCTATTAGAAACAATTAAATAATTTAGAAAATGGCCCTCAGGGTCAGGAAGTTTGGTAGCCTCTGCCCTACAGCTTCACAGTCTGCATTAACTTGTGCTCAATAGCTCAGAAGCTTAAATCCACACAAGGTTTGCACAGTACTTTATCCACAAAAGATGGGAAGAACAGGCACTGAGCTGCTGGTCTAAATTAAGCCTCAGAAACAAAACAAAGTTCAAATATTGGTATGTGTACCTAGTCCACACCCTCCTAATCCCCCTGAAATTACCATATAAATAAAGTGTCACTGTGGATTTAGTAATTCAGCCACCCCTTGCAGGTAAAGGCCATTCCTGGTCACACTCATGGGAAGATTGCAAATAGATAAGAAAAATAAAGAGGATGGAGTCTCCCACAAAATGGCAAGAGGTATTCAAAATGAACCTTTTGGAAATCTTATCTTAATGCCAATATGATTGCACAGATGGACAAAATATGGACTCAGTGTTTTTACCTTTCTGAAAGGAGTTACTATTGGCCATTACAAGCACTTCACACACTCAAAGCCCACACCCAAGCACGGGACTGACAGAGATTGATTTCTCAACTTGTCTAATTGGCCTGAGGATGCAGAAAATTAACTGGATCCTGCTTTGCCTGAGCCAGCAGCTTTTCTCTTGACTAGGAACAGAAAACAAGAAACATTGCACAGTACTTATTGTTATGTCATTCTTGCTAGAAAAAAAATAGAAGTAGTTTTCTCTGCCGGGATAATTATTTCTTTTGCATAAAAGCTTCCAATTTTTGTTTTGTTTGGTTGATAATTGTTTGTTTTCCAATGCTGTCTTTATTTATTGAATTTCTCAAAGCTTTTTTAACAGACTGGAATGAAGGAGGTTGCAGCTTTGGAATGGTGGAGGATGACTCAGGATGCTCCCAGAGGTCAATTCAAGCCCATCACTGCTTGTCTATGTTTGCAATGAAATATGTGAGGACAAAGGCCCAGGCAGGGCAGTGATGCACCAGCACCACCAGTACCCCATGCAGCCTTTGGAACTGGTTTTGCAGACTCTAGAAGCACTCCTCCCCCCCATTATCCTTTGCCCTAATTCAGTACCTGAACTGGAGGCAGCAGACTCTGAGCCCCTGCTCTGGGCAGTCCCCCCAGAGGTGTTTCCTGGAGTTGCCTCCCAGCTGGAACTCCCAGGACCCAACCCTGGGGTCCCACAGAACGTGACAAATGCCCCTGGAGCTGTTCCACACCGACCTCAGCACAGCCCCCCAGGGAGGAGCTGCCTCTGCAACTGCTCCCCAAACCAGGCTCTATTCCTTTAAAATAGGAACCAGTTCCCAGGGCAGAATTCTCTTCTTGTTCTGTTAACAAAAGGGTTATTTTTTATTCCTGTCTCCTTGAGAGTTCTTTCATTTTCGTATTTAAACATCTCTGTTTCTCCCCCGAATCTCCCTGGGAAGAGCTCTCCTGCAGCCTCCTGTGAAGTTCTATCAATATTAGTGTTCTGCTGCTAATTCAGCTCCTCTGCTCCCCAGCCACAGAGTCCCCCAAAGTAATCACATTGTCTGCCAGCCACAGCAAGAGAGGGAATCTTTTCTGAACCCCCTCACACATTGGCAGTCTGTGCTTTCATGGGTTACTCATTGGAGGAATTTAAGAAGACATCTAAAGTTTTATTTTAAACTTTACCAGAAACAGCTGCAAAAGTCAATAAGGCCTCTACCTTATATTGAAAGAGAAAGTTTCTATTTTTATGCTCCATTTCTTTCCAGTGTAATTACTTGTTAATGTAAAAGTCTCTATTTTGCCTGTTCTAAAATCTGTGTGTTTTCAGAGACCCTGGAAAAATTAAAAAGTCAAATAAGCAATTCATATTAATGTTGCTTTTTTTTGGTATTACTGGATTCTGCAGTAATGTTTACTGTTTCAAGGGGAGTTTATAATTATGCAAATTGCTAAGCAGTCTGCATAATGTACAACATGTTTGGGTTCACTGGCTGGAAGCTGGAATACATTTCTTTAATGCTGCTTGTCTGCCATGCAGTTCAGTTTGCATTTCCCACGCTCCACTGCACTGTACCTGTCTCCAGAACCATCCTTGTGCTTCTGAATTAACATGCAGCCCCAGTACCTTTGCAGACATTTGGCTTTCAGAAATTACTTAAATAATTTATGTGTGCCAACTGAACATTTCGCAAAGCAAAGCAACATTTGGATAGCCCTAGAGCTGCCGAAACCCACTGAAGACACTTCCTCCCTTTTCATTACAAGCTCCGTTGTTCTCATTACAGTTAAACTCTGTGAAAGCTGTTCTAAGCTGTGTGTATGACATTTAAACTGGGTGTTGTTTTATTTTCCAGATCAGGTTTTTTGACAAGCACCCCATTGCTTTAAACACTTCGGATCCCACTGTGTGGCTGGAGGCACTAACACAGCACAGTCCTGCCACCTCCAGCCGCCGGTGCAAGGCGGGTGTGTGACCCCTCGGGAGTCCCGCAGTGCTGAGCCGGCTTTGCTGGGCTCCTGCCTAAAGCCCGGCCTGGTGCGGGGAGCGCTGGGCCGTCCCCCTGCACCCAGGGCACTGCGGGAAGGGCTGGCCGGGAGAGCACACAAACAGCTTCATCTTAAGCACCAAAGCAGCCGGAAGGTTTCACTCCGTTCGGCGAGTGCAGCTCGCAGGCGGAGAGGCAGGACCCGGCAACCCCGGGCAGCTGCCTGTGCCCGAGTTCCAGCCCCGGACCGCGGGCAGGACCCGGCAACCCCGGGCAGCTGCCTGTGCCCGAGTTCCAGCCCCGGACCGCGGGCAGGGNGCAGCCGGGAAGTTTCACTCCCTTCGGCGAGTGCAGCAGGACCCGGCAATCCCGGGCAGCTGCCTGTGCCCGAGTTCCAGCCCCGGACCGCGGGCAGGGCCTCCCCGCTCCCCTCCCGGGCTGCAGCAGCGGTGCTTTAGGGGGAGGTTCATTAGCTCAGAGGGCAATGCTGTGACAACTGAGACCCAAAGCCACCCAAGGGCCTGATTCACTTCTGCTTGTGCTTCTCTGTGCTCTCGGTGGGACAGTGATGCTCAGTTAACTGGCGTTTCTGGCTACAAACTAGTCGAGTTTTTATAGCTAGAAAAGATCTGAGACACTTTTTTGAGCTCTCATGTCTGAGAGCAGCTGAAAATGGCTTTTGTCCTGCTGGTCCAGGCATGTGGTGGGTCAGGGCAGCAAGGCTGGGGCTGATGAATGCCAGTGTTGGTTTGCCCTGTTCTCCCCAGCAGACAGTATGAGTCCACTCTTATTAACCATTTCTGAAAGAGAGAATACTCAATTCACATCCACCCTCTGAAATAAAAGGAAATATTCTGGAAGGGTTTTTTTTCTACCTTGTGTCTGCTTTCCACATTAGTTATGTTGTGTCTAAAGCTGAAAATGGATTTTATAATTTTCTAGTATCCACTTATTCTAAAAAAGGAATTTGTTTCAGCACTTTCTAAGCTCCCTTGTATAACTACATGAGAAATATAAAACAATATTCCTCCAGAGAATAAGTCAGCTCATGCAGTTAAGAAGAAATTTTCCTTAGAGACAGATAATTTCATAATTAGCCACTACAGGGTTTCTTGTGGCTTCCAGCTATTATGGAAGAAAAGATATTTGACCAGCCTGACTCACTGGCCTCAAACATCACCATCACTGTGTTGTCACTGGACAGGAGTGGAGAGGACAAAAGTTCTAGTAAAAAAAATCCCAAACAACCTGCCAATACCATCCTTGCTTTCTTTTTCTGTTTCCTTTTAGGTTTTAATTAAGACTAATCTCAACTTCCCTACTGAGTTTATGTGTAATGAATTGAAGAACTTTGTATTTGTCAGACCATGCACCTTCTACATCGGCTTCCCTTCTGGAAGGCTTTTGTCTATAAATAAAGAAATCGCTATTTGTTTATATATAATATAAAAAATATATATATAAAAGTAAAGACGGAAGGTTTGTTTCTCTGCCAGACCAGAGGACACTCCTGCTGTAGATTTGCAAGGTCTAACATGACCATGGACGTGCAGGATTCAATAACACAGGGACATGTGTTGTCACTACAATGCCTTTTGTTTCTTTGGGAGACCTCAAAAACCTGCAAGCTAATAAAGATGCAAAAGTTCCTTCTTGATGGAATACACAGTTTCACAGGACCAAAACAAGGGCACGAGGGGAGATGAGGAGAGAGCTACAGTGAGGAAAGTCTTTGTCCAACATTGTAAGAAGATCTCCAGATGTCTCGAGCCCAGACCTTGGGAACAGATCCCTTTATTCCTCTTCCTGGAAGCTGCTCATTCCCATCTGAAGAGGTGAACAGTTCCCAGGCCAGGTGAAATAGAGCTGGTGTAGAGATGACTAACACTGGACCTTGGATCACAGGAATTGAACCAGCTAATTAATAGTCACTGTTATTTGTGCATTAGGTATCTTTCCATCACTGCTCCCTGTTCAAGAAAAACACTCAAACCAGTCCCATCCTTTAAATAGCAGTGGGATGATTGTTGCTCAGTCAAGTGCTAAGCAAACAGTGCTTAACTGGTCCTGTCAGTGGGTCAGGCAGCAGGAGAGCCTGAAAGAACACTTTGAACAAGAATAAATGACAATACTGGGTACTGTGATGTAGCCTGAGGTGAAGCAATCAAAGGACAGCTCTGAAAGGCTGAGGAGATGCAATGATGGATGGTTGGATGGAGGAAGGAGAAAACATTATGACCTGAAGCAGATGGAAAAGAACCATAATTGAAACACATGAATTTTAACAGGAATTATTTCCCTGATGCTTTTTATTTATTTCCTTACCTCACAGTTTGATCTTGCTAAAGTTCATGCTTTGTGTATCTTTCCCTTCTCTTTTCCCATACAAGTTCCATATCCCAACCAGGTCTTTCATCTTCCATCAGCTTGGTGTCATTCCTGAACAGGCTCAGCTGCTCTCAAGGGAGGGCTGAGTTCACAGACTGAATTTACTGAAACTCTGACCAGGACTGACTCCTGTCTGAGCTCCTTGGTCTCAGCCTTTCCTTCCCTGAAGAGCCAAGACAGTTCTGCCTCTCTGAGCTCAGGGTCTAACACAGCACCACAAACACCAAGATCAAACCTGCTCCAAGCCAAGACCCTCCTACACTAATTTTCAGCACAACTTTAATACATGTTTCCCTGTGGGAGTGATTCAGACTAACTGCTGTCTATGAGTTCAGGGCACTGAGAAGTAGAAGTGATCAAACATTATTAAATATAAATGTCTCCTACAACTTTCATACTGTCTGTTAATTTCTGATCCGTGTCTCATGTTTTAAAAGAATCCCGGAGAACAAACCCATAAACCAGTGTGGAGACAAGTCTTGGCCCTGGATTCCAAAAGGGGAGAGTTGGAGCTTCCTAAGGAAAGCAACTGCTTAGCAGGGACCTGGGAGGGACCTCAGGAAGGAATAATCCAAAGGAAAACCCAGGAGAGTTACAGCAGCTGAGCTCTAAACTTACCTAAGCCAAGTCACAGCCTCTGTACATCCAAGAGAAGATAAATTCCCCCAGATGGGGGATTCCTGGGAGACTTTGCAGCTCTGACCAGGCCAGGGCTGAGGGAGCTGTTTGTGCAGGGGCTGTGCTCTTATTTCCAACACAAATCCACACACACAAAGCACAAGGTGTGAGTGGCCTCCTTGGGTGTTGTGCTTTCTACTAAACAGAGAAATAAAAGTAATCAAAGAGGAGGCAAGACTTTTACCCCCTTGGAAATAAATTACATTGGTTTATGGGTAAGGAAGGCATGATTTCTTAGGTAGTAAAAGGAGCACAAACTCCATAATGCATTGAATGTGGTATTTTAAAATGTTTGCAATTGAGCTGTTAGAGCTGCAATGTCCTTAATGTAAGTTAGGTGAAAACAGACAGTAGTTATTATTAAATAAACTATTAAACAAATACTGCAACTTTGACTGATGCAAGTGTAACCATCAGAAAATCTTGTTTAGAAGTTATTGTTAAGAACCTCATCAGTAAAAATCACTTATTAGACACATGTAAATTGAACAAATGAACTGTGCTTGAGAACTTAGATTGAGATCTCATATATTTGCAGTCCTTGTCCTCACCTCCAGAAACAGGTAACTGCCAACATCTTCCTGTGCTGGGCTGTTAGTCAGTGCTAATAGCATACAGGGTCAACCTATATTTATTTTTTTTCTATTGGGAAAGGGTAAACCAGTTCCTAGAAAAGCTGTAATAATTTTTACATGGCTGTATACATTAATGAGCCCAAATAAATAACAAAGATTTAAATCACCTCTTTTTAAGAGAGAGCCAGGTGTCAGCAACTGCTCATTCCTCAAAGGGCACTAACATTTGCCTCCTAGAGATTAATTAATTTTAAATGCCTGTACCTATGTTAAAATACCTTTAGAGTGATTCCATTTCAGAAAAAGGAAAAAAAATATTTTTCATTTCACTGTCACATAGAAACCTCTCTTGAGAGGCATAAAAATATCATAAGCAAAAATAAAATAAAAAATTCAGAGTTCTTAATAGGTAATTCTAAGTTCTGTAAGATAAACAGTACAAAAGTAACTCCAACATATATATTATTTTTCTAGAAACAGATTGTAAATAGAAATGGACTCTAACTTGTAACAGATATTTATAAAAGCAAATGGCCAGAAAAAAGTCTGTTTTTATGAATCGCTATGTTTAGATTTTTCATCACAAAAAGCCTGAGAAACAGATCAAATGAAAGTATGACTACAAAAGGAACAGACATTTTTCATTAAACCTGCAGGACACAATACCTGCTTTATCTCTGCATACATTTCTATATTAGGCTTTGATTGCTTGATGGAATTCATAATGATTTGCAATTCTAATGTCATTTTGCTTGGAATGAGAATCTGCAGCTATTTCAAGGGGTGAAGGGCTAATTCACAAGCTGTTTATTGTGACTTTGAGTGCACCAATATATGAAGGACTAATCCTGCTCAGAGCACCCAACAAGTCTCCTCGAGGCTCCCTTGGGAGTTACTGACGAGTCTGTGGCAGCTCCTGGTTCTGCCTCCCGTGGGATCCCCACCCCAAAGTCGTCCCACTGGCTCCACAGGACTCTTGGAATACTTTGGGCACAACACCTCAGTGATTCCTTGTTCTCCAGGGACATGGGCTCCCCTGGGAATGGGCAGCAGTGTGTGGAGTGAACCTTCCCTGCAGTGGGGGAATGTCTGAGGCAGCAGCTCCATGTACAGGAAGCTCCCAATTCCCACGTGGAAACTCCCGTGCTGGGTTTCCTCCTCCTCTGACAGAAAACTTCTTACTGCCTCATTTCACCATTTCACATATGTCCCTTTTCCCACCTAAATTGTGAACCTGTGTCCTGGGGGGTCTTTCTGGCCTGTAAAACCTCTGGGAATCCCATCTATGAAAGGATGATTGACTTGGCCTGAGCTCACAGCACAAACCTGCAGCTTAAGGTGATTTATCAACCTGCCTGACATTGAGAATGGAAGATGATCTGGAGGAATAAATTCACCTCCCTAGTGCCAATGCCTCCTGACAGAATGAGAAAAGTAAAATAACCCTTCATAAGGCCTGGGCATGGGAAGTAACTTCTAGTCCAGAGGAATACAAATACACTGCTTATGTATACAAGGAAGCCAATGCTGAAATATTCCTTATCAACTGAAAGAAGTTGCTTCCAATTCTGTTAGATACAACATTTACCTTTTATATTAAGTAAACATCATTTTCCTTGGAGAGATGATTTGCAAAACTAATTTGACTACATTCCTGCACTGTATACACACTTATATGTCAACCAAATATTAAACATTGTAGCAATGAGATCCTACAAAATGATATTTGCTTAAAAAAGGTTCATTAGTTTTCACTGAACAGAAAAAGAGGAAACACACATGGGAGAAAAAAACCCAAACCAAACTAACCAACAAACCAAACCCAACCAGAATCACTTTGGTCCTGCACGTGAGCAAAGCTTTGCAGTGTGAGTTAGCAAATCTGAGTATCTTTTTAGATCTTTTATTATCTCATTAGACAGGAGTATAAAGCAAAACCAAAAAACACATGGGCAATAAATAAGCAAGACAGTAAACATAAAAGATTCATTGGAGCAATTTATATGTGTTCACAAAACTGTGGAGAAGTGAAGTTTCTCTCAGCTAAGAAATGCACAGCTCTAAAGGCATCTTAACAACCCTTCCTGATTTATCTCCTCACCTCCCAGTCAAATAGTTCCAAATGTTTACATTGAATTCAAAGCCTGAGACTGCACTGAACACAAAGAACAAGCACCTGCCAAGAATTTCATTAGAGGGGATCCCTGAAGGTTTTGTGGACATCTGTTGATCTTCTGTGTTTGTGGGGAGAAAATGGCAATAAATGGTAATAAAACCCTAAAACACAGGCCAACGTGTTTCCCTGCAGCCGAGCTCCAGGAATACTGGAGTTGGGATCACATCCCAGGGCAGTGAGTCCTGCAGTTCCCCGGGATTGTCCCTCCTGTCCCTCCGCCTGGTGCTCAGCTCTGCTGGATGGAGCTGCAGGAATCCCGAGCTAATCCTGTGTCTGCCACAGGGAAGGGCTCTGCCCGAGGTGGGCAAGACTCTTCATCAGTGTGTTGGAAGAAAGAACAGCAAATCAATAGTGGATGTGTGAAGGAACAACTCCTGGGGTGCCCGGGGCGGTAAATAAATGTGCAGGCCGGGCCTGCCGGGGCCTGGTACAGCCACTGTCACCGAGCCCTTCATGTCGGGGTGAACACACCTGAAACCCACACCCCACACAGACCCTGTATGTGCTAAAGTTGTGTTCTAATACACCTGAAACCCACACCCCACACAGACCCTGTATGTGCTAAAGTTGTGTTCTAACACACCTGAAACCCACACCCCACACAGGCNCCCCACAGGCCCCTGTATGTGCTAAAGTTGTGTTCTAACACACCTGAAACCCACACCCCACACAGGCCCTTCTGACACTCACTATGTGTTAAAGTTGTGTTCTAACACACCTAAAACCCACACCTCACATAGAGCCCTGTATGTGCTAAAGTTGTGTTCTAATACATCTGAAATCCACACCTCACACAGACCCTGTATGTGCTAAAGTTGTGTTCTAACACACCTGGAACCCACACCCCACACAGACCCTGTATGTGCTAAAGTTGTGTTCTAACACACCTGAAACCCACACCCCACAAGGCCCCTGTATGTGCTAAAGTTGTGTTCTAACACCCCTAAAACCCACACACCCCACAAGGCCCTTCTGACACTCACTCTGTGCTAAGGTTGTGTTCTAACACACCTAAAACCCACACCTCACACAGGCCCTCGTATGTGCTAAAGTTGTGTTCTAACACACCTGGAACCCACACACCCCTGACACTCACTATGTGCTGAGGTTGTGTTCCAACCCCTGAGGGACAAGGGCAGCCCCCTCAGCCGCCAGGGTGCCCTGGGCCACCACGGACAGCGGGTCCTTGTCCCTTGGTTGGGGACACTGCTGAGGAACGGGCTGTCCCCAGTAAAACACCACACCTATTCCCACTTCTACGTGTCCTGAACACATTATTTCTACAAAAAAACCCAAAACAACAGAGACAGAAAATCCTTTCTCCTGATTTCATGAAGGTCTTTTGACCGTTCCTGTCACAGAAGTGCTGGGACACCTTCTCCAAGGGAATTTTTTTCCCTGGTTGAATCTGACTCTGGTAAGAAGCTCATTTGTGTTGACTCTTCAAACAGCTTCAGGCGGAACAGTGAGGGGAAGAGCACAGAGTTTATTCTCTGCACTTCCTATCCCAGTTGACTCTTCCCACCACTGAACACAATCCTTTAGAAGCTGTACAAAAGATGAGATTCTTGGCATCACTATAAAACACTTAAAGTTATTGTGATGTTGGGCATAAAGTTATTTATTTATGGAAATAAAGAAATTTCTTTATGGAAAAAAAGTACTAAAATGGAAGTTTTGGAAACAAAGAACATTTCTATCACTTGAGCACCTCAGAGTTACAAATGATACTCAAAGGCTTTCTGACACCACTGGGCTAAAAAAGTGCAATATCCCAGGATTTGGACACTAGATGGCAATGTTAGATTTTATTTGGTCATGTGATTGCAGCAATGTTCAAGTGGGATCTTCTAAGAGGAAAACCCTTTTTTGGGTTCTAAAGAAAGAGAAGACACTTTGATCTGGCTGAGAATTAAGATGCGAATCTTCCTGAATAATCCATTTATAATCCTGGAAAATCAGCAAAATCCTTTTCCATGTGATACAAAATGTAGGTGATGTGGATGTGATCACTAAGTAGAAGAAAAGAACACATTGTGGTAAGAGCACAATGTGCAGTAAAACCATAAGACCTTACAATGGTCTCTGAAAAACCATTTTATGATGCAGTTTCAGGGCTTCACAGTAAGAAACAAAATACATAAATTTAACATTTACCAAATTCTTTCCTTCTCTGTGTTTCCTTCTCAGGTATTGAGCCATCTGAGGACACCAAGTTTCCCCCAGACATCATGAATTTCAGCTTAAATTTCATGACAGTCTGGAGCAGCCAGCTCTGCTTTAGTAAGGAAAAGCAATATTTGCACCTAACACATACAACTGCAGAGAAGAAACGTTCTTAGGGCTATTCCTGAGAGAAATGATGTTAGGAGAGAGTTGAAGGAGAGAGAATACAGTTTTATAATATGCAGAAAGCCTAGATTTTTACCAAAACTGTCTTTTTAAATCTATTTCACAGAGACTTTAGGCATGAGCCTGTCTCCCTACACAACAGAAAATGTGTGAAATAAAGGGTAATTTATTTTATCTTGCCAGTCTAACAGCAGCAGCAACTGTTTCCCCTTTGTCTTTCTTTCAAATAAGAGCAAGAGCCAGGCAAAAATCTAGAGATCAGTCCCATTCTTCTTAATCTGCCCTTGTTGCAAAACACTCTTTTATTCAAACCTATTTCCTGCAGAATGTTCAAAAGCTTCTGGAAGTGTTGTGTGTGTGTGTGTGCATTACCAACCCTCACCTGCAGTAATGAACAGGCAGAGGATGCTGGTTCCTGAGCCCAGGGCCCTGCTGGGGATGTGCTCACTGCCCTCTCCCTGCTCTGCCAGTGTCCAACACGTGGCCCCTCTGCTTCTCTTCAGGAAACATCCACCACCCCTGGGGGCACTGATTTCAAAAATGTTCCCAGGAATTCAGGAACTGCCTTTGCTTATCACCAGACCTGGGGAGAGTCCCACTCCTCACAGAACACCCCACCCCACCAGGCTTTTCCTTCAGCTGCAGTCACCCTCCTCTTCACAGGCTCCCAGAAATCCACACTTGCAAGAGAGATTTAATGCACCAACAAGCTCAGTCTTGTGACTAAGTGACATCAATGATTATTTGAGTGATTCTGACACAGAATAATTTTCCCAGAGAAAAAGAAGCTCAAGGTTAAATAATTTCAGAGAGAGGACAGGAGTACTGATCTAAATTTTACAACAAACTTCCCAGTTTTCTCACCTCGTTGTTTGCTGCTTTCTAACCCAAGAATAGCAATCAAATCCAATCCAGCTGGTGGGATCTGCTGCCTTTTCAAAGCCATGGGGACAAAAATGCTTGGTGTTAATCTAATTATCTGGTGGGAACACCTTAGGCAGTGTGGTTAGAAAGAGGAAAACACAGCAGGAGATGCAATAAATTGCACCACTGAAACCAACCACAGATGTTTTCTACCTGTCTTCGCCCAATTAATCTGTCATCTCTCCTTCCAACTGCTCTGTGATGGTTCAGATTTTGACTAATTTCCCTAACTGCAGCTATAAAAGAAACACCACAGGAAGAGGAGGAAACAGGAAAGACAGACACGATTTTATTATAAAATTATACTTGAGATTCAAAAAATGGCAGACAATCACTTTGCATTCAGAGCAACATGGCCTTGGAAATGCAAATAAGTCACAAAATTTGTAGACTACAATAGTCTCTATGTGCTGGTTAAAGGAGATAAATAAAACTGAGGAGTACATTTCTAGTAGCAGTTATGAGGCACAGCTCTCCCATCTGATTATTTGTTATTTATCCCTTGTGCAGCAGTGCCTTGAGGTCTCAGTAAATTCAGACTCCTTAGTACAAGAAGGGATAATTCTTGTCTACCAGAGGCAAAGCAAGTGGTGAAGGCAGAGAGGAGCAACACTTGTTTCCTGCAGGGCAGGGGAAAAGGGCACAAAGAGGGAACAAAGCATTTGAGGAGCTGTTTGTAGCTGTTGCAAAAGAACCTCAGAACTAACACAGACTTTCTTGGGACCTGATGCTGCTGGTTTTGGCTGGACAGAGCCTGAGGGGGTGTGACTTTAGTTCTCTCAGGGCAGCAAGAGCAAAGTCTTACTTCTGCACAAATAGGACGATGTAACTTTGTCAAAATGGTGAAGTGGAACATTACAACCACTAAAACCCCCAACACTACATGAAAGCTACTTTTTCTATGTTTAAAGATTGTGTACATGTCACAATATCAGAAACATCCATTTAAACATTAGACAAGTTTTTCTAATGTGTTCCATAACTCCCTAAAGAGTTCCAATGATTCTCCCACGTTCAGGAGTCCCTGAAACTGAAGTGAGATGCAGGAAACAGCCTTGATCCCCTCCCTAAGGTGGGGCCTGCAGAGCACACCTGGGTGAACTGAAGGTCTCCCCAGAACATTCGTTTTTAGTTATTTGTACAGTTTAAAAGAAAGGATCAAACAGTTTCCAATTTTGAAATATAGAGACTGACAACAGCAATTATTGAAGAGCTTTGAAAGACTCCAAGGAAATATGTGAGGATGGGAGAGTTTTGGCTTTATGTTCTGCAGAAGGACATATTGTGCACAGCAGATCAATAGGAAAAGAGAAGGGCATCCCCCAAATAGCACCTGCTGTGCTCTTGGAGAGGGATCTCTGCTCTGGGCACTCTGCCCAAGAAATAGCAAAAGATTTTGTGCAAATATAGATTGCATTCCAGAACAACTGCATGGCCTTCCTGCTCAAACCAGACTTGGAGTTTTGCCTCCAAGGCTTCTGCCCTCCCTTGCCTGCAGCTCCAGGACAGCCCTGGTGGGTGTTTGGGCTTCATGTGTGGGAGCCAAGTCCCCCAGTTCCTGACACAGTCATTCATCCTGGACTTTTCATTAAATGATATGCCAAAAAGGCCCACATTAAGCTTCTCTCCAAAGCAGACATCAATAATATTGTATACCACTGATTTAAAAAGCAGCTCAGTGGAAAAAAACCCCCAAGTAACAGAGCAAGGAACAAAGATCCAAGTTGTCCTTAGACAAATCAAGGCATAAATCTTAAGGTGGGGGAGTTCTGTCATTATTGGGGGGTTTATTTATTTTTAATGAAGGAAAGGTTTTAAAAAGCAAACATCAAACCCCCACATAAACAAAAACCCCAACAACAAATTTTGGTATCTCACTTATAAAAGCTACATCCTATGAGATACACTTCCCTAAAAGATCTGGTACTCACAATAAAACTATAGTTGCAGTGCTCATGTAGCTTTAAGAACTTATGAATGTCAATGAGACCATGTTTATGGGGAGTTATGTACCTTTTATTGGATCAGCTGATGGAGTTGGGGAAAAATCTAGGTGAGATTTCAGGCACTTGTAAAGTGAAGTGAAACCCCTTGGCAGAATTAGCCAAGAGTGCAATATGACCATTCTGATGGCCAAAGTGGTACATCATTTCTTAGCTTCTATTTCCCTTTTCATATGCATTTTTGTTTTCACTATTTCATTATTCTGAGGCTTAAATCTGGATGCTTGAATACTTTCAGATCTTAGTTCTACTTGACAGATCAAAGTAAGTTTGTAGGAGACTTTAATAAGGAGAAGTAAGAAGGAGAAGGCCCTGGGAGCTGCTGCAGTCACAGGCACCCTGGGGGGCTCGGGGGTCCCCCTGCCCTGCAGGTCACCCCAAAATGAACCCCTCAATAGCCAAGGCACTGGGGAGTGAGAACTAAAGGGCACAGAAGTTACAGAGCATTGGATGAGGCCCTTTCAGCTCCAGGTCTCACCATTCAACAGGTTCTTGTGAGACAAATTCAAGGGGCTTTTCCTCCTGAGAGAGGCCCTGAACTGAGACAGCTCAGGTGGAGGGGGTAGGATGCTTTTTGTGCTGAGAGCACCAAGGAAGATGTTGAAAAGCCAAGTTTGCAGGATGTTTCTGTGGAGTAACAGCCTTTAGTTGTGCTGCTGTGTGAGATGTGCTGCTCTGCAAATACAGATCTGCAACTGCCTGTCTTTATAGCAGCTCACACTGCTGCTCTTGCCACGGTACAGGGACAAGATCAGATTTTGTTCATTGAATCTCCCACCCAGCCCAGACTGAGCTTTGCAGGCACTGGGACTTCAGAGGAAGGTATTTCCCCACAAAATGTTCTAAGAGCTCAATTGCACCAGCAAATGCTCCCTGGAGACCCTGTGCAAAGGGCATTTCCAAAAGCTCTGAACCACCATGGCAGCAACACAGCTACAAACAGCTTGTGGAGAACTGGTGTGTTTAACACTCATTATTGAAAACATCAGCTGGGTGCTCCAAGCAAGAGCATTAAAAACATTCCATTAAAAAAACAAAAGTCAATTCTAAGAATGCAGGAGATAAAGCAGACGTTTGCTGAGTCTTGTGGCTACTGAATTAAAATCAGCTTTCCTGAAGGCACCACATGCATTCCCAATGGCAGCAGCTTTGGTGGCAAATATTTAAACTGTGCTGTTGGGTGGCAGCAGTGCAGGTACCAGAGCCCAGGCCGAGCTGAATTCTGAGGGACAGAGGTTAAAGTGCCCACTGCTCCCTCTGCAACACAGGCATCTCCAAGTCACACAGCAGCCTCTGAAAAACCCAAACCAAACCATGCAAACAAAACCCAAACTCAAAAAGCCTCACTTCAATGAGTTTCTGAACTTTGCTCTACAGTTGCTGCTGAGTAGCTTTAACTGACCCAGTGCAAGCCCTGGAACAGATGGGGCAGGTAAAATGCACAGCTCAGAACTGCATCTTTTGCTTTGCATTTGGAGATAAAAATTATTAATACATTAAATACCAATTGGTTATCCAAACCATTTATTGGGGATTAAGGAACATTAAAGATGTACACCATGCATAACCACTAATCAGCAACAAATTCAAACTTAATAAACTGGTATTTAATTGTATCTTGTTAAATTTAGCAACCATCTTAATCATAATTAAAAGCATTTCCAAGTTGCAATTTAAATCATTACCAAAACTTCTTGCCAGTCCATTTCCAAACCAAAAATAAGATTATCTGAAGCTGCTATTGATTTTTGCCTTGTCCAGGCTGAGTGCACTCATTTACAGCCGCATTTACAGCCCCCTGCACGTGCCCCAGTAACACAGGAACCCACTGCAGCCCGAGCCAGGGCAGTAAAACATAAATGCAGTCCAAGCTTTGCCTCGGTGCCCCTGGAGCCCCCAGGCCCAGCAGCTCTGGGCTGGGCAGTGCCCTGTGCTCTGTGCCCAGGGAATCCTGCACGGGGAGGGGGGCACAAGGACCCGGATTTACAGAACCTTCGGTGCCAGAGCAGGGAGGGCTGTGCCGGGCTCGGGCTCAGGGTGTTCCCTCCGGCAGAGCAGGGAGCAGGAGCCGCTGGGCTGGGGGCAGTGCCCGCTCCTGTGCCAGCCCTGCCTGATGGTCCCTGCAACGCTCGGAGCCATTCCCGGGCATCACTGGGTGTGGGCTGAGCAGGAGCCGGGCAGTGCTGCCCCAGTCCCTCCCGGGCATCACTGGGTGTGGTGAGCAGGAGCTGGGCAGTGCTGCCCCAGTCCCTCCCGGGCATCACTGGGTGTGGTGAGCAGGGACCTGGGCAGTGCTGCCCCAGCCCCTCCTGGGCATCACTGGGTATGGGCTGAGCAGGAGTTGGGCAGTGCTGCCCCAGCCCCTCCTGGGCATCACTGGGTGTGGGCTGAGCAGGGACCTGGGCAGTGCTGCCCCAGTCCCTCCTGGGCATCACTGGGTGTGGTGAGCAGGGACCTGGGCAGTGCTGCCCCAGTCCCTCCCGGGCATCACTGGGTGTGGTGAGCAGGAGCTGGGCAGTGCTGCCCCAGTCCCTCCCGGGCATCACTGGATATGGGCTGAGCAGGGACCTGGGCAGTGCTGCCCCAGCCCCTCCTGGGCATCCCCTGCTGGGCCTTTTACCCACCCGAAAGCTGCGTGGGCAGCGTTTGGAACACATTCTGTCCATGGCCAGGAGTGTGGGACACAGGGCAGCAGGTGAGAGGGAGAAAAGAAACCCCCAGCACCAAGAGCACAACACACGCTTTTTTCAGAGCACTGGGAATGAGTATCAGCACGATGCCAGAAAGCACAGATATAATATTAACTTTGCTGAAAAACACATGCACCTGGAAGGAAAAAAAATCCAATTTTTCTTTTACTTTGGTTCTGATAGTTCAAAATTTCTTTTTTTTTTTTTTTTGGTAAATGTATTCCTACAGATGGATAAAGGAATTATGAGAAAGTTTTTACCACAGAATTGCCCCAGTTTGTGTTACTGTTTTGAAAAATCTGTGGTTAGAATTGACTCACAAATCAATCCTCTAATAGTTTGAAATAGTTTCAGAAAAGGATTGGGAATAATCTGTGAGCCAACTAATCAGGTACGTGACTATGGCAAAAATCTGGTGCTACTTAAGTATCAATTAATTAATCAATTAATTAATGGGAAACAAGAGATACAAAGACTTTCTATTTGCTCTTTGCATCTTTCTACTCAGGCTGCAGAAGTTACAGCCCTCGAGCTTTGTTCTCTTACAGTTTAAATGAATTTTGTTCTGTTTGGAGCACTTTCCCTGTTTGCTGTATCGTTGTATACATCTGTCTGTATTAAAGCTCATTTAATACACCAGGGCTCATGCTTCAGTCTGCAATCCTTTCAAGTCTCCTTTATTGTTTCTTCCACAGCCTCTGCTGCTCCAAATTTAGTTTAATAAGCAACTAACTAGTTCACTCTCCCTGCCAGTCATGGATATACATTAGACACTGTCTGTGTTCAAGGACTGCCCCTTTGGGAGCCCTGCTAATACTTCTCTCCAATTTAGAAGAGCTTTTCTGACAAGCAATTGCTTGTTGCAGGTTTTTTGAGCTGTCTTTATCCCCTGTATCCACTGCTCTGCCCTCCCTGCACCTTCCAGGTCCAGCAGAAGGCTGTCAAGCAGAACTTTTGCAAACACTTTTCTCCAAGAGCAAGATCAAGTTGTGCACAGTGCAGGGTGTGCAGGGCAGGGTGTGCAGTGAGGGCTGTACAGTGCAGGGTGTGCAGTGAGGGCTGTACAGTGAGGGCTGTGCAGGGCAGGGTGTACAGTGCAGGGTGTGCAGTCAGGGCTGTACAGTGCAGGGTGTGCAGGGCAGGGTGTGCAGTGAGGGCTGTACAGTGCAGGGTGTGCACTGCAGGGTGTGCAGGGCAGGGTGTGCAGGGCAGGCTGTGCAGTGAGGGCTGTACAGTGCAGGGTGTGCACTGCAGGGTGTGCAGGGCAGGGTGTGCAGGGCAGGGTGTGCAGTGAGGGCTGTACAGTGCAGGGTGTGCAGTGCGGGCTGTACAGTGCAGGGTGTGCAGGGCAGGGTGTGCAGTGAGGGCTGTACACTGCAGGGTGTGCAGGGCAGGGTGTGCAGGGCAGGGTGTGCAGTGCAGGGTGTGCAGTGAGGGCTGTACAGTGAGGGCTGTACAGTGCAGGGTGTGCAGGGCAGGGTTAGGGTTATGGGACTCCTAAGGGCTTCATGGAACAAGAATTTTCTTTAAAAACCCACAAACTGACCAACCAAAAAAGGGATTAATGCAGTTCTCTGCATGGAGCTCTGCATGACATGCCCAGGATTTTTGTGCAGAGAGAGTTCAAGCTGAGAATTTTGCCCTGAGGGACAACCAGTGCCCTCGATCTGTGCTTCCAGCAGCAGCACTGCAAATGGAGCAGTTGGACTGTTAGAAGCCTCACCCAGCCATCCTTGCTGACTATTTAAAGTCTCTGTAAGGACTCTCATGATTTGTAACCAGAACATCTGCCACCTCTTGTTCAGCTGCACATCTTTTCTGTGGTCTCAGACACAGCTGATTCTCTGTGAAGTGCATGTAAAGATGCTGAAAATTGTTCCCAAAACTACCACACACTTCACTCACTTCTCTCTCTGGGCATCTTAATGGCATTACAAGAAACTACCATATATTTGTTTTATTTGTTGCAGTTTTGCATTGAAGTCAATTGACATAGAAACAATGATCTAACACAGCCAATGTGCCAACATTTGTGAAAGTGTTTTCAGCACTTTTTCCCTACATTAAGAGACATTTAAGCTCCTTCTCCCTGTGTGAAGCTCTAGAAATATCCTTGGAAAAACAATATAAATGCATCTGGGAGAGTGAAATGACAGAAGGAAAGAATAGAAAGAAACTAATCTGGAAGTATAAAGTCCTCCTTGCCTCTCCTTTTGGAGTCTGTGATACAGTGACAGTCCTGTTTCTTTAGGAGGAAGAAGACTGGAAATGGGATACAGGAAGAATATAGCAGGCCATATGATATCTGACCAAGAAAAACCTTGTCTAAGGAAAACTAAACATTGGGCATGGACCTTAAAAGCTAAGATGCCCTTGATTTAGCTGTTGAATAAAATTGCCTTTCCTTTGCTCCAGGAAATTTGCATGCTGAATCCCCTTAAACCCAAGGAATTAATACCCTTCACTTGGATTCAGCAGTTGATAGGAGAGAAAATATAAATCAAGAGGCCTGTGTGCCATTAACAGGTTTGTCGCAACTTTTATATTAAATTAAAAGAGTGATAAATCAAGAGTGCCAGTGGCAGGCACATCTCAGCTGTTACAAATGGCCAGATGGGGAACAAGGCCAATAAAATGAGAGACAGCAGCTCACAGGAAGGTGGAGGAGGTCCTGAACCTGCACTGTGATCTCAAGCCCACCTGCAGAAGGATAAAGAAGTGCCTTTGCTGAGGGTGAAGGACCAATGTGCAGATGTGGCTCAGATGAAGGACCCAGCACAGATGTCCAGCCTGGGGTACAACACCCCCTTCCCTGTCACAGGTCTGAAAAGAAAAGTGTAACTGCAGCAGAGGCTGCCTGTGCATCCCTGGGCTGGACAAGGACGTGGGAAGGGGGGGCTCTCAGGCAGCCCCTGGTTCCAGCAGGACTGACCTGAGTCAGGGGTTCCAGCTGTGCCAGGGCTCCTGCAGGGGCCTGTGCTCTGAGCAGGGAATGTGGCTTTCCCAGGGAATGTGGCTTTCCAGGTGAGCAAAGCCATTGGAAAAATCTCTGCAAAAATTTTCAGGCAGCAAGAAAGTGTCACAAACTTGTTGGAAGCCATTCAGGGTCCCTGTTCCAAATACTCCAATGAAGTTTCAGTGTAAGGTTCATTTTACAACTTCCTAAACAGCCCTTAATCCCAGTTTTTGCTTCACCCTCACTTTACCTCAGTAACACACGAGCACACAGATCATTACCAAAACTCCTGTTTAAAGGCCCTGTCTAATAGAAAATCCCTACTGTGCAATGCATCATAAAGCAGCTCATTTTTGCAAAGAAATCAGAGGTGAAATTGGTACTTGTTAACTTTATTATAGAAATGGAGGTTGGAATTTGCCTGAATCCCACAATTTTTGGAGTACTGACAGAAATCAAATCTACTTTGTCTATAGACTGTTCTCCTGAGCATTCCTTCAAAAAGACAATTTTCTTCTAGATCCACTACTCTCTTTCATGGACCTCCAACAGAAAATGACCTCATTTAGCTCTTTCATACACTACAAGATATGGAGTCTGAAGAATTTTTCATCTAAAATCCCTAATAACATACAAAATGTAATGCCTTCATCAAGCTGCTAATTTGAGGTGAAAGGAGATTTCTGTCCTGGTTTAACGGCTACAAGAAATCAGATATTAAGTGGGTTATACCAATAACTACAATTTTAGTTTTTCTGAAAAGCTTTATTTTGAATGGAAAGAATATATATTTCCTTCATGCAATGCTTTGGACAGATCATATTTATGTTTGTACCAATAATTAATATCATTCTGTGACTACAAATGGGACTATTAAGAATCCAGTGCCTGGGAAACATCTCTTAATTGAACTGCTCACAGTTTTTCAATGCTCTCACTTCTGCACAGACTGTTATAACCAGGTATGACACGGCTCAGCCCTTGGCCTTCATTAATTCCTGGGATTCTTCTCCTTTCCTCCTCAGTTCTAAGATCACTCAACACAGACACCATTAGTGATACAGCATTTTAGCTGCACTGCAGAAACTTTGTTGGACCAGAAACTTCAGCAGAAGCAATTACTGGAATTTTGTAAGGCAGCAGAAGAAAAACTAATATTGTACAGGATTTTTCCCTGTTAATATGGCAAATTGTAAGCTCAGAACACTCAGGTGTTTCACAGTAACTTCTTAGCTTGTGTTCAGGAGTTGAAAATGTTGGATGTGCTCCATTACATCCATCACTCTCTTTTCTCCCATTTCTTAAAGGAGCTCTGAGCTGTGCATTTGCTTTTTATAAATATGCCACTTACAAGCACATCCCCATGTTAAATATTCCCCTGAACCCATAACTGTAACATAGAAAATGGATTGAAATTGAGTTTTGTTCTATTTAAAAAAAAGATTTTCTTTTGACACATCTGATCTCACCAGCCAATAGTTTCCATAAGACAAATAAAACAACAAAATGTCACCAGTAGCACAGGAGAGAATTGTCCCAGCTGTGCTTTGGCACCAAAGAAAACCTCCCACACTGAAATGGGGATGGCACAGACAGGAACCACGAACAGACACAAACACATCACCCTGGCAGCATAAAAAATCTGAGAAAAGCACCTTTTGCTGGAGGTCCTACATTTGGCAATTGGCAAAATAATGATTACAAGCTTAATATCTCTTTATAGAAATATCTCTTTATGGACAACAACCAACACAGAACAAGAGGGACCTTGCACAGCTTCAAGCAGGGGAAGGTCTGGTTGCACATGGAGTAAAAGCCTGGCCCCTCTGCAGCCCTGCTCTCTCCCAGCAGTGTTATAATCTCTTTATTCCCTACAGATGCAGTCATGTTTGATTGAATTTTCCAGAATGCTCAGTTGTTCTGTGACATTTGCTTGGCAGCAGAAGACAAAACACTTTCTTCATTCTTTAAGGTAGAAACAATTCGGGAGGAAAGCAAGAGGTAACCCAGACCTGGGCTGCTCAATTTATTTATATCAGACATTAGAAACCACTGTCATAAAAAATCTGGTGACACATCATTCAATAGCATCAGTAGAGCCTTAAACTTGAAGGATAGGCCTAAAATACAGATTAATTTAGCCCTGATCAAAGGTAATGACACGAGGCAGCCCCAGAGCATTCATCACTTTCCAGTCTGCACTGACCTTTGTAACTGGGGGAGCTGCAGTGGCACATTTGGGGAGGCACCAGCAGTGCCACCCCCCGACAGGCACAGCAGGGACCAGACCCCCAACTCAGCCTTTGCACAATAGGTGACTTTGGAGCTGTTATATCATATTCTTTTGTGGTTTGTACCTCATTTGATAAACANGCTCAGCCTTTGCACAACAGGTTGCATTATGTGTAAAGGTGTTTCCACCCTGTGCACTAAGTGACTTTGGAGCTGTTATATCACATTCTTTTGGGGTTTGTACCTCATTTGATAAACACACTAAGCCCCACATGCATCAGAAATTCTTCAGGTTCTTGAAGCATGGAGTGCTTGCAAAACTCTGCAGTGGTGCAAGACTCCCCTAGGAATAAGGAACAGCATTAGGTATTTAGTGATTGAGTGAGGAGCCAGGATCTCAGGAGCCTGGTTTTACCTGCCCTGCCAGTCAGAAATTCCTAAGAGAGGCTGCTAATGCTGCCCAGCTCTGTGCTGCCAGCCTGCTCTCTGTGCCAGGGACAGAGGCCCATCTTCCTGGGGAAACGGGAGAGAAACACAGAAAATATCCCCCCAAATAAAACTAACTTAATTTTAAATTGGTTTAGACCTAGAATAAAGAAATACTCATGAAATCACTAATGAGCATTTCTATCCAAAGAGAGTAGCAGCCATTGGAACAACTGGCACCCAGTGCTCCTGACAGGTAAAGCTCCAGCAAACTGGAGCTGAGGAGTGACAGAGCCCCAGCTGTGACCACCCAGCCCGGGGACAAATCAGTCACATCTTTAACCCCAGAGGAGACATTAGTGAAGGATGGGCACGTTCAGAATGGGAGGGAAATACCTGGGTTGGTCCCAGCTGCCCTGGCAGGGAGCACCCAGCACCCAGAGAGGCCCCACTCTGAGCTGGGCACCAAGGGGGCACCACTGGAGCTGGGGGGGCAGCAGGGCACAGGGAACTGGGTGTCCCAGCAATGGGCACCCTCGTGCCACCAGTGCCACACACACAGGACAGGGCAAACTTCCCTTCACTCCCTGGGGATCCAGAGCCATCAGTGTTCCTGGACAGAGTGACCAACATTCCCTTCCCTCCCAGGCTCCAAAGGGCTTCACAGAGCACATGACAGGAGCTTTATAATTATTGCCAAACCAGTGAAGCCAAAGGACCAGAGGTGCCCAGCAAGGCCCCCAGGACACGTCATGTCCTGGGATGTGAAACCCACTCCTGTGAAAGCCCTGTGTGCCCCCTGCAGAAAGCAGGGTGTTACCCCAGCTCTCCCTCCACCCTTGGGCTGGTTGGTGACATCCCTGGGCCACATGTGAGAGTCCAGCACACTGCAAACCCTGCTGCCCCTGCTGGTGCCACAACTCTGGCCCTGCAGTGAAAATATTTCCTTTATATCTCACTGATCAGCTGTGGAACAAGTACCCTCCCCTATGGGACAGTGATGTAGGAATTGCAGTTGTTATATTATAGGAAAACGTTATCAAGGTTCCTGTTTTACTGCTCTATTATTTCTATTTCTACTTTACACTTTGCCCCTTGTTTCCACTTTCCCATTTTCTTCAGATTACATCCTAAATATCAGCTGCCAGCACTTCAACCTGCTTACAGCCCATCTGGTGGGAAGAAATTGCTACAGATTCTCAATTTATCACCCATCCAACACAGCCCAGGACTTAATTTAATATTTTTTTCACCTAGAAATTACCACAGAATGAAGATCTTTACAAGTGTCCTCTGTTGTTTAACTAAATAGCTGTTGACCTTCTCCCAAACAAAATGTTGGCTGAGTTCTCTGTTGTGGTGGAATTTTAGCAAATCCTCTGGAACCCTGGAAATGAGATGTTTCTGTGTCTCTTGAGCTGGTTGCTCATCAATTTGAGAGCCTTGTTGCCTCCAGGTTAAGCCAGTCTGAGAAGGAGCTACAATCAAACCATTAATTCCCTGGGTCTTAATCCTGGAAGGGCCACATTTATCCCTTTAGAGACTAAAATTCAAAAATGGCATCTTGGGTGTCATCCTTTGCTCCAGCTGCTGTTTCCTCTCATCCACCAGTGAAGGTAAAACTAGAAAAATGTATTTCCAGAGAGAAGGTTGAACAACCCACAGCAAATCCCTGAATCTTAATGATATAAAATGAGGAAAATCCCAGAATATCCTGAGCTGGAAGGATCACTGAGTGCAGCTCCTGGCCCTGCACAGAACAGCCCCCAAACCACCCCATGTGCCTGAGCTTTGTCCAATCCCTTCCTGAGCTCTGGCAGGAAAAATCAAAGATTCAGTAACCACGTTTTGATGAGACAACAAATAGCAAAATAAGAAGCAATATTTACAAATTAGAATAACAGTAGAATTTAAATGAGTTCATATATGTAAAAAGGGAAAAAGGGCTCTCAGTCGAAATGAGATGAAACCTTCAGTAGATGTATTATGGGTAATTATAATAACGGTGGGAAAAGAAAACAAAATTATGATTTTCCTGATTAGTAACTTAATGTAACGGCTCATTTGTTAATAGCCTAGAATCACCTATTAATCATGGCTGCATAATTTCATGACTTGAACACAGAGAAAGGTTAGACACAGCTACAAGATAAACCTCTCATCTGCACAAAACTTCAAATTTCATAACTGAAAATGGTTAATATTCATAATTTCAGTGGGAACTCTCTACCTGGAGGTTATAATGATGAGCCAAACAACAGCTTTAAATAGCTCCAAGTATATAAAGTGAGTAAATAATGTGTAAATAAAAGTCCACCAAAATGAGGAATTTCTTGTGCCCTCCACCACCAGACAGAGGGAGGGCACAGGGGATTTGCTGCTGTACAGGCACCATTCTAAACTTGATTTACTCTCTGCACTGGCAGGATTAATGTACCAGCAGTTTGCCAGCTCTCTACTACAGGGTGTGGGAAAGGAGGGAACACCAGGACTGTTCTCCCACCGTGGATTTTCACCTCCCACCCGGGGAGTCGAAACGAAACTTCAGCAGAATAAGTCAGAATATCTCCATTCCTGTCAGACACAGTGCTGAGAAAAGCAGAGGCTTCAGGCACATTGTGTGAATACTAATTTACCTTGTTTTATTGACATGCACAAAGCTGGGCTAGGAATATTTTTGAGAACATAGGAATTGTTCTGCTGGGTGGGTTGTGCTTCCTTTACCTTTGGGAACTTACAGATTTGTCCACATTCCAAGCCTTTAATCCAAAATTAATCTTTTTGTGGCTGGAGTTGAGAAGGTGAAAACCCTTTTTTACCTGTTGTTATTGCAGAGTTTCTTGTCATTTGTGCATATTAGGAGTTAGGGATCAGCTGGGAATGCAGAAGGAGATTCCTCTATAAAAAGAGCCAGCAATTAAATACAGGGGAAATGCGTATGAGAGGAGCAACCCGAGGCTCAGACAGGCCCATCTGTTGGACAAAGGGAACTGCTCGTTATGTGCACAGTTCTGAAGGAGCACAACCTGCAATTCAGCACTTTAACTTTCTCACTGTCACTTAAAGCGAGGGGAAGTTCCAGGAACTTGAACAACTCCCAGTTACGCCGTGAGTGGCAAAGTGCAGCTTGGAACTGGTGTGCAGAGCTGGGAAGGGAAAGGTCTGGGAGCTGCTCTGAACAGGCTCCCTGCAAACCTGGGCACATCCCACAGCAAGAGCTGAGGGAACCACCCGGGATGTCCCCAGGGAACAAGTGCTCCAAGTGCTTTGTGCTCACACAGGCTGGAAAGTGCTCAGTGGCCACGTGTCCAGTGTGATGTAGGTGCAAAATAAATCAATTGCTGTGTTAAACCCCCCATTTTCCCTTTGGTTTCTTTGATTTATTATAATCCAGTTTGTTTCATGATGTGGAATCCAACTGGTGGGTTTGTCTCAAGGACACACGAATGTAAAAGTAAAGGCTTTTCAAACTGATTTTTATGTGCATTTGGCTATTACTCCATGACCAAGGTCTATAAATCTCTACCTTGAAAGAATAACAGCTCTTATTGATTAGAGTTTGATCATGCAAGATAAAGCAAGTGGCAATAATAAATCACTTTTATGGATTATTTGTGTACATCAAGTGAATGGGATGAAATGCATGTTTCACATGTTTGCTGATGAATCTGATTTGTATGTGAGGGTGTTTCTGTGTGTAATCTGTTAATGAACTGTCACAGAGAAATAAGAGAAACATTTTCAGTCATTTTCAACCATCGGTCTTCTGTCTTGAAAGCAAACACTGGGAAATAGTGGCACATAAATTATCTTAGCACTGGTCCTAAAAACAGATTTTGCATTAACTTAATTAAAAGGCTGCCTGAAAACACCACTGAAATGCACTAAGTGGAAGAACATATACCAGTACCTACTTTAATTGTGCATACAACAGCTGCTCTGGGATACTCCTAGGAATTAAACTCTTAAATTACAATAATTTTACAATTCACCTAGATTGTGTGAGTCACCCAGGAGAGATCTGTAACTTGCATTGAAGAACAGCTCCTCACTGAATTCAGTGCTTTGGAAAATCATGCCAAGATATTGGGGATTTTCCCCCACAGACAAAACCACTTTGGCACTTTTCATTCTTCTGTGAGTAAGAGATTGTGCAAAGCCCAGGAATGGAAGAGAGACAGAAATTCCTCTGCTGGCTCAGCTCTGTTCCCGTTATCCTGGAGCTGCAGGGTGACCTGCATTTGCAAGAAGCATTCCAAGGTAATTTGCTGGAGTTCTGGAGTTGCTGAATTGTAACAAGCACTAAGACAACAACCCTAAATCTGCCTTGCAAGAAATGCAGTTCACCCCCCAGGCTCCCCAAAGTCACAGCTGTGTCAGATCTAACTTTTCTCTCTCCTCCTTTGTTCATCTACTTCATTAAGAGAAAGAAACGTGGGGTTCCCTCCCCTGGACATTTATGTGAGCAAACACAACGTGATTATTTACCCCATAAACCCCCCCAGCACTTTGCTCAGGAAAAAATAAAACAATCAAATAGGATGAAGCCTCAATTACAGGGTCTCCAAAAGTGGTTAAGGGACTGTGCTTTTTGAAACCAATCACTACCGGTCAAAGGCACTTGCAGCACTTTGCTGTTAGTTTTGAGAACATTTCATGTGCCAGGACGTGTTTTCCCCACACAAGGGGAGGCACAACCCCAGCAGCAGCTGGATGGTGGAATTCCCTTCCTCAGCCACCCGGCCTGTCCCTGGAACTGCGTTTCCTGCGGGGACCAGGGCTGTCCCAGGGAGAGCTGTGCCCGAGCACTGCCCCGTCCCGGGTCCCACCACAGGCTGCAGCAAGCCCGGGGACATGTGGGGACACGGCAGTGACTGTGCCTGCAGCTGTAAGGGTGGGAAGGGCACTTTCTGCAAGGCAGGACGAGGGCGAATGTGCCATCCCGGCCCTTTGCCCGACAATTCCAACCGGGATGGTGCAGGAGGAGAGGGAGGGATGGTGGGAAGGGCAAACTCGGGGCCGTCCTGTCACTTCTTGGTTGTCACCAGGAGCTCTCAGACCCCTCACAACACTGCTCAGGTCAAAGGGGATCTTGTCAAGACATAGAAAATGTAAGTCTAAAGAACCAAAACCATCAGCAAACCCGGATTTTCGATGCTTAGAAAGAACAGCACATTGAGTGGTTTTAACCAGTGAAAACCAATTTCCTCTCCAGACAGCAATGACTTTGAAACTGCCCATCTCCTGAATCGTTAACATTCAAAGCGAGTGTGAGAGAGCATTGGCAAAAGTCATTAGATGGTCAGGGAAGAGCTTGCAATCCTGGAATAACAATTAACTCAAATCAATACAGAAATTAGAAGGAAAGATTAGAAACTCCTGAAATGTACCCAGTGACAACTAGTTTATATTTTTAGCAAAATGAGTCCTGATAAAAGATCAGTAAAGCTTCAATTAAGAGTCAAGCTGAAGTTCTCCAACTTTTTTAAAACACAGCGTTAACGTAGTGCCCACGTTCAGAAAGAAATGCAACTTTTACTGTGGTTTGTAGAAAACCTCTGTAAAACTTTGGAACACAAACAGCTCAAAGGCTGCAACAAAACAAGGCAAATCTGGCAGAAGGAAACAAATGGACAAGACTGGATTATTTAAGAGGTCTGAGCTGGTTTTTGCCCTACAATATGCAACCAGAAGATTGTAGTGCAATATTAAAACCCGACAGAAGAATCAGTCGTGGTGTGTTGGAAGCAACACCTTTGTTTTCTCAGAGCATCCTGAAGGGATGGGCTGGTCCTTCCCAGCCCTGCCATGGCCCAGATGGGGACAGGCACCATCTTCTGCCCAAACACTGCAACTTTGGGTTCCAGCTCCACATCTCTGCACACCCTGAGCCACTGCTCATCCAACAGGAACAGCTCACTGTAAAATTCAATGCAAGAATTCAAAGCAATTTTCCCTCTGGATGTCTACCAACAAATTCTCATTATGTATCAAGGCTGACAGGCAAAGCTTTGCAACATTCGAGGTAATTATCTGAACTTTCCCCTCAACAAATCAAATAAATAACAACTCCCTGCTCATGTTGCAGTCCTCCTCTCCTGTTTATTTTCTCTTCATTTGACAACAGAGATGCTTTTCTTCTTTTCCTTTCCATGAAAAAGAGCAATAAAATAAGGAAAATGCACATGCACACGAGCAGATGACAGCCTGCCATGGCTGTAAATTATTGGAGGAAAGAGCTGTTCTTACAGGTCTCCTGAAAGTGTGTGACATATTGTTGGTATTTTGCAAACCAGAAAGCCACCACCGTGAGCAATGATAATAAAGCATTTCCCTGTAATGTTTTTTCCAGGGGATGACAGCACTGAGTGGATTTCTTGCCTCTCCACCCATCACATTTGCCTAAAGCATCACAAGAGTGAATTAACAAACATCATACCATTATCTCTGGTGTGATGGAAGGTCACTGCTGAAAGCATCCTCTGCCATGCCTGCAGCCCTCTGCAAAGAGAACCAAAATCCTGAGGGAAATGTGTCTCTCTCTATTTCCAGAGGTGTGAACAGCCCCCAAAGGTCTGCTATGAAGAAAATAAGCACAACTGGAATTTCTAAGGCAAAGACAGCTGGCAGACCCCACCTCCTGCACCAGAACAGGAACAGGACACTTGAAAGACATGAATTTCTACATCAGCCTGCAATGTTAAGAAGGAGGACAGTGTGTTCAGGTCAGGCTCTTCAAATGACCCTTGAGAAGCCCTTTGCTTCAAACAAGCACATTTGGGCAGACACTGACATTCAGATGTGCTGACCAGCTCACTTTTTAGTGCCATGAGTTCATTGAGACACAACAGAAGACAGACCTGTAGGAAAGGAGTTCTCCCCCCTTCCCAGCCCAGGGAGCAGAGTAGGATGGCAGGAGGCTGGCACAGCTGGGGTTACTTGGAGACAAGAAATAAAACATGGAGCCTAACAAGAAGCCCAGGTTTGTGAAACTTGTAACACCAACCCCTCAGATTGTTCACTTGCCCTGAAGTGGCAGCAGGGCTGGGGACACCCAGAGCCAAAGGCTCTGCCCCAGGCACTGCTCAGGTGCTGGGTCTGAGCCCAGGGGAAGCACAGGAGGTGCCACTGGCCCTTCTCCATGTGGAGGTCCCTGCCCACCTGTGCCCACTGCCCCTGAGGGCTCTGAGAACTGTTCACACCCCGGGGTTAAAGGCTCCTCCAGGCAGGGGCTGGTGAAAACCAAAGGAGTTTGAAGGCCAAGGCCTGGGTGGGCAGTGAATGGTCTGAGTGACAGCCAGGATCCTCCAGGGCAGAGCAGGAATGAGGTCACAGCAACACTGATGTGCACACACCTCTGTGTTCTCTCATCCCTTTGGAGGTCACTGAACTCACTGGAAACGTTTGTCATTCCACAGGGAAAGGGAGAACTGGGGAGGAACTGTCAGAAGTGACACCCAGATCCTGCAGGATGGTTCTGTCTGAGGAGCAGCTGGGACAACCCCACAACTACCCCACAAGGCCACCCCTGTCACCTGGGAGCACAGGAGAGGAGAGGAGGGAGGGGAAATGAATTAGAATCCAGAAAACCAGAGCCATTGTAGGGAAGATTTACCCAGTAGGACACGGCAGGGGTGCAGGAGGAGAGAAGAGATGAAGCCTCACAGGCTCTAGAGGGGCAGAGGGGGAGTGAGGAGAGAGAAAAGGAAATCTATGGAATGTAGCACAGGAAACTTTAAACATCCTCCTCCCCTGATGGAAATTAATCCCCCAGTTCCACCAGCCTAACAATGCCACCATCTGCATAACAACGCTGGACCAGAGAACAGCAAGATGCTTCCCTTTCCCTTTTAAATCTATTTCTTATTAATGACCTCTTTGAAGGATTTCAACTCCTTTTCTCACTCCTGAAACTCTCATTAAACTTGGCAGACAGGTTTCTTGCACTGTAACCATGGGAGCTGGACTACCTTTTAAAAATGGGGAAACATTTTCAGCACATTAAGACTCAAGCTACATTTGCTTCACAGTCAGCAGCAGAGAAATTAATAACCCCTCACTAGCAAATTCTCCTGAAATGAGTGAAAAGTGGCACATGTTGTTTGGTGTTGGTAACTCAGTGATGAGGATGCAGATGAGAATGTCAGTGTGGCATTTGAGCAATTACTAAACACACACTGTAGAAAGTGTTGTTAATGAGCCTGACACTTATTGAGCAATATGATATTAAAAGCATATTGTAGTTTTCTTCCTATGTTTAAGTGGCTGCTTATATAAATGACACTAAAAGCCCATTTTCTGCAAAGCCTGTGTGTGAAAGGCTGCAGCATCTCCTGCACTGTGCAATGGAAGGTGCCCAAGAGTACAGTTTTCATTACTATTTTCTCTTATACTTTCAGCTTTTTAGTAGTAAAGTCGCTGCAGGACTTTTGAGCAAAGGCTGCATTGCTGCCACATCTCCAGATCTCAGCTGCATTGTCCCTTGCATTGCCTTCTGCAGTGGGAAGTCTGTGACACTTGGCAATATGTGGTTAAAATGTGGCCTCAGCAACATCACAGAACCACAATAACCCACAAAGGACCAGATCAAAAGCCAAAGGTGTGACTTTCCTCAGCAAAGGACTCATTTGAGATGAAGGGATGAGGCACTTGTGTCCCAACAATCTGGCTGGGGAAGCCTGAAAACCTCTGTCCACAGCCCTTCAGATGAGAAAACAAAAAACCCAGAACAGCCTTGATTTCAGATACAACCAGTGAGTCATGTAGAGACACCCAGGGCATTAGTCACTGCTTTCTCTGTCCTGTAATTTATCAGCACTTCTTTGGTAGCATCAACTCCAGTATTTCACAGAGATTCACACACTACAAAAAGCTGCACAACAGACGACAGTGAAAACAAAAGCAATGAAAGCTGTTCACAAAACAGCTTTATAAAAGGATGGAGGGCTGTGGGCAAGTATCAAATACAGGTAGAGAGAGAAAACCAAAGGATAACACCTTCAGCTCTGCTTGGATGAATTTAAAGGCAAAGATTTTGACATTGTCTAAAAATATTCTGCTGTTTTTACATTGCTTTTGTTTCTGCTGGGTGAAATCTTGAGAGCTGACTTGAACCCAGCAGAGGTCACAGGAGAAAGGGAACATTGGAAGAGGAGACACATGAGATGTTGGAACAGGAAAAGCTACAAAGGACTCTTGCACTTTATGCAGAACTGAAACCTTAAGGAATGGTTCTAATGCAAGTTTTGGAAACTTTGAGGAGATTGAAGGAATTTTGGTGCTATCTGTGTGTTCAGATCCCTCTCGGATTTAATTAGGAAGGTTTGCTAGCAGCTGTCCTTTTGGATTTGTGCCTCAGCTGAACTGGAGCCAGGGGGGGAAAGGCAGCAAGAGGCAGCAGCAGACACTGGACCAAGGTCAGAGCATCACCTGGGCCTCCTGCAGCAGAATCCCTGCACTGCAATGAGGAGGAGAAGCCAGAGCAGATGGGAGTGTATCATAAGTATAGTGGAGCAGTGGTTAATTAGAAGATAAGGAAAATGTGTTAGTACAGGAAAAAGAAGGAGCTCATAAAATGGAGTGCATTTGACAAAAAAAGAATATTGGGGAGAATTCCAAAGGTTACAGAAGGGGCAACTGCAATTTCCAGTCTTAACCATATCTGTGTCTAAGATTTTTAAAGCATTTTTTTAAGTTCCTTTACTTAAAATTAAAACCAAAAGGCTTCTGATAAGTTCAAGCTATTTTCCTCTTCCTAACATGTGCCCTTGGTTTCCTTCTGTTCATACTTGGCCAACAATGAAACCACAACCCTGCCTGGCCCTGTTCAAACTGGAAACTCCTCATCTGAAAACAGACACTCTCTTGAATTCTCTTCCCACCTTGTCACAAAGATATTTGCTTTGTTGTTTCCTGCAGGTGCTTTACAAAAACATGCAGCTCATGGAAGGACAGGATTTCACTTGTTGGTACCTGAGATGTTCCTCTGCTCTCCTGCCATTGCACTGTGTGGTTTCCTCAGTTGATTCATGGCCATTGTTACATAACCAGGGCAGACACAATGACCCACCTGGGTTTGTATTCTCAATAATTTTTAAAAGAATTTTGACACCTGCAAAAGTGTAGGAACCTCACAGCAATTGTCAGTGTCCCCAAGTAACCCCAGGGCCACTAAGAACCAAAGCAAAAAGCACTTGTATGGTGTAAGTAATCCCTGATTCTCTGCCCTAGAGAGCACTTCTCTCTTGCACCATTTTTCCCTCCCCTTCCCTTCTCTGTGACCTCTAAATCAGGAGCAGAGGAGGTCCAGGCTCCTTCCCCTCTTGGTCACCATTCCAGCACTGAAGAGGCTGCAGAGAAAACACCCACGTGGATTCATTAAGAGATTTGTTCCATCTGATGAGACTGAATTCACCAGCAGGAACCAAAGTGGGACCCAGGAAACACCACTTGGTTCAACGTTGCTGCTGTTCCCCATCCTTGTCTGCCCAGGGACCTTTGTCCAGCACTTGGCAGAAGCTGCAGTTTTGTTTAGCAAAAGTCATACAAAGTTAATATATCCCACCTAAAATTCATTCAATATTTAAACAAGGGATGGAATTATGGATTTTGTTCACTAAATTACAAAGATAATTAGGAACTTTTTAAGTACAAGGTTTGACTCATCACTGTAAGTTGCTGCTCAGCAATCTGGATCCACAAAGTCCAGGTAACAGAAGAGTCAGGCAAGTTAGTAATTACCAATTAACTAATCAACAGTGCTAATTACTATAAATAGCCATTGCTTGTTTATTCCCAAAATGGTGGAAGAAGAGCTGGATCTACTAACACCGACAGTTAAATATTTATAAGTTGATAACTTTAAAACATTTTGCTTTTTATTCCTTGGTTGAAAATGTTGACAATTCCATAATCTTTCATTAAAAGTTTCAGTATATTCTTCAATATAAAGTTTTATACAAAGGCAGAAACTTCTGTCTTTGGTGCAGGGCATTAATTACCTACTCCCTACTACGTCAGGAAAATAAAAGTGGTAACAGTCCTAAGATAACAGAAACCTACGAATTTCTGGTCATGTTTCTAAGGCCCATCTTTTTGCCTGTACTTTCAGAAGGAGTGGAGTCCTCTGAAAATCCCCTCCTTGGGAACTTTTGCTGACACAAACCCTCATTTTTGACCATGTGTGGTCTGTCAACACCACTCAGAGTTGGCAAGAAGGAAGATCAATGTGTTTCAGGGAGGTACAAGTTTTAAATACAGAGAATTCATCAATAAAAAATAACCTAAGAAATGTGTATTTACTTAGAAAGGAAAGCAGAGCTGGGCCATTTCAGCACGGGATTGTGAAAGAAGCTTAAATTGTGTCCACATCCCTCTGAATGTCAGTGAGATTTGGGAAGCTGTGTCCCTTCTGCATCCATGGAAATTCTCAACTTCAAAACCTGGGCTACAAGTCAAAATGATAGTGGTGAATTACATGTCTTTTGCTTTGATCTTTTGGGTCAATCCAAACCCCAGAGTGAAGCCAAACGTGTGGCTTTGGAACCTGCACCACGGAAAACCAGAGGATGTTTTATAAATCCCTGTAAGGAGATTAGTGAAGCCCCGTGTACTTGGCTGGAACCAGAGGGAGGAGATGCAAAGCCACGACACGAATTACACAGACCAGTGGCTTTGGTTAGAAAACCAGAAAAATAACCCTTGGGTATCTCCTGTGAAGGTGTTTGGATTTCAATGAAAAGCAAAAGCTACTAAGCAAAAACTCAGCACACACCAAACCCAACCTCCTGCAAACTTTGTCATTCCTGTGTTCTTTGGCTACACAACCTCTGCCCACTGACACCCTGTGAATCACCAGTTTGCTGCCAGCAAAGAGCACAGAAGCAGAGCAGTAACTCATTCTCTCCCCCAGGAGAGGATGCAGCAGCTTTTCCAAGGCCCTGTTTGCCCTCCTGGGAGAGCAGCACTGGTGACATGAGAACACAGAACAGCACTTCAGGGAAAGTTTTCTTCACATCAGAAATGAGCCCAGGATGGATGAAGTCTCTGTAAAACTCACTTGCAGAGAAAACAAATGGCCCAGGGAAGGAAGGCTGTGAAGAGCTCATTAATTAATGAGCACAGCAGCTCTCCCAGGCAGGCACTGCTGTGTCTTCACTGCAGCTTCAGACATTCCCTCCCTGGCTGCACATTTACATTCCACTGGAGTGAATCAGATATCCCACGTGGAGCAGTGTCCCTGCACACCACGACAACCAGGACACTATTAATGAGGAGTGTGGGGTGAACCCAGCCCTGACCCGACTCTCTGGCTCTGCTTTTTCCCCTCAGACCATTAGCAGAGCAGGGGGCATCGTGTGAGCAGCATTTTCTGATCTGAACATTCCAGGAGTTCTTGGAGACTGGACTGACTTTAATGCACTGGCTCCATCCCCAGCTCTGGGAATCCTTGGAATGGGAACTTCCCCGAGCAGAGCAGGACTCAGGGAGCACTGCAGTTCATCCTCTGAGATTACAGAAGTGATCTGAGCCCCTGGGACAATTCCCAGCAGTGCTCCTGAGCACATCCAGTGCTCTGTGCCCAGAGCTGAGCGGGCTTGGAGCCCAGCTCGGTGCTCACTCACAGATGTCAAACATTTCCTATCACCTTCCAGTGCTTCTGTTTAGTCAGCTATGAAGTTCAGCATCTGCTTCCCATTTGGGAGTTTATTTATATAGAACACCTACTCCTATTCTACACCCAGAGATGAACTGTAACTGATGACTGAAGGCAGCACTAATGTGGATAAATTCAGATATACACACATAGCACCAGGGGGAAATGGCCCAGCCAGGTTGACAGGATCATTCAAGTGTTTCAAGTTATGATTGTGGGAGCCAGAATACTTAAGTTGTTAAACTATTCAGGGCAGTCAGAATGTAGATCTATCACTTACTCCTTAATTCAACTGGAAGTTTTTAAGGTGGCCTTCCAAGTTTGCTGAGGAGTTTTAATGGATGATGTTGAAACACTTGTAAAAGGGCAGCGAGTGAGCTGACAGGAAAGGTGAAGCTGTGCCATTATTTCTGATTCTCAAGTTAACAAAAGTTAACTGAGTTAACAAAAAAACCCCTTTATTAGCTGAAAATGCCAATATTGCTCAAGCACAAACCCCACTGGGTTTCTCATCACTGTGACTTGAAAAGTACAAAACCAGGCAGCTTCTGGTCCATCAATGCATTCCTTTATAATTGTCTGTACAATGACATTTCTTACCAATTAAAAAAGTAGAATGCCAAAAATTACCCTTTGCTGTCCTTCGTTTTCCTGTGCTCACCACCTGTCCTCTCTGAGAATTTGTATTTAATATTTGATTTTGATAGGGGCTATTGGCCTTTCAGGCCACATGGAAGTTTGGGATCCTCTCCTTCAGTTTTCCCCTCTTGTTCTGGTGTGTCTCCAGCCTGGTGTGTGTCTCCTGGTCCCAGAGCTCCAGTCCCCCCTCAGCCCAAGCTGTGCCCCCACAGACCTGCTCTGCTTTGGGGTCCTGCCTGGAATTCTGCACTTCCAGCGGCCCCTTGGAGCACCCGGAGGGTCCCGGTTCCCCCGCAGCCCCGGGACGGATATTCCACACATTTGGCACCGCAGGGGGATGACAGAGCTCCACAAAGGAGAAAAGACAAGAATTGCCTCCGACAGTGGGAGGTTTTTTGTCTCCTTCTAGAGAGAAACGAACCGCACTGCACAGCCCGGGGCCGGCGGCGTTTACCTTTCACTGAGGCTTTTTCCTCCACAGAGCAGGAAAGGAGAGGAGAACGAGGCGTTGCTGTGACGGAACTTTTTAACCATTAACACGGATTTTTTGCCCTTTTGTGAAGGCCGATGTTTGAGCGATTGCCATTCTGAGAGGCTGATTTACCTGATTTACCTGCCTGCACAAACACGTGTAAGGAATGATATTCTTCCTTCAAAAGCGCTTCAGACCTGGGAGTTCGGCCAGAAACACCCAGAGGAAGGAGAATTTATTTCGAAAGGGACAGCGACCACAAGCAGTGGCAGGGGCAGGGCTGGGACCCGGTTGTTCCAGTGGAGGAAAAGGAATGAGAGTGACAGAAAAGCAACTAATTCCAGGCTGTGCTTCCCAAAGGAGCAGCACCGGGATGGGCCCAGGGAGGGTCCCAGCACCTCTCACCCCTCAGGTCTGAGGGAAAGCAGCACAGGGTCCCCAACACCTCCCTCCTTGTGCACAGACAGCCATGGAAATGCTGCGGAAATGCTGGAAATTAAATTATTAATCAGCATTAACCTCATTAGTGCGAGATGAAATTGTGGACACTGGAGTAAGAGATGGGACATGATTAAACTTTTCAACAAATCCATGGTGCTTCACCTCAAGGAGAGACTGAATTCTCGTAGTGACTTGCAACTCCATGCTGGGGGTAGTGAACAAACTGCAATTTGTGGGTGACTGTGTAGTGTCTGAGAAGGAAAAGGTTGCTCTTTTTATCTCCATCACCAAACACAGGGATAGATTTAATCCACCTTTTGATTAAGCCTGACCTTGAAGCCTGCCTTCTCAGGAGCACTGCAAGTCATTTTTGGGTAAACTGAGATTGCAATTAAAAAAAATAGACTTTGTTCTATTTGTTTCCTGAATTACAGAACATTTTCTAAAAAAATTCAAATATTTATTAGAAAAAAAACTAAGTGCATTTTGGCTGTTTGTGACATCAACTAATTAGTCAGCACATCACACGCACTTAATCACCAATTGTTCATTTTCAACAGTTAAGTTTGAATTAATTATCAGAATTCTCATTAAATTGTCTGCCAAATCAGACATTACATTAAAAATTACACAGCAGGAGGAATGAGGTTCTCACTGGCTCCCAGCAGAATTCCTTGGGCAAAGCTCTCCCCTTGCAGCACACGGTGGGGAAATACGAGTCAGAAGCTCCAAAATATAAAATATATGATTTTATAGTTTCAAATAACTGTAGGTTTTCTATTGCATTTGTAAACCTCCTACATCTTAACCTGGATGAAACCATTTATCTGTCCCTGCAAAGCAGGATTTGAGGTCTGTGGAGGAAGAGGATGATATTTAAACAGCACATTTTAAAACAAGTGCAAGGCAGTCACGGGTGATAAATAGTGATTTATATATTTACTGGTATAAAGTTAACAACATATGGAAGGATTCCAGCTACTAGCTTGGGTGTTTCCTGATTTTTGTGGTTTTGAACTTCTGAAAAATTTTCAGATAGAAACAAGTAGCAAGGTAAAATCAGTAGAGATAAATGTCTAAACACAGTGCCACTCCTACACCCAACCTAAGGATGGCACATTTTGGTATAGAGCTAATTTAGATGACAAGTTTCTGTTTCAAACAACACTTTGCAATTGAACTGAAAATATGACACAGCAGAAATATATGGTCTGTATATCACTGGGCTTCCACAGAATGATAGAGGAAGAAAACCCCAACACCATCCTGGATGTGAAAATAAACCACATTTATGGGTCAGTCAGGGCTGCAGATCAGACTGTAACCACCACCCCACACCATTGTAAGTGCCAGCCCTGGAATTGGTGTGAAGAAGCTGCACAAGAGCACAGGGAACCACCAGGGATTTATCAGAGCAAAACTGAAGCTCCAAAGCAAGAGCCACGTCCCAGGTGGGACCAAGTGGAAGCAGAATTCCAGGATCTGAACTTTCAGACCGGTGCTTTATCAAACTGAGCTTCATTTGGGATCCACTTCAGGCCAAATGCAGCTACCAGTGTAGTTTGTCAGCTTAGAAACTCTGAAAATATCCTGTAACACTGTCCTGGCTAAAGCTCAGCTCTCAATCTTCCTGCAGTTTGGAAACTCTCTAAAGGCACATTAGAGATTCCTGCTTCATTTTTCTTTTTGATTTTAATGAGCTTTGATATGCACAAAAGCAAGCATATGGTTTTGTTCTAACAGCAACTGTGAGAGCTACAAAAGCAGCCTTTTGCCAATAAACCAATTTAAATCATTGAATAAATAAAGGCTAATTGTTGGGTTTCACTTAACTTTGCACTGCTATTGAAATTAAGTGCCCTGCCTCCTCCAAGGAGCTGATTTACACCCATTTGCTCTGCTGAGAATTCAGCAGCCCTGGAACACACTTGTCAGTGCTGGCAGAGCAAAACATTCTGCACAGGCAGAGGAGCAGAAAGAGTAACTTGGCAGAGAACCAATTCCCTGAGATGTTCTGCAAACTCTGCTTTGACAAAACACAGCTTGTGCCTCCAGGGGCAGAGGGCAAAGGAATTTCCATCCCATACTTTTAAAACAGTTGAAGAAAGTGAAGGGCTGTTTCACATTTATTTTTATGGAAAAAAGCCAAAAACCAAACATGAAACACCAAACAAACAAAAAACCCCAACCCCCCCCAACCCCCTAAAAAATCACCTAAAATGAAACACACAAAAAAATCCAACCCCAAAAGAAATGTGTTTCACAAACTAATTAGAATAAAAGTAAATTTTCCACTGACTTCTAGGTTTGGTTTTGTTACTGGAGTAACTGGTGGCAGCAAATGCAGCTCATCTTTCAAAAGCCATTTCCACTCAATTGTCTCTGTTCCACCAACAAAACCACATTAATATAGATCACCAAAGCATCAAATTGTGCCAAAATCTGGACAGAAAGCACTTTTTAGCACTCAGATACGATTTCTTTGTGTGTGCTGGGAGTTCCTTTGTACAAAGATTCCACACAAACCTTACAAATTCCTGTGCCATCCTCAATGTTAACAGAGGTTGTGCCCCTTCAGAGGAGGCTGAAGGGAGAACAAGTGGTTCAGGTGGAGCAGCTCTGGGCACAGAGCAGCACTGCAGGGTCCTGTCTCCTCTCACAGGAGCTCCTGGGGGGAGAAAAACCTTCCCAGCTCTGCAAACCTGGGCCTTGTCAGTGGTGGGACGTGGGAGGGGACCCTGCACACCAGCAGGAGCTCATGAGACACAGAGTCCTGCCAGGGGCACAGGCTGGCAGTGTGTCCTGGGCACAGGGCACAGGCTGGCAGTGTGTCCTGGGCACAGGGCACAGGCTGGGAGTGTGTCCTGGGCACAGGGCACAGGCTGGCAGTGTGTCCTGGGCACAGGGCACGGGCTGGCAGTGTGTCCTGGGCACGGGGCACAGGCTGGCAGTGTGTCCTGGGCACAGGGCAGGACACGTGGCATTTAAAGAGCAATAACCACGGCTTGGGGGGGGACTCTACAAACCACATTTGTCCTGAAAGGCAACACTGTCTGTATAAAACCTGAGGTTTGGGAACCTGGGTTCTGCCTTTGGACTGGCTTTCAGCATCGAGATATTCCCTGAAAGGAAGGATGTGTCTCAGAGGAGCACAGCTCACCCTTTGTGCCTTGTGTCTCATGCACCAGCTCAGTTCCATGGCAGTGAATGTATTAACCTGTGAGTCTGAAGGGGTGAAACACAGAGCTGGAAATCCACTAAGAAACATCACCACCCAAAATACTTGTTTCTAAATGCTTTCCAAGTGTGACTCAAAAATGAACTCCTAGAAACTGGAATTCATACTCCCTGAAATTGCTGTCAATGCTCTCAAATTACCTCTGTTTCCTGCTAATCACTGGTGTTAATAAGGGCAAAGAAGAAAACTAATTTCTGCTTTTAGACCCACACATTTACAGTTCAAGCTCCAAGATCTACAGAAGTTCTATTACAAGTTAAAGTTCAGAAAATCATTAGAATAAGTTTGACTGTCTTTCAACACTTCCCAGTTACTTACTGGTCTTCCTGTTTTCATAATTGCTTAAAATGCAGCAAATAAGAGCTGGGTGAGCTGAGCGGGCAGCAGTGACTCCCTGGGGGACACAAGACCAGGGACCATTTTCTGTCCCACAGCTCAGGGGCTTTGGGAGGGTCCAACACCCTTGGGAAGTGTCCTGGGCTCCATCACACACAGTCTGAAACGAAGGAGTTCTGAAATGTAGAGTCCTGTCTGCCACTGTGTGCAGCTCAGGGCCCCCACTCCCCTCCAGGCTCTGTCACTCCTGTCCCCACACAAATTTCTGTGCCTGCATCAATAATGGGAACAAACTGGATGTCTCAGGGAAGGAGCTGCTGACAGCAAAGCCCCCCCAGGCCCAGATGTGACTGTTCTGCTGCAAATGTGTTGACACAAAGCTGGGAGAAGAAAACCTTCCATCCCAGAAAAAACACTTTGATAAACACTAAAAACTTCCTTACAGAAACAGGAATGCAGGAACAAGCTTTCTATATTTAGACAACTTCTTCAAAGTCTCATTAAGTGTCAGGTAGATTAAAACCACTGACTATCAATCAGTTTATCAAGTGCAAGTGGAGAACAAGGGGGTGAGAACAGGGACCAGCCTGAAAGTCCTTTGAAACTCCACCACTCTTTTTCAAGGCAGAGAGTGAAGATCCAATGCTGTTCTCTATAAATCGCTTTAAGGTCAAATTATTTTGTCCAGATTCATCCCAAGGGTTCATTTCACTGGAAGTGCATCAGAACTGAATGTACTACAGGGTGCAATGAAGTAAATGGGAGGATTTCAACCTGACTTAAACAGGCATTACAGAAAGCTGCCACTGTTTAAATACAGAGTGGAGGACTTCATCTCCATATCAGTATTGTGGAGAGAATTTATTATTATACCAGATATTCTGGTGGTGTTTTGGGTTATTTTGCTTGCTCATTTTTTTCCCCAAGTCTTCAAAAAATCAATTAGAGCCAAATATAAGAGCACAAAACTCATGTGAAACAAGCCTGGAGAAGTTTATTCCTGTAAAACTGCTGGGCCATAATCTGTTACTATTCATACAAGCTTAAGTCAGAAATCATTCCACTGAGCCTTTAAGGAATTCCTTGGTTTTAAGGGATTTAACAGAACATTCTATAACTTGGAGGCCCAACCTACAACATTTTATGGATAATTGTATTCCTACCACACAGTTTTATCCAGGGAGCTTAAGAAACATGGAAAGGTATTATTCTCTAAAAATTGACAGAAATTGAGAGCGATTTGGGTGAAGTTGAACAGAACATTCACTGAGAGTTTCTGGTAATGGCAAAGGATGAAGCCTGACTTTGCCATGGAGGGTAAAATAAACCCACCACAATTTCTGAGCAAATCTGAATGGGCAGAACTTCCATCCCACACTGGGGGTTCCATCACGTGGCCACAGCACTGGAGATCTGGGGGGAAGGTCCCCAGATCACATTTTTATATGTCATGTTTTGCTCTCCTGTCTTGCAAATTTGTTTCTGTGTTTTTTTCTTAAATGAGTTTTAATCAACTGATTTTTTTTATCCACTGAAAAAAGTCTATTGTATCTTATTTTCCTGCCTTAGCCAGGCAGATTGCAACAGGATATTAATTTCTGGGGAATCCTTTATTATTCATCATAATCAGCATACAGATAAGGGAACTGAAAATTGCACCAAATAGTCTGAAGTATCCACTTGTTGAAGGAAATTTGGGTATTTGGATATTCAGCTGAACATGAACAACTGATGAGTATTTCTAAAACAGATCAGTTCTGAAGAAGGAAGTTTATCTACAGAACCACAGCACTGTTGTATTCTCTGCCCAGCATTAAACAGTGGCTTCTTGTGTCAGAGCATCTGTGGCAGGTGAATAAAGAAAAAGACACTTTCAGAATAAATTCTGGTTTTGTTTGTCTTTGGTTAATTCAAATTTAATAAAAGTTGCTGAGTTGCTCCAGCCCGTGGTAAGGAGTGAGATGTGGTCAGTGGAAACCACCAGATGATCTACAGGGAGTGCTTTTCTCAGCCAGTCTGCAAGTTACAACTTCCACACCCACACTAGAAAATGAAGCTCCTGATCTATGAGCAGTGAACAAACTGCCTCTGCCTCTCACCTGCCAACACTTTCATCTGCAGGAGTTGAAATGCTGAACACAAGTGACTGTGTCAGGGGTAACCAGCAGAAGGGGATCTTCATTCCTCAGCCTTAAGCTGGTTTTAAGGTAGGGATTTTTACTTCTTAATCCACTTATTCAATTGCAATTGAATACAAAAGGGCAGTTAATACCAGTAAGCTGAAAGCAAGATGTGTCCTGAAACCCATAAAATGTACTCTGGGTGATAAAACTGGAATTTATGAACAACATCCCACAAAAAAAAAAAAAAAAAAAAAGAGAGAGAGAAAGCCAGAAAACCAAAATCAAAACAACAAAAGCACCACTTCCCTTTTCTAAACAAATCTGTTTATCTTAGTTCCACAAAACTTTACTACTAATAACGAGATGGAATATCTGTGCCTATAGAAAAAGGCATCCTGCTGTGACACACTATCTTGTTTGCCTTTCATCACTGAGAATATTAATGCAGTTCCTGCTGGGATAAAGATTTATAGGTTCTTAGATTTTGGAAACAGTTAATTAAGCAGCTGCACCAACTGAGTTTCAATAAAAGGAAGCCCAGAACATTGTGCAAAATGCAAAGTAAAGCTCCATATTCAACTCCCTGGTTCCAACTGAAGGAAACAGAGCACCCCAAGAAGAAAAGAATCCCTTTTCTGGACATGGAATAATCCACATATTTCAGAGTCCCACAACAGGCACTGTCACAGTTAAATACTGGAACAGAGCTCAGTCAGTAACAAAAGTCATGTCTTACCTCCTTGGAGGAGGCACTGCAGGAGAAGAGGATCCCAGGGAGCAGGGACAGGCTCCAGCCAGGAGCAATTCCTGCCTCAGTGACTTCCCTGGAATGTGGGATCCCAGTGGGACTGGAGCTCAGCTCTGCAGATGGGAGAGCTCTACTCTCCCTCTGAGAGGCTCTGCAGTAACACTTGGGCTAAAGATCAAGTTCAGGACACTTGGCTGAGGTTCCCCTTGTTCCTAAATTCTGGTGTTGTGTCTGGGAGGGAAGAAAGGGGCAGGTGGGAAGTTTGGGATTCTGAGCCCTTTCCTACCAAGCAAAGCAAGAGCTGCTAAATGACTCAACTCCTTGTTTGTGACTGTAAGAAAACATGTCCTGGAGTTCCCCATTCCCCTGCAGCCCAGCCCAGAGGGTTTCCTGCTGGGTTCCTGCCCAGAGCAGGAGGTGAGAAGGGAGCTGAGGGAAACCCTTCCACAGGGGCTGTGCTGCCCACCCGGGCAGGGGCTCAGGCCTCCTCTGGCTTCTGCAGGAATGTGGCACCAAGAAGGGTTTGCTTTCTTTTCTTTCATTATTTTACATGGGGGTTTTCACTCCAAAGCTGGTGGGTGGAAACAAATACCTTGGGCACTGCTGGTCTCCTCACAGTGACTTGTTCTTGTGTGCTCAGAGCCCTGAGGAATTTAACTGTTAATAGCACCCACTTAATGGGGTAATAACCAAACAAGTTCTGCTCCAACATGAACCAGAGAGAACTATATTAACAATATTGAATTGGAGAGAAGAAAAATCCCAACAGACTTATTTCACATAAGTGTGAATAAGCTGAACAAAAGACCCGCTTCCTTTTTTTTCTGAATAAGAATCAGAGTATCCTGAGTTGGAAGGGACCCACCAGGATGAGAGTCCAGCTCCTGGCCCTGCACAAGACAGCCCCAAATTCCCACCATGTGCCTCAGAGCACTGTCCAAACACTTCAAGAAGGCAGAGTTAGTCTAGAAAAAAGAAAAAAGGGAGACTGCCTCATCCTCCCAAAAAATCCTGGAGACATTGTATTCTATTATTGGCTTGCTTGAGGGAAAGGAAAAAGAAAGACAGGACTCTGAAGGAGATTTGGCTCTGGAGATGGGGAAAGACTGGAACATGTAGGAAGAACAGCAGATTTTTAAAAACTGAGAGCCTGTCTTAAAGCTGCCTGTCATATAAATATCTCCAAATTAGTGTGTTTCCATAAAAACTCAGAAGTTTTCACTATTTTAAGTTGGTGGGTTTTAAAGTCATCCTCACTGCAGACTATTCAGTTTGACTTACAAAGGTCAGAAGAAATGATTTTCCTTTACTAATCAAACAAGAATTCTTGTCTCCATCATGTGCTCACATGGCTGAGCTCAGAGGAGTCTTGGCTGGATCGTTTCGATGGGGCAGAGCTGCCTCCTGCCTCAGTCAGGGAGTTAATCAGATGTGCACACTGGACACTGTGCTCCCTGCTCTGCCCACAGCCAGGAAAAGCCTTTGTAGCCCAGACAAGATTGCAGTTTCAGCTTCCATGCTCTCCGTAAAAGGCCATTTCCTGACCAGAAACACCCTGAAATCAGACATGGGTGTCACAGCCCGGGTCTGTCAGAGCCCAGCAGTTTGAGAACTGATGGGACACTGGCAGAAACCTGGAGAGCAGGAGGTTCTGCCTGCTTTGGGGAGGATTCTCACAGCCCCGTGGCAAAGAGGGCCCTGCAGACCCACCCGGGAGCTCTGACTGGGCACTCACTGGGTGACTGGTAAACCTGTTCAAAGTCCATTTGTATCGATCACACAAACCAGGAATTGTTCTTAGGCTACAGAGAACAAAACCCCTCCTGGGCTCCCTCCCTTCCAGTTGCAAAGGCAGTGGCAGAGGAAGGGGCAGCAGTGCTGAGCTGCCCCCACACCCCATCCCTCTCACAGCAGCTCCTCCCAACAACAGCCACTGCCCTTTATGGAGAGGATGTGCAGCAGCAAAAGTACAAAGCAATACTCGCTCTAAGATCTGATTTTTGACACGGGGGGAGAAGATTTTCTTCTTGTCTCCCTCTCTGTCAATGCCTTTTTTCTTTCTCTTTGCAGAGCAGGGAGGAGCATCGTGTCAGTTCTAAAGTTTGAACCCGTGTGACTGAAACTAAAGCTGTGCTGATGCTTCTTTAATTAAAGCATTTCTCACAAGGGCTTTGAGGTGCAGGAGAAAAATAATAAGGCACGGGGATTTAATTTTATGCAAGCTCTACATTGAATTGCAGACATCCACGATGTGGTTTAAGCCAGTGAAGGAGAGGAGCTGCAGCAGCCAGGGGGGCTCTGCTCTCACATCCTCAGGGATCCCCACAGAGCAGCTGAGAGCCAAGAGAAGACTCCAAAATGATATTGCTTTTATTATTTAGAAACATTCCACGACACAATGGAATGCAGGATCAGCAGAGCAGCTCTGTGCCAGCACTTACATGAGCCACAACCACGGGCTCTTTGTGAAAGCCTTGAAACCAGAGCCTGGGTTCCCTTTGGAGGGATTGGCTCTGGCAGAAGGAACAGCAAAAGAGCATCACAGTTCATGTACTGAGCATTTTTCTCCTGTACTTAGAACTAGACAGTGGCAAGATATTACTAAAGACATATTTTAAAGATGGAAGCAAACTGTGTGCAAAACTTAGAACATTTCCTGCCTTTCTAAATTTTCAAGACATGAACTAAGGCCAATTAAATGGGATTTATCAGTTTAAACCAGATGAGAATGTGAAATCCTGGACCTCTAGATCATGACTGTTCAAATGCAGTAACCCTGCATCCACCTTGTTTCTGGCAGTTAAACAACTGATAGAGAGAACATTGCTAACCAATGTTTTATGTGTCACTTTTGGCATCAGACTCACCAGAACCAAATGGGTTTTTTTACCCTGTCAAAACCCATTGATAATGTGGTATTTAACCTCAGAGGGAGGAAGGCAAACTCCTCTGGCTCCATGCACAGTTTCCTTCTCAAGACCCAAATGTGCACTGGAAATCCCCCAGCAGTGCCACTCAGCAAGGAGGGACAGAGAACATCTGCAAGGGGAACAGCAGGAAAATCAGACAGAGTGGAATTGCTTGCACTGGAAACTGGCCAAGACACTCCAATTAGCAACAGGACAAAGGGAGAAATCCTGTAACAAAACCTGAGGCCAAGTGAGAGCCGAGTGCTCTCTTTGCTGCATCCAAAGCTGGAGGATGAAGCAGCAGCAGCAGGAATTCCACAAGGCTGGGATTCCAACACCGGCAGGACAGTCCAAGAATCTGCCTGGAGGGTGGGGAAAAGCTCCTCCAGCTCTTCCTCGAGTGGAAGAAAAGCAGCCTCTGGCCAGAAGGACTGGAACACTTGGCAGGTGCTTGGTGACCTCTGCTCCAGGAAGGCAGAAAAAGAAGTTGACAAAAATTGTCCTCAAGTGCATAACTGGACTAAGTTTGTCCTGATGTGTTCCATTACACTTGCCAGAAGAAATGAAATAACCACAGGAACTGGTTCTGGCTATTCACTTTGATTAAATGAAATACTGTTTATTTTCTTAAGCTGTAGATTATCTTGGCAGAGCCAAAAACTACAACCAGATGAGCTGCTCTGAAAACTGACCACTTGACAGGAGGAGCTGTGCTGTAACAGAACCCCCTGTGTACCTGAGGAGGAGCTGGCCTTGGTGGCACAACCACCTCTCACAGTGTTCAGATTAATTACGCTTTGGCTCTACAATTAGTGCACTAGCTCCACTTTTTTCACTGTAAAATAAGCAAAGAAACAAACAATCAAATCAAATCTGTTGCTGTTAAGGAGGAGTAAAGGAGCTGGAAGGATGGAAGGTGGGGGACTAAAGGCTGGTTCAGGGGCTCCCTGGTTACAGGGCACCTGTAAAATGCACATTGGCACCTCCTGAGTTTTCCAAGGTGGCCCTTGCCCTGCCTGAGGCTCCTTCCTGTACAAGGAAGATAACGAGGCTGGTTTGCTGGAAAAATAACTGTGTCAGTAACTGATGTGTACAAAGTGTTATGTTCTCTTTAGATAACTGTTGTATGAACCCAGAAAACAAAGGTGGAAAAATAAAATCTAAACTTGGCTTTGGATGTACTGAGACAAAAGCTTGAGGCTCCTAATTGTTATTGAATTTTGCCTTCTGAGTCTTATCTTTAGATCTTCTGAAAAAACTAAAACAGCAAAACCAAAACATTTAACTTCTAATAACATTTCCTGCCAGAGTCCATCAGGACTCATTATCAGGGCTAAGAAAATGCTCACTCTGGTGGAATATGGAGCATCCTCTTGTTGGAGCACTGGTTAAATCTCAGTTCTTTTAAGCTCTGGGCAGTATTTTGGGGATGGATGTGGCTGTGGGCCTGTCAGAGAGCAACCAGAGTCTGAACCTGGTGTCTGACTGGGAAGTGCAAGGAGAACAGGAAAGGACACAGGCTACTGGAAAAGAGAGCAAACTGCTGATCCAGGAATTTCAGCCAGAACCACAATTATCAGTTCTGAAATAACCTCTGTTCTAGTAATTTCTGTGAATTTTTTTGGCTTGAGAGAGACTGTCTTACATAATATATTCACACTCCAGGTGTGTCTGTGTTATATAACTCATTGCTTGCCTTCTGTTTTCCCTCATCTAGATTCCAAATCATCCAGCTCCCCTAATTCCAAGCAGTGACTTGATAATTCTCTAATCTGTAGAAAAGCCAATAGCAAGACAAGCAAGGAGCTACAGATCATGCTCTGCTGCTTCCCAGGGAAGCAGGAAAATGCTGGAAAGCTTCAAAGCTTTGAAGGGGCTTTGAATATCAGAAGAGTCTTTGGCAATACCTCAAGTCCACAGTATTTCTGAGTTATGTGAACATAAAGCAGGAGAGAAGATGAGAATCTGAAGAGGATTAAAAATAGTCTCAAAGATTTGAGCTGCTCAGAGGTTACAGGAGGTGCCAAACTTCCCCCAGGAAGGGATGTAGGGAGGAGATTTCCAGTAGCAGAACTGCACCATCCTGATGGACAGCCCAAACCAGAGAGCACTGGTCACACAGAACAGGCTCCAGCTCATCCCAGTCTGTATCTTCTACTGCCTGGTCACAGTGTCCTTGTGCCACAGAGGAGCCCTGGACATTCCCAACCCGAGCTGGGCAAGTGTGCCAGGAGGGCCAGCAGGGCAGCAGTGCCCAGGCAGCTCCCCAGTTGTGGAACTGGTGTCTGCTGGGAGCCACTTGCCTTCCAGCCTTCCACTTGGAAGGGAAGAGACAGGACACAGTGAAGGGCACGTGAAAATCAAATTAAATAAACACTACCTGCACTACAATTGTGATCTGTTCTGACTGGCCTTTCATGAAAAGCACTTCAGGGCTCTCCTTTTTGTGCACCTGGTAAAGCTGGGTACAGAGGGAGGTGGTGAAGCCCACAGCACCTTGGAGCAGGGTGTTTAATCTCCAGGTACACAAGCACAGAGCAGCTGTGAGGGTTCCTTGTTGGTTATTGCAGTTTGGACTTGCACATGAATTGTCTAAATCCCTTCAGTCTGCAAACTGAAATAAGTGCCTGGATCTCCTTCTCTGTGTTTCCATGCAGGGCAGTAATGCCCAGACTTCCCTCTGGTCCTGATCCCTGAGCACAGGAGCTTCTCTGTGGGGAGCCCAGGGGACAATTCCTGCCTCCCCCAGCACCCACAAGGTGCTGAGATAAGATGGGCACTTTTCTGACCCCCCCTCCCTGCTCTGCCAGCAGAGCACAGGCCACACTCCAGCTGGGGGATTTCTTTCACTGTGGCACATTTACCCTTAATGGCATCATAAACCACTTCAACAGTGCCAGAGGAATGTAAAATTAACCCTGGTGCTCCTGCTGCCAGTCCATGGTTATGTCACTAAACCAGAGCTGAAAATGCCTGCAGACATTTCCCAAGGTCATTGCTGGGTCCCAGGTCCCTGAACTGCAGGGCTGGTAAGTCCCACAGCATCAGACAATCCTGCCCACCCTGTGGGTTTGACCCCTCTCAGAGAGCTCAGAAAGGACATTAATTCTTCTCTCTGAGATCAGGGCTAAGCAGGGTAAGAACCAGTTCAGGTAACACCACTCAGCAATCTTAGATGGACTTAAAAATACAAGTTTTACTACTCAGATCAAAGGGCAGCACAGATGTGACCCCAGCAAATCCCTGGGTGAACCACTGGACATGGTGGGAATTCTCACTCATCTCTTTCTTGAGCTACAAATATTTTGCTGAGGTGCAAAGTTAGTTTTTAGTCTTACAGATCTTTCCCTCCCCAAGAAACAGCCCCCATAACATAACTTTTATTGCCCATAACTACCTCACTGTATCTCTCCATATCCATATGAACTAGTCAACTAATTTCAAGTGGAACAAAAATCAGGTCATGTGCATTTTACAGAAACAAACTTAAACCCCTTTATGGTTAATTTAACAACTCAAGTAATTCAGTCCTCAAGAATTCAAGTCCTCAACAGAACAATGCATTTTCCAGAGTTTTTAAACACACACAAGCAGCAAACTGATGGATTTAAGAGAGATCAGATTCAGAGAAAAATACTTTGAAAATTTGTATAGTATAGTGAAAAACATGCAGCAAACCCAGGAAAAACTTGATAGCTAAAGCAACATTTGTCCAACTTTATCCCTCAGCACTTTAGGACTTTCCTGAACTGATCATCTATTGCTCCTGCACTGAACTCCTTAACCATTATCTGGCACAAGGAGGAGAGTGGGATCCCGGGGTTTCTCCAGTGTGTCTTTTAGAATAACAAAAGGACATTGATAAATACAGAGTGCTACAGTTCCATATCCCTAATTACCTCCTCAGGAGGTATCTTCATAAAATCCTGGTTAGGCAGTAACTGCCTTCCAAAACACAAAAATACAGGGGGAGCCAAAGGCCACTGTAAAGATAATCCAGTCCTTCAGATCCCTGTCCATGATTCCCTCCCTGTCAGGCCTCCAAGTACTTTTTGTTCAGTGTAATGGCAGATACAGCTTTTAAATTTTCCAAGAGTGCAAAAATTGAGCACCAGCCCAGGAAAACTGGAAAGAACTTCACAGAATCATGAATTAAATCTTCTTGGGTATTTCCTTAACAGAGCTGGTGGCAGGAATAAGCCCAAGTTCCTTGAATTATGCCATAACCAAATAAAAAAAAGTTCTCAGCACCTCTCTATTGCTGACTTATGGGTCCTTTCCACAGAGATTTCTGCCAGTGAAATGAGCTTTGACCCAGGTTCACAACTGATGGAAACTCATTTAAATGTGCTTCCCAGTTGGTGTGAATTAGTGGAGCCCAGCTGACCTGACTCTAATTTGATAGCTTCCACCACTGCACATTTGCATTTAGAAATTACTCATCAAGTCTAATTGCAAATACTTTCATATCCTCTCCAATCATGGAGACCATAAGGAGTGCATGTTCTTTGGCCTTTCAAATGTAATTATTAGTCAGAAAAATACTCAACTAAATCAATCTCTGCCTCTTGCCATCTTTTCTATTTTCTAGGTCTGTTTTACAGCACTTTTCCCTCTACTTTGTGTTCCAGAACTCACCTTCCTGTTACTACAACTGAATTTCAATAGTTGATTATAACATTGGGTGAACTTGCTATAAAACTAAAGCTGTTTTTGCTTTGGGCAGATAGTCTTGTATGTAATTCAGTACCTTAAGGCATCAGGCTCATAGTGCTGCCCTTATCCTTTCCCCACAAGCAGGGATCCAGCCTTACAAGTTTGTGCCAGGGATATCCCAACCCAAGCACATCACAAAGCAAGTCAGTGCTGGACAGGGTCCTTTCCAAACAAATACAGGATTTGCTCTCAGCAGTGACACCCCCAGCACTGTCCCTGCCCTGCATTTTTAAGAACATCCACTCAGTGACAAAAGATTAAACTGCCAAGATGAAACTTAGTCTTGGGGCTAAACCAGTGGGTGGGATGAGCAGTCTCTCCAGGGATATGGCTGGCACTGCTGAGGAGATGCCAACCCAGTCCCCCCAGTTCAAACCCTGAATGTCCCCCAGTGGCTCCTGGAAGGTGCTCAGAGCCCTCGGGGGCAGCAGGACTGGGGTCCCCCCCACCCCCAGCACTGTCCCTGCCCCACTCGGGTTCCCTTTCCTTCTCATTCCCTCTGGGCTTAGCCAGGACTGTTTGTGTTTCCTTTCAGCACTCTGGGGGTCCCTTGATTTCTCCCCCATCACACTGGTGTTTTCCAGGAAACCTTTTTTGGCAGCTGACCCCCCCGAGCCTCCTCCCTTTCTGCTTTTCCCATACCTGACCTTAGAACACCTGCAGTTCCTGCACCTGACACTGCTGTGTTTGCCACTTATCTCCAGGTACCACAGATGGCACAGGAGCTCCTGTGTTTGCAGCTCAATCTTTTCAACAGGTTCTCACAGCTTATGCCACTCTTTTTATGCTTTTTCTGCCTTTTCTCTCCGATTCAAACACCAAGCACCACCCTGTGCTTTGCAGGGAGTGTGGGCAGGGGGAACAAGGAAGATGTTGGGGTGGCAGAGGGTTAATCACAGTTTTGGGCTGTGGGTAGAATGAAGTAGTTCATGTTACTGGGATTGGGAAGATCTATTTCTTCCAACATCTTTATATTTTAAAGTATCATGTAAAGCATCTGTTCATCATAATTTCTGGCCTTAAAAGCCTCTGTCATTCCAGAGTATGGGAGAGAGGGGAGAGGCAGAAATCCAAGTGCTGTTTAGCATCTCTATTGCTTTTTAATGATCTCCTCAGTGCCTTAAATGAGCATTTAATACCCTGTGTCACCATTTTCAGACTCACTGTTGGTTTTCCCAGCACTGCAAGGCAGCAGCTCCTGCTCCTGGCTGGGCTGGCAGGAAAATGCTCACATCCAGCACAAAGAAAGTGACAATTTACTGAGCTCATCCTAAACATCCTCTGCACTTCATTACTGGCAAGTCCATAAAGTCTGTTTTCAGTGGGAATCTGTCCCATCCCATCTCCTCCCACACCAGTCTCTTCCACTTGGAACCCCAAATGCTGCATGTTCCAGTTCATGTGCCAACAGCCACTGCCTCACTTGGCCCTTTCTTTACTACCACCCATCTATTGTAAAGTCTAAGATTAGTTTTAATGTCTCCAAAATTCTATTTTCTTTCTTTTTGTGGAATTGAGGAAATGAAAGTTACCTCCACTTAATTTCTCTGACAAAATTTATACCAATTCCTTCATATCCTCTTTTCTTTCACTTGTTTCCCAGGACTTCATTAGAATGTTGCTATTTCCTCCTCTGTTCATACTTTTATATCTTCATTAAATGCATCCACGCCTGCTTTCACATCTCCTCATTAATATCTAATTTATTGGTATTTAATTTGGCTAGAAATATCTTGAATGCACTTTTCACATGAGATTATATCTCTTATAAATTTATTTGAAATCAGGATCAATGCACATCCCATTTTCTTGTATTTTTACTTCTCAGTGTATGAGAAGCACCTTGAAAAACTAGGAATTGTGTATTTTCTTTCCAGGAATTCCCAATGTCAGCTTAGATGTTTATAAATAGATTTCCAAATTCTGGCAAAGTAAAAACCAACTGATCACATGATTTACTTCACAATTTATATCCTCTAAAACACTACAAAGCTACCACTAAAAACACAGGCAAAACCAAGCAGATACTCTGCAAAACATCAATGCAAACTGAAGTCAGTGAGTCACAGAACTCACTTTAGGGCCTGCAGAGCACATGTGCAGGTGCACACAGGAGCTGGTTGAGGCCCTGATTAATAATGTGAAAACTGGTGTTAAAACACCTGAGCTTCCCTTGGGCTGCAGTGTGTGTGTGAGGAGACACTTCCCAGTCCCACCTTCTGGGACCAGAGTTGGGCAGAAACAGCCCTTGTTCTGCTGCTTCCTCCACTTCTTTCCAAACAAGGGTTTCACATTTAGAGTTGAGAGAGAAAAAAAATACCATGTGGAGACACTGGAAGCAGAAGGAATTTGTGACTTCTCATTTACACTGGGCATGAGAGGTTCCCTCAAGGTACAGAAGCAGGTCTTGAGTGCAGAGACTCAGCTGAATTCCCCTCTCCAACTCTTCAAACCCCTCAGTTTGTAAGACAAAAGTGTATTTAAATGGGGGAACCTCCTTCCCTTTCAAGAAGCAAAGCCTACAGCAAGGATGGCAAATTCTGAAAATACAGTTTTGGCCCAAACTAATTTCAAAGCTGTGCAGAATAAAAAAAAAAATAAATCCAAAGCTCAAACCTCCTGCTGTGTCTCATAAGAGGAAGCAATAAAATCCAACACTCTCCTCCTCCCCTCTCAGTTTAGCACTTGGCTCTGTGTTTTGAGGAGTTATTTGCAGGAATCCTTCCCAATCCTTCCCTCACTCCAGAGGGGTTGGGAAAAGCCTGACCCTGAGGCAGAGCAGCCCTGAAGGGGAACAGGGGTGAGGGGACAACTGGGCACAGCAACCCTGGAGCTGGAATTTCTTGTTTCCAAGGGTTTGATCCCAAAGTGTGAGCAGGGAGAAGGTTTAAAGGGACCCTCTGGGAAGAGGCAGAGGATGGGGCAGGGGAAGCAGTGAGGTCAGCAATGTGGATTTATGGACCTCCAGGAGCCTTGGTGTCCTCAGTGGGGAGCNTGCAGCTCAATCTTTTCAACAGGTTCTCACAGCTTATGCCACTCTTTTTATGCTTTTTCTGCCTTTTCTCTCCGATTCAAACACCAAGCACCACCCTGTGCTTTGCAGGGAGTGTGGGCAGGGGGAACAAGGAAGATGTTGGGGTGGCAGAGGGTTAATCACAGTTTTGGGCTGTGGGTAGAATGAAGTAGTTCATGTTACTGGGATTGGGAAGATCTATTTCTTCCAACATCTTTATATTTTAAAGTATCATGTAAAGCATCTGTTCATCATAATTTCTGGCCTTAAAAGCCTCTGTCATTCCAGAGTATGGGAGAGAGGGGAGAGGCAGAAATCCAAGTGCTGTTTAGCATCTCTATTGCTTTTTAATGATCTCCTCAGTGCCTTAAATGAGCATTTAATACCCTGTGTCACCATTTTCAGACTCACTGTTGGTTTTCCCAGCACTGCAAGGCAGCAGCTCCTGCTCCTGGCTGGGCTGGCAGGAAAATGCTCACATCCAGCACAAAGAAAGTGACAATTTACTGAGCTCATCCTAAACATCCTCTGCACTTCATTACTGGCAAGTCCATAAAGTCTGTTTTCAGTGGGAATCTGTCCCATCCCATCTCCTCCCACACCAGTCTCTTCCACTTGGAACCCCAAATGCTGCATGTTCCAGTTCATGTGCCAACAGCCACTGCCTCACTTGGCCCTTTCTTTACCCATCTATTGTAAAGTCTCTTATTAGTTTTAATGTCTCAAAAATTCTATTTTCTTTCTTTTTGTGGAATTGAGGAAATGAAAGTTACCTCCACTTAATTTCTCTGACAAAATTTATACCAATTCCTTCATATCCTCTTTTCTTTCACTTGTTTCCCAGGACTTCATTAGAATGTTGCTATTTCCTCCTCTGTTCATACTTTTATTTTATATTTTCATTAAATGCATCCACTCCTGCTTTCACATCTCCTCATTAATATCTAATTTATTGGTATTTAATTTGGCTAGAAATATCTTGAATGCACTTTTCACATGAGATTATATCTCTTATAAATTTATTTGAAATCAGGATCAATGCACATCCCATTTTCTTGTATTTTTACTTCTCAGTGTATGAGAAGCACCTTGAAAAACTAGGAATTGTGTATTTTCTTTCCAGGAATTCCCAATGTCAGCTTAGATGTTTATAAATAGATTTCCAAATTCTGGCAAAGTAAAAACCAACTGATCACATGATTTACTTCACAATTTATATCCTCTAAAACACTACAAAGCTACCACTAAAAACACAGGCAAAACCAAGCAGATATTCTGCAAAACATCAATGCAAACTGAAGTCAGTGAGTCACAGAACTCACTTTAGGGCCTGCAGAGCACATGTGCAGGTGCACACAGGAGCTGGTTGAGGCCCTGATTAATAATGTGAAAACTGGTGTTAAAACACCTGAGCTTCCCTTGGGCTGCAGTGTGTGTGTGAGGAGACACTTCCCAGTCCCACCTTCTGGGACCAGAGCTGGGCAGAAACAGCCCTTGTTCTGCTGCTTCCTCCACTTCTTTCCAAACAGGGGTTTCACATTTAGAGTTGAGAGAGAAAAAAAATACCATGTGGAGACACTGGAAGCAGAAGGAATTTGTGACTTCTCATTTACACTGGGCATGAGAGGTTCCCTCAAGGTACAGAAGCAGGTCTTGAGTGCAGAGACTCAGCTGAATTCCCCTCTCCAACTCTTCAAACCCCTCAGTTTGTAAGACAAAAGTGTATTTAAATGGGGGAACCTCCTTCCCTTTCAAGAAGCAAAGCCTACAGCAAGGATGGCAAATTCTGAAAATACAGTTTTGGCCCAAACTAATTTCAAAGCTGTGCAGAATAAAAAAAAAAATAAATCCAAAGCTCAAACCTCCTGCTGTGTCTCGTAAGAGGAAGCAAAATCCAACACTCTCCTCCTCTCCTCTCAGTTCAGCACTTGGCTCTGTGTTTTGAGGAGTTATTTGCAGGAATCCTTCCCAATCCTTCCCTCACTCCAGAGGGGTTGGGAAAAGCCTGACCCTGAGGCAGAGCAGCCCTGAAGGGGAACAGGGGTGAGGGGACAACTGGGCACAGCAACCCTGGAGCTGGAATTTCTTGTTTCCAAGGGTTTGATCCCAAAGTGTGAGCAGGGAGAAGGTTTAAAGGGACCCTCTGGGAAGAGGCAGAGGATGGGGCAGGGGAAGCAGTGAGGTCAGCAATGTGGATTTATGGACCTCCAGGAGCCTTGGTGTCCTCAGTGGGGAGCATAAAGAGCATAAAGCTGTTCAGTGGGTGGTGTCAGGGCAGAAAGTGCTTTATTAACAGCTCCTGACAAACAGCTTTTTTGGCACATTGGAAGTGCACTTGGGCATTCCCAGTGCCACAAGGCACAGCCCTGGGGAGGGGCTGGGAGCTCAAAGGGGGGCTCTGAGCAAATGGGAAATGCTGCAGGAGCCTTCAGGAACTGCTCCCTGGCTGTTGGGGAAGGAATCTGATTCCTCAGGTTCTCCCTGAGGGTCAGAGTCACAAGAGAACTGCCCCCTCTGCTCCTAAGGAACCAAAAAATCCAAACCAAAACAGGTGGATCCAAACCACACAGGAAAAGCTAAGGCAGGGGTTTGTCAGCTCAGAAATTCCCTTTGTGCAATGGTGGGAGGGAGAGAGAAGAGAAAGCCTGGATAAAGCCAGTTGTGTTTAACAAAGGGACAAATTCAGAGAACTTCTTTCCTCTGGAGTGAATGAGTGACCTGAAAAACCTGATGACATTTTCCCTTGGACTGAGCTGAGGCTCCTTTAACAGTTCCATCTCTACCACTGGGAACTATAAACCACTCACTGCACATGTCAAAATTTGAACAAGACTCCCTAACACTTCACATTTGTTCCCCTCAGATATTGTACAGAAATATCATCTCTACTGGGATTTGGAGAGAATTTTGAAGCCACTTCTCTCTAAACCACTGTTTCAATTATCTATAACAAACATCAGAGTCTTGGCTCTGCCTGACTCCAACTAGAAAATCAGAAACACACTTTATTTCAGACTTTGGTCCTTCCCTCAGAGCAAAGGTTGGTTTGTTTTAGGCCTCAAAGCTGTTCTAGGCAGCTCCCTCATGTGAGAGAAAAGCATTCTCCATCCATTACTCTCTTCAAAGCTCCTCAGGAGATAATTAGGCATTGCAATTGATTGCAATTTATTAATCAGACAGTTTTGTTTCTAAACCATAGTTGGAGAAAATGCCATGGAAATCTGGCCAGATTTCCTTAAGTGCAGTTCATTCTAAATCATCCCTGTTTTCATCTTATCCAGTGCATTTTAAGTGGATTGTGGGAAAGTTCAGTTACTCTTATGGGACACGAGAAAACAGAGCATTTTATCCATCCAGGTCTCTCATTCTTATTTCAAAACTGAACCACAGGAGTTAAGGTAAAGCCAGGGGAACATGCAACAGAGGCTGAATTGCAGTCAGCAGCATCAGGAGAAGAAGTGGTTGCCGTGTCCATAGTTGATTTTTATCTGCTCCCCTTCCCTTCTCACAGCAAATGACAATAATTCCTGCATGCTGCTGCTTCTGGGCACAGTATGGAAGAGCAAGGGAGAAAAGGAAAGACTAAAAGCTTAAATCTAGCTAAATATTCAATCCCTTTCCTAGAATTTTGCCATTAAGAGGACCAGGCTCATTTAAATTGTTTAATTATCAAGAACTCGAAATCAAGGTGCTCTGATGACATAAATATGCTATGAAGAATCTACAATAGCTCTAGACCTCACAAAAAGCTCATAGGTGGAAACTACTTGCAGAATTTGGCTTTCTACATAATGATATCAGATTGTGTATGAGAAAAAGTTTAAGTAAAGACTTATTTCTCATCTAAAAAAGAAAAAAACCAGCAACACTACCACCATAGGGGCTCTCACCTCCTTGTGAGCCTTCTTGGAACAGATAACAGATCTCACAGATGCTGGTGAATAATCTCAACCTGTGGCAGATCCCTCTGATGTTCCACACATCTCTGCCACTCAAACCTTCATTAGCAAAACAAGTTGTGTTATTGTTATCCCTACTAACAGGAAGAAATTACTCATCAGCATTAATCATATGAAATTCTTTGCATTTGACTCTCTTCAGAGCTACAGGATCAAAAACTTACCCTTTCACTGTTTCTCAGCTGGAATTTAGAGGAATCTATTTAGGAACAAGGAAAGGCACTAGAGATAACGGTAGGACTTGTAAACACCCCTTTGGTCCCTGCAGAGGTGGGGTGTCTGAAAGAAATGAGCTGCTTCCTTGTGGATAAACACGGATTTACAGTCCAGGCTGTTTAATGACACATTTTTGGTTTTCCCAGGGTCTGTCCAGCCCCCTCTGCCAGCAAAGCAAAATGCAGAGGGGGTTTGGAAGGACAGAGGGAAGAGAAGCCGAGTGTCCCCTGTGCCCAGAGGTGTTGGCTCAGCACCGAGGACAGGGGGGACAGGGACAGTGTCAGCACCCCGGGTCACACACAGCCCCCAGGGGCCGAGCCCACACTCGTGCCCAGGAGCCCTTTGCCCAGCTCAGCCCGGGTGGGCACAGCCTGACACGGGCTCTGAAATGCGGGATGTGCTCGGCTCCATCCCAGCCCTTCCTGCCCATCCCAGAGCCCGGGCAGGGCCGGGCAGCACCCCCGCCCCCAAAATAATCCCGGCACATCGGGCCCAAAATAATCCCGGCACACCAGCTCCCAGTCCGTCCCACCACACCAGCCCCAGTCCNNNTCCCACCACACCAGCTCCCCAGTCCGTCCCACCACACCAGCTCCCCAGTCCGTCCCACCACACCAGCTCCCCAGTCCGTCCCACCACACCAGCTCCCAGTCCATCCCACCACACCAGCTCCCCAGTCCCACCCTCCCCCTGCCCTGGCTGCCCAGCACAGCCCAGTTGGGACTCAGTGTTTGCAGCCCCCGGTTCCACTGGGGTGTCCAAGGTTCACTTCAGCTCCAGGACTGAGCAAGGGCTCGTTTGCCACATCGGGACACAAATCACCCAGTGCCACATCAGGTGCTGCAGATGGTGAACCATTAAAATTTAGTGCTTGAGACCCGGCCAATTCCTTCCACCCTGGGTGTAAATTGACATGATAATCAAATGCTATAAACAAAATTAGAGTGCACTGTAGTACAGCAGGATACACTAACATTTCAGAGCAGATACCATATAATAGCTGCCGCTTTACGATTTCAAAACTCAAAAAAAAGTTACTTTTATGGGCACAAATAACCAAAAGCCTTAGCTAGATACCTTGAAAATAAAAACCTCACAAAAATTCAAAATGCAGAATCCCCCAGCACAGATTATTTTTATTAGCGTGAAACCAGCAGCAGATTTATTTACTTTGTTTGAAATTTAGACAGTGAAAATTCAGATTTTCTGTCTCATGTTGTCAATGCATAACTGGTTTGATTTGGCTCAAGACTTGCAAAAGCCATCAATCATTGTGAGTGCTGGGACTCTCCAGCTGAGTCACTGCTGAGCACAAGTTGTAAGGGAGAAAATCACAATCATTACCAATTTCTCCTTCCTCCCCACTCCTCAAACAACTTTTTGTGCAGAGTGAGGTAATTTGAAATATATGTATGACATCTGGGAAGAACATGCCCTGCCCTTTCAGGATTCCCATTACACTCATGTTCCCACATGGAGCTACTTCTGAGAGAGATATAAATGGGAAAGATGAACTTAAACTGAATAAATTGCTGTTGTAATAGTAAGCAGAATTTACCCTGATTCATACACAGAGCTCTTTCCTGGGCTGGAAAAGCATTCTAGTCATGCCCATACTTTTATCTGTCACTACCTACTTGGGAAGCTGTTCTCCACCACATGGCAAAGTTTTTATGTGCCATAAGAAAAAGCTTCAGAGAATCCCATAGAAAGAATCCTGCCCTGCTGTGCCAGACTTTGGTGACACTCATGTAGTGACACTACACATCCCTGCTGGGCCTGCATGGAACTAAACTGGGAGATGCAACTAAAGTGGGATTATGAAATGTCAGACACCCCAGAGAGTGGAAGGGAACACGTCCTCCACCACCAAATTAACTTCTCTTTTTTTTTGTGCTCTGAGCTCTCCCAGGAGCTGCTGTTTCTGCTGCATTGACTGAAACACTGGAGGAATTTTGCTGCTTCTTTGTTGGCCATTTCCTACTTGTGCTCCTCTCTACAGCTCCTGGGTACACCCTGACCCTAAATCTGGGCACTCCCTAAATCTACCAAACAAGTCAAGGGGTGCAAGGGAAGGACCAGTGGCAAAAATACTGGTAGAATGGGAAAATACCTTAGTACAAATCAAGACTACAAACCAGGCAAAAACCCCCATAATTAAATCAAGGTTCTCAGCCAAAAACCACCCACAAACACATACAAACAAACAACCCCCCCACGTATGAAATACCTGATTTATTTTTTAATCTTCCTTTCTTTCTTAAACCAGTAAGAGGAAGGAAAACAGCCCCTGCCATCCACAGTGGCCCAACTAATTATGTCCCTGCTCTTTTCTGCAATTTCTGAGGAGCTGGATAAATCCAAGAAAGAGCACAAGAGGCATTTATGTTCTACTACTGTTGAAATAATGTCCTTTGCTGCATAACTCCTCATAACCTGCTGCCAAGGTTCCCCTGTTGCAATAGGGGACATTCCACCCTGCCTGGAATAATGGAACAAACGAGCCCAGGATGTGGTGGCAGAGTTGGCTGAGGACACTCTGCTCCATGGCAGCTACTGCAGAGACCCAGAATTCCTGAGCTGTACTGATCTGTACTGCAAATACCAGCAGGATGCACTTCTGTTCTCTGTCCCTGACAAACATGGGCAGTATAAAGCATAGGAGGGAGGATTGGGCATTCAGGAACTTACAGTAAAACCCTGTTTGCTTATCAAGGAAAAACAGTCCTGGAGAACTGGCTTGCATGTCCCATTTCTCTTTTTTCAGCTGTCATTTAATATTTCAGCAATAACAGGGAACTCTTACATGGTATTTTCTAACTGGTAACAAAACAAAGTATTATTTACTTGTTCTGTGTTCAGGGGACAGTATTTGGGCACTGGTTTGGGGTTTTTAAGTGAAACAGTTGACAATACAGAGCAATAATGTCCTGGCAGAACATAAGCAAAGAGATTTCACCTCAGACAGCATCACCCAGAAGCTTTGTTAGTCCTCAAGTTCTTCTCAGCTGGGACATGTTACCTGAAAGTCAGTCATTTCCAGCTGAGAAATTTGGTTCCTAAGGGAAATTAAAGTGATCCCTTGCTTTCCTTCCAGTCTCATTGCTCCCACCATGGTAATATTAATTGCACTGTCCTCATAAATAAGGTGGAGGGAGAGGGATGGAAAACCTTCTGGAGCCAACACAGGGACCCCAGATCTGTATTTCAGTTTTGTCCCTCTCTCCTTCAGCTCCTTCCATTCTGCATCCTCAGAGACCTTTCAGAAGAGGCAAAAGTCTTCTACTAATTAAAGAAAAGCAAACCTCAGGAAGTATTAACAAGACAAAAGGAGAACATTAAGGCACATCTTTCTCACTTCACTGGACAATCAAAGTGGAAGTTTTTTGCCTTTTGGAGTCAGCAGCTGCAGACAGAGGTTGTGTCCAGATGTGTATGACAAAGGCATGAGAAAGGATGAGACTAGTCATGAACTCTTGATTCTGCTAAAATCAACAGCTCAGTTAATGACACCTCAGGGCCAAAATTTTGTCATATTTGTGTGTGAAGAGTGCTCAGAAGTTCTCACCAGAATTGGGTTTCCTGATACAGGAGCACATTCCAAGCAAATTTTCAACCTCTTACTCAAAGCAAAGTATCATCAGCATTAAAGGTACAAATGGGGAAAAAAAGCCTCGTTTGGTGCATGTGAACCTGCAAGTAAAATGTAACTTTTGCAGTGTTAACACACAGAACATTTCCAGTGTCATTAACCCACCAAAACAGGTGCTCTCAGACACTTCTGCATTTAAAGATTCCATGGCAGAACAGAAAATACAAGAGCAAACCTCTTGTTAAGGGCCACAACTCAGGAATTGTTCAAGGCTTTTTACTCCAGAAGGGCAGTATCAACATTCATGGTTTTTCTCTTGGGAGGGGAAAAGTGATGGAAAAAAACCAAACAAGTCACTGTTCTCAGAAACCTCTGAGTTATTGGTCAGATACAAAAGCTCCCCTTTTAAAGTGTGCCAAGGCAGCAACTCACACTTTCAGGGCCTCAGAACCCAGAAACAAGACATGTGCACACAAAATAAAGAAAATAGAAAAAAAAACCCTAAAAAGTAATGCAAGAACATTTTAGAATGAAACAGGGAAAACCCCCACCCATCAGTCAAGGTAAAAGTGGTCACAGTTCTAAGGCAGCTCCTCCAGCCCATCACTTTTGCACAAACACTTAAAGCATTTCAGTCTCTCTCTGGAAATTAATTTTCACAAAATCATAGGTATTTAATTTTTAAGAGACTCTGTCACCCCAATCCTTTCCTCCCTGCTCCATCTTTTCTAATTTGGCTGCAGAAGTTGGGAGTTAGATTTGAGTCAGCCAGCAGTCACACACAGCATGTTTGTGTAGAGCCTCTATCCCTGGAAAATAAAACTAGGATGTGCAAACATCCCTAAATGATCACAGATTGCCATCTGTTCCTACTGTAGCATTCAGAGTGAAATAAAAGAACCCAGAGGAAGCAAAGATTTCCAGGATGCAGCAGTAAGAGGCATCTTTCCTCTCCCTAAGGGGGCTGTTTGTGCATATGAATTGAGGAAGAGATCTTAAAATGAGATACTGATTGAACCAAATTGGCCCTAGCCCAAGAAAAGTGGACTCTGGAAAATGCATCCTGCTCCTCAGGAGGAGAGAAGGGTGAGTTTGAGGAGCAGCAGGGGGTGGGGTGGCTGGTCCCCAATACCAGGACAAACCCCAGCCCAGCTCCAGATCTCCAGCCCTTTGCACTGTCACTTCTCCAAACCAAACCCAACCCTTCCCTTCTGCAGCTCTGCTTTCAACCTGCCTTTCCAGGTGACCATTGCATTGGGGTGACAGTGTCAGACCCCCAGAACTCCCTTCCAGACAGGCTCAAAGTGGTCAGTGGTTTAATCTAAAGGAAGACTCCCATCCTGCACCTTCCTTTATTAACCAATTAAAAGTTAATCATCCTGCTGTACAAAGTGGTGACTGACACCAAACTCTGTCTCTGCTCTAAGGCAAAATTAAAAGACAAAAACATATTTACTGGAGCGTTGAAGGTCACGGCTGTTTAATAAAGGATTTGTGACTACGTGAAATTGGAAAAGAAATGGTATATTCTGAAGCTATTTTCATCCCATTAGCCTAAGTCAGAAAGAATAAAAGTAAATGTTGCTTCAAAGATTAGTTTAGAAATCTGATGTGCAGAGAAAGAACACGACTGACACTTCTCTCCTCCTTTTCTCATCTTTTAGGCTGAGTTTATTCTCTTTCTTCATAGGAACCCGAGAGTAAAGTTACTTTTCATTTTTTTGGAGCAGGGTGTCCAAGGGCAGGATGACTTTAACACCAATTATAAAATTCACTATTTGAGGAATTTTCTCTAATGCAATTGTCCTTTGTAACATAATATTATTAATTTTTTCTTCACAGATCTCTAAGTCAATTACTATTGTTCTGCTCTCACTGACAGAGTGCAAACATTTTTACTTGCCTTTCAATAGGAAAAGCTTCTAAGAGCCCATGTTTCCTTAAAAAACCCCAAGAAAACCCCCTCAAAATAACTCCAGGCAGTTCCATATCTCCTTGATATTTCTGTCTAGAATGGAAGACTTCCAGTTCTAGAAAACTTACTTCATAGGTTCTGTTTCACATCTTTAATTTCCATTGATTTATTATAAATCTAATTGCTTTTTAAGACTTTGAATGCAAAATAAAACCTCTGTTTCAGCGAGGGATTAACTGCTGCCAATTAGAGCTGAATAATTATCCTGCCCGTTTTCTGCATGATATGTCTCTTACAGATGCACTCCAACAAAAACATCATGTTCTGCAGCCAACATTATTTTTGTCAAGAGAGTTACAAAACTTCTGAGAACGGTGATTAATCTCAAATGCACCACAGGAGTAGCTTTAATTCAGCCCATATTTCCATGGAACCGGGTGATAGTTGAAAACAGAGGTGCAAAAGGGAAGGCTTTGACAAGTAGATATCAAAGGCTGTTTGGTGTCTGCATTGCTCATCACAGGCCCCAGTCAAAGTGGCCAAAGGCACCTCAGTCCTTGGCACCACCTTTTACTGGGAAAGTACCACGTCTTTTCCTAAAGAGAACGTGCAGGGAAAGGCTCTACCCACAAATGAGATTAATTAACAAATCAGATTGATGCACTCAGAGGGATTGGGCAGTAAAACAAGTGAAGAGCTGTTACCCCCAGGTGCTGAGTGCAGCACCAGGGTCTGATCTCACACTTGGCACAGCAGTGGAACTGCTCCCGGGGCTCCAGCAGCCCCCCCAGTGGGGCTGTTCCCCACGCAGGGACTGTGACCTGGGTGGAGAATGTGGGGCACACAGCACTCAGCCAGAGGGGAACACGGCTGGGGAACTCCAGCACACCACAACCAGTTCTGCTCTGGGAAGTTAAGACATCCAAACCCATTGTGTCCACACTTAACCTGCACAACCCATCTCCTCCCTCCTTTCCCCACGTTGTCTTTAACCCAAGCACTCGTGTGCTGTTTGCTTCCCCGACAGCCTTTTGTGCCCCTTAGCACAGAACTGATTCTCTGCTCCTCCCTCCCTGCCAGAGTTCCATGAGCAGAGCAGGGAATGGTTCTGTCACTGCAATATTTCAGTGTGTCCCTTGCCAGGGCTGTCCCAGGAGTGAGGGGCTGGCACAGGATTCTCCCTGCAAAAGTCTGCTCCCACTCTGCAAACTGGTTATAAACCTGGGGGTTGGACAAAAACCCAGACATAAAGCTGGGGAGGGATTGGGGGGGATGTTTTCTTTTCCAAAAAATCATTTGATCACCAAGAATGTGTTGGTACAAACAGATACACAAACAGAGAGGGTACAAAAAATCATTATAGTCACCTCCCAGGAAAATAAGCAATAGAATGTTAGAAAGAACATATTCAATAATTTCTTCAGCACATTGATGGAACAGTCCAAGGGCAAGCTGCTCAGAGTAGGAGCTCCTCCTATGCAGAGGCTGCAAGTTCAAGTGAATGCTCTCCAGATGAATATTCAGAGTTTGAAAACAGAGTAAGATCTGGGCACCAGAATCAATTCACACCCGTGTTGTGACACTGCTGCTGGGCTAAAACCTGCCAGGCCTTAAATAGGAGTGTGGGAACTTGAGCTGAATTTTAAATTAAAGTTTTACATAGTACAAAATTAGTTTTTGCTTCTTGTACCACATTTGTTGGATGAACCCCTTGGAACTGCCTAATATTCCACACAGTGTTAATTAAATATCTAGTGTGAAGAACAGGAATCTACAACCAGACCTCCCTACCCGGGCAGTGCTAAAGCCCCACAGAACTCAGTCCCTTCATCAAGATTTCTAATCCTTTAACAGAGTCTGTTCTTCTAAAATTAGCTGTTTAAATACAGACTTCATTAGTTTCTGAGAGGTGACAAGAGCTTGGACAGGAAGCAGAGCAAACATGGTATTAAAGGCTTTTGGATTCCTGAGGAGACTTGTCTGGTTCTCCCTTATTGCCCGACAGAAAAGTGGGGAGAAAACCCCACTCTGTCCATCCAGCTTTGCATCACACAATCCCAATGATACCTTTCAGAGTGTTATTTATGTTGAATATTCCAGTTAGATCTTATCAATAAGAGGCCAAACAACACATTGAGAGCTTTGTAACTTGTTCCTGTCACCCAGACCAGTTTACTGGGGCAGGAAAGCCCTTTCAGTGCTGGGGTCCCATCAGGGAGGGTTGGTGGGACACCTCGTGGCCCTGCAGGTCTCTCAGCCTGTGTCTGTCAGGGACCACGAGCCCAGGGCACAAATGGCAGCATTTGTCACTTGGCAGCTCCCCCTGCTGTGGACAGGAGCAAGATCTGCCCCTGTGCTCCTGCTTTGCCCTGTGTCTCGGGAGAGGTTCTGCTGTGCACAACTCGGGCAATTTCTCTCACAGCCCAACTCGGCTGCACCTGCCTGGTCCCCTCCCCTCCTCACAGCCCTGAGTGCAAACAGGTTTTTGGGTCACAACTTCATGTTCTGCCAAGTCCCCCCTTCTTTTATGCTCAACTCCATGTCATTAATTCTGCCTGTTTGGCCGGTGGGGACACCAGACTTCATCCCTTCTGGTTCCTTGGACACCTTTCCAGTCCCCAGGGGCTGTGACACAACAGCCACTGCTTGTCACCTCCTCTCACCCCCCAACAACAGGTAACCCACTGCTCAGCTCTGCCACTCTCTCCTCAAACTTATGGATTAATAGCGTTTCATCAGCTCAATGGAGCCAAATGAATTTGTATTTATATTGTAAGGAACATAATTGCCAGAGAAGAGCAAGACCCAGGTTTCACCTGAATCAATAACAGATGATAAAGAGCATAAATAACCAGGCAATAAAGGAGTGATTCATCTCCAGTGTGGTCTCTGTGTGCATTGATTGTGCAGCAATTCCCAAGGTGCAAATGCATTCAGTTCATGATTTTATAGCCAGAGGTGAACTTGTCCTGTATGAATTTGCCTCAGAACTTGATTTTTTAATTTTTTTTCCTGACAGAATATAGTTTGCAATGAGTTCTACAGTGAAGTCATGAATTGCATTAAAAATATCTAAGAAAGTAACACATTGTTTTAAGATTGTCTGCTAAACAACACCCAGTGAAAGCAATGGGAGGAATAAGGGATAATTTCTCCTTTTATCTTCCCCACAGAAGTAATATTTCCATTAAAAAAATAGTTTTTCCACTGCCTTTCCCCCTCCTTTTGTGGGTACTGAATAAGCATGAAAGCAATTTACACCTGTTTGCATTGATGTGACTTATTTGCAGAAGTAATTTCACAAAGAAAAATGAAGTAGTAGATAAGATATGCCTTTACAGGTTCACACTATTTATAAGAAATAACTCACACTTGTAACATCATGCTGATCCAAGTTAGAAATCTTTCCTTTTTGATATATTGAGGAACACACTTTATTTTCCCACTAAGTTACTCTGACAGTAAATTATTCAAATCCAGAAATAGAATTAATTAGTTCAGAGGAGCAGAGTACAGGTGTATATAGAGATGTGAAAGGACCAAGTCATTTTGTTTCCCAGTGCAGCAGCTTCACATTTCACCACTTTAAAGGGTTTGTCTTGGTTCAATGAACACAACACAGATGTTTGCAGGGAGACCAAAAAGTTTTGCTCCTGTGCTGACTATGAGACACCAAACCCAACAGCCTGGATTTTCTGCAACATTGAAAACCTCATGTTCCAAAATGCACAACCCCCTATTTCTGTGCTGAGAGGGAAGGACTAGGAAAAAGTCCATTTTTAAGTGGCTCTCCAATGGTTTTTGGCTCATGAGTAATTGCTGTTATCAGGTGGATTTCCATCCCCAACCACGAGCCCCTCACAGAGGGACAACCCTGAGCCCCAAGTCCACATTAATGTCACCATTAACTGGAAACTTCTGACCCTTCCTGAAGTTGCACCTCATTAACTAAAAATCCGACTTTTCCTGAACTAAAAAACCTCTTATTGACTGGAGATCACACGAGTTCTCCCTTATCAAGTGCAGATAAAATGAAAAATTAGCAAAGGGGGTCCTGGAAAAAGCCATGAAGGGTCTGAGGGAAGTGTCTAACAAACCACAGCTCAGTGTAGGTTTCATGGTTACATTTTACAATAATCCTGGCAGTAGTTTTGGGCTCTTTCATGTGAATTAATACAAAAAGGGGGTTGGAGCCTTTCACTGTTAAGGTCTGAATACCTTCATAAATTTTCAGAGCCATTACTGTTTTCATATGCAGTGCAAAGGAATCTAATTAGTTTAAAGCCAAATACACTTCAGCTTTTTCTCCCTTTTGTTTTGTCTTTGCAGCTCTCAGGTAGATTCAAACCCCCCCATCACAGACTAATTAAGCCTTGTGCTGGTTATTTGTTAAATCAAATTTACTCATCACAAAGATGTATGTGGGCGACAATGGCAACTTCCAAAATATTTTTGAAAGGAAATATGTAGTATCTGAAAAAAGAGGTCTATTTTAGAAAAAATATACATTTTACATAATCTGTTAAAAAAACCCCACCAAAACTCTGCACTAATTTCATATAATTCAATCACATGTTTGGTTTTCTACAGGTAAAGCCAAAATAAAAACTCAGCTTCCACCCTGTACTTCAAATATTCTAAAAGAAGGATAAAGATGGACCATTAAAAAAAAAAAAATCTGCTTTTATGCCTTAGTATAGAGCTCCAATGAGGCCTCTAAAAAAGAAATATAAATAAGAACCACTATGGAAAAATGTAAGTTAATAACCCTGAAGGGGAAATAATGCTGAGTGTTTATGTTCAGTAAAAGCAGATACATTGCAAGATGAAAGTCTACAAGAAATGGCAAACAGCAAATTTAGCATCTGTTTGCCATGTAATATGCCTCAAAAAAGGTAAAAAGATGATTTCAAACTGCCTATCACAAATCAAAGAGCACTCTCTTACATAACTCCACAAGACACTTCAATTACTTTTGGCACTATACAATAACACACACATGGAAAAACTCGAGTTTGAAGGAAAAAAAAATTTAAGAAAGCTGGAAAATAAGAAAAGAACTTCTTTGAGAGGATTAAAGGAGGTTAAAAAAAAGAAAAACACCAGAAGCTTCTTGTTTGGGTAAGAGATGACTAAGAATGAATAATAAATCAGGCATAACATCTCCTCAGGCTGTTACCTCCATGTGGGAATGGATTTCCTGGCACAGGACACAATGAGCAGCAGGTGATGGCACAGGAAATGCAGGTTATTTCCAGAGCAAAGCCCCCGGCAGGAAAATGTGGCACTTCCCAAGAGGAGCAATAGGAACTAAATCCCAAGGACTGGTTCAGCTCCAGAACATTCCAGGCCACGTCACAAGAGACTGAGCTGGGCACAAACACCCAAGTGCCCCAGGACTGAAGCCCAAACAGGCTCCCACGGGGAGGAATCTTGTCCCCAGATTTGTTTGTTCAGGTATTTGGGAAAGGATCACTCTGGGGATCTGGGACTTCAGTGCCAAAGATCCCCCAACACCCACATTTATTTATTACTTGGGATCCCAAGGGAAGAACCAGCTGAGGTCCCAGGCACTGCTGGGCTTTCCCAGCTGGAAGGTCAGAATTCATGGGTTTAGTTGGAGCAACAGTTCTCTCCATTGCTTGGAGGAAGTTTTACATCTGTTTGTCTGGCAAGAAAAACAAGTGCCAGCCACTGAATTAATTGAAACAGTAGGCAATTCACTTCAGAAAGGGAAGGAAAAATAACAACCATGTTTCAAAATCCTTCCAAACATTTCTAAAATCACCAATCTCCACTATTTCTGAACTTACACCAGTGTTGCAGACACTTGGGGCTTACGAGGCACAGCTCAAGTGGCTTTGGTGAGTCCCCTGGGGGGGAGTCACTGCCCATGCCTGTGCTCAGTATCAAATGGTCCATTTGACTGATCAGTCACAGAAAAGGCACAGAATTCCTTCAGCAAAGTGACTGGTTGTGGTTCCTGCCTCGGTGGTTCAGAGGTGCCACTGTAACCCCAGAGACCCACACGGCCCTGCTGTGCCTCAAGGCCACTTGCCTTTGCTCTCCCCTTTCAAGAACTCGTTTTTCTTTAATACCTGACAGATATTAAACCAAAGTTGTTTCAATTCCAAACCTCACAATGGGTGTTGAGTTTGCCAATCTCATTCCCAGATTATACAGATCAACTGGAAAGCATCAAACCTTCCAATCACCAGGCAATCATCCCCTAAACTTGCCATAAATGTGTCCTAGTTTGGGTTCACATCTCTGGGTGCCCACAAGAGTGTGCTTTGTTACTAAATAGTATTTTAAAAAAAGTGTGTGTGTGGATGTATATAAAAATATAAACTCATTTTTGAACAATACCATGATGAATAGAGGTTAGAAAAGGTCTGGTGCAATAGAAAAGAAATGCACTGGTTGTCATGGTGAATAAAGTGGTGTAGAGCAAGCCAAACATGTTTCATTTTATTTAAACTGCTATTCAGACACCCATGAAAGCATTTTCTTGTTTGCAAGAAAAATACCAGTGGCCTGCACAAAATTGATTTCACTGGTATAAATACTTAAGATACAATGTAATGTGTTTTAAGGTAAAATATTTATCTTTTTAATATTAAAACAAACTCATTTAGAATGCTACCAGAAAACCTGCTGGATCAGTAACTTAGCTAGAGCTAAATACAAATGCAGGTGTCTCCTGTATCCCAGAAATGAAGCCAGGAGCCACAGTTCCAGCTCTCTGGCACACAGATCTTTTGAAATAACTCTATTAGCAGCAGATACCAGGTTCTTTCTCAGTGATCTGCTGTGCACACTGATTTACAGACACTGGTGCAGTACAAGTGTCCCTGCACAAGCCAAGGGATGTGTCCCTGGCTGCCTTCCCACCCCCAGGGCAGGGATCAAGTGCTTCTGCACAGTTTAGATTCCAAGTTCTGCCTTTCACTTCAGAATATCCCATGGAAGTATTTCTCAGTCAGGTCTAAATGCCAAATCAATTCCTGAAGTCCTTGAGAGCTGCAAGAATCCCCTGTGCTCCTCACAGGACACATAAAATCCCAAATTAAAGCCCAGGTTGTGGCTGGATGAGACACCTGAAGGCCCAAGGCACAGGGCTGGCAGCCAAACCTTGGGCTCTGCAGTTTATAAACAGAGCAGAGTTATTACCACAACTCCACCTCTGCCTGGTTTTTTGTCTGGACAGAAATGCTCAGGTTTTTGTACAGGTAAATGCAGGTAAGGGCCACAAGTGCCCAGGACCCAGGAACTCGCTCCCATGCAGCCTCCAGCCCCTGCTGCTGGGGTCAAACACTTCAGAGACCCCACAAATTATCTTCCAACCCAAAATGAAAGAAGCACAACCATTCCCACAACCACAGCCTGGACCAAAACGTCTCCAGCTTTGCTGCACCTTACCTGTCCAGCAGCACACCCTTGTCCAGCAGCACTTGCTCCCCACAACATCCTCCTTCTTCCAGTGCCTTCTGAAACCATCTTTGCTCCTCAGTACAAAACCACCTCCAGCTCCTTTCTGTTCCCCTCTCCCCCGTTCCTCCCAAACCCCCCAAACTCAGGGGAGGGTTTGACTGGTTTGCCTGGTTTTTAAGGAACCCTTTGCCCTCCCACTCCAAGGGATTAGGGCTTTATTGGAAGCACCTGCTGGAACTGCCCCTCCTGTTACAGCTCAGGTGTGAAACCCAGGGCAAGACTTTCACACTGCAACAGCCACTGTTATTCCAAGAGGAAATACACTTTTCTTTTTTTTGTAACAAAACAAGGGACTCAAAAGAATGTTTTTCTGTTTTCTGTATGAACCAAAAGATCAAGGAAAGACTTTCCTTCCAGGGCTGTCCTTCCCAGGGGTTCTCTACATCCTGCCAAAGCTTTCCTGCTTAAGCCTTTAGATAGCACATGAAAGGTTAAAGCCAAGTGTATGTTTGTCTGTCATGATAAATGAATTGACATGGTATAAAGATATTTGTTTTCACTTCTTTGTTATCAGGAGCAGCCAGTCAAATTGTAGATATGCACAATAATTATCAAGTTACAAAACTCCCTTGAATTGTGAATATTGTTTGGCCTCAACCTTTTTAATAATCCAGAATATCCGAGAAAAGAAAGAGCCCACAATCATTTCTACATTTTTTTTGCCTAATCATGCAATGAGAATTCACTTTGTTTTTTTTCTCTCTAAAGACTTGCCTGGTCTGGCAAAACTCAGGCTGAGAGAAGTGGAAAATTCTGTCCTTATTTACAGCCAGATAAGTAACTAATGAAACTGGACCTGCAGTGTGCAGTGGGCCTGATTTGTGCTGCTTGTATTTGGGTAATTATTTCTCCCACTTTCCCCCTGCCCTGCAGTGCCCCTGAGCCAGGCAGCTCCCAAAGGCTGGGCCTGGAACTGCCCACAAATGGTCCAGGGAAGGGAAATGCCTGGGGCCACCTGGGAGATGCTGCATCCCAGGGATGTTCCTGGTGGACATGCACATGGAAACCTACTGGGATGCTGAGAAACTGAAAGCAGAATGTTGAGTTGTCTGGAAATCTGGTCTAACATTTCCCTTTTGAGGAACTCTCTCTTTTTTGTGTGTGTTTTAAATAAAATACACCAAATAACATTTTCAGTTCTTGCTTGTAGGAGAAAAATAGTCCTTACAAGGAGCAGTTTCCTGCAGTGAAAGACTCCAGTGTTCACATGAGAGCTACACTGGTTATTAAGTTCTTTCTCAACAAAGATATTGATATTTCAGATGTTGACAACAACCCCATCAGGTCCAGAGAGATTCACTGTCCTTGGCAAATGACCTCAGCCTGCAGGAGTGCCTGGAACATTCCTGTCCCCACCTCTGGTGGTAGAACATGAATTAAATCAGCACAAGGCACAGCAGGCACCTGGTCTGACACACTGAACAACACCATGGAAGTCACTCCCTCCAGACTGGATTCTCCCACTGGCTCTCAGGTTCTCAGGCCCTTTATCTGCATCACATTCCACATCCTCCCAATTTCCTTCTTTCCCACTCATATGCCCTTGACCTTTTTCTATGCCTTATTCTGATTTAAGGATGAGCTGTTGGTTCATTAAGAAAACATGCTGAGAAGATGCTGGGAGCACTATAAAAAATAAATTAAGTTTCCCTGAGCAAACTAGTTTCAACTGGTTGATAAACTGAAACAAGTGCTACATGTACCTGTTAGTCCCTACAGGACTATTGGTGCTCCAAGTACCTGGAGGTACCTGAAGTAACAGGTTTTTGCCCTGGTTACACCTCGAATATTGCATTGATCACATCCCTGGTGCAGTTCCTGGACCCAGAGGAGTCTGCAGGAGATGCCAGACTGGATCTGTCTGACTGCTGAGTCCAACAGGAACACCAGTTTAGCAGATGAGAATTTATCCCATAAATGTGGAGGGTGATCAATCAGATCTGATACATATTGGACAGCAAAGGTGGCAATTTGTCACATTGTCAATAACTTTTTTGGTTTGGGATGTAAGAATATCTGTTTAAATTATAATCATTTTAGAAAGGAAGTTTTTTCCACAGTCTGTCTAGATGCCATTAATCTTAAACTTACCAGTATTAAATATCATACAAAAAAAAAATAAACTCACCAAAATATTGTGCATGGGCATCTCTGTTTTCATTGGACTTTCCATTTTAAATAGACACTACTTCAGCCATTCAATCTACATACATGTATTAATTATGGACTTACTAATTTGTATTTCGTATCAGAAATTATATATTCTTTTCCATTCTTCAAACACCATTTTTAAGCAAATAATTTATAATAAAAGAACCAACAGAAACTAAGCACAAATTTTTCCAACATTAAGAATAATAACTTAATTAACTCAGCAAGGTTTAATGATATGCTGAAGCTACAGATGAGTTAGTTCTGAAGTAATAATGTTATTAATAATAATTATGCCTATATTAGTATTATTTTTTTATCATTGACTGTCAGAGATCTGGAGCAGCACAGCAGGTTAGTGCTGCAGCAGGGAGTTCCAGGCTGGGACTGTCGAGCCCAAAGCCCAGCTGGGCAGGGCCATCCCCTGGCACTGGGACACGGGCAGGGCCCTCACTCTCACTCACAGCACATCCATTTCAATGTCCAGGCTCTGCAAAAAGTATCTGCTTCTGGCACATCTTGTGGAAAGATGATTTTTATCAGGATCTCAGCAGCTCATTTACTGCAACAAAGGTATCACTAAAATCCTCGACCTTTTGTTAAAATCCATTATCCAGGGAAAGCAGAATGAAGTGTTTGAGGCAGATCAGTGCAGCTGAAGTTGAATTTGTAGCCATTAAAGTCCTTAAACCAGGATCAGCAAGAGCACAAAAGCTGTGCATGGATTCAGTCACAGGTTCACATCGGAGCCTTTGCTCGGGGGTGTGACTCGCAGACAAGTGTCCCCAGGTGCCACAGGAGCCCAGGGGGAGCTGTGCTCCCGAGAGGTGTGTGCAGGGGATCAGCCACAGTGTCCCCTCGGATCAGCCACAACGTCCCCTCCTGTGTGCAGGGGATCAGCCACAATGTGCAGGGGATGAGCCACAATGTCCCCTCCAAGTGACAAGCCCAGGGGCAGGGGCTGTTCCTCACAGCTGGGGGAGGCTCAGCCTCGGGGTCTGCGAATGGAAACGTGGAGGGAACAGCAAGGAAGGAACTCTTCAACCCATTAGTAATTTATTCATGACCCGATTTCAAAGACATACTAAAATCTCAAATTAAGGTTCTACTGGAATAGGTACAAATGAAAATATGCCCCATTTTGCCTTGATTCATCCATTCAGAATCAGGTCTGTTTGCTTGTTGTGACAGATGGAAAATGTGATTGCTGTTTGGACTCGAGAAGTCAATTCAGCTCCAGTGAGAGAAATGGAATTTTGTTGCCCAGTCCCCAAATATGTTGTCAGTTATACAAGGCAGTTTTGTTTAACTTAGGAAAAAAGTTGACATGAATCAGATATTCTGTGGGGCCTCCCCTCCAATAAAATAAAACTAGGATTAATCCATCTTAATTTAAAAAAATGGACAAACAAATCTTGATCTGCAGCAATGCTGCAAGGAAGGGGTTTGTGGTAAATTCACATTTTAGTGGGGACAGTGTTTGCCCCAGCTGGGGAGCTCTGAATTCCTGGTTCCCAAACCAGTGTGTCATGTACCATTTGCAAACACACAAAAGTACAACTTCATCAGTGTCACACCCCAAACCAGCCTCCAGAATATATTTGGTACTTTATAGTCTAGTGGCCTCTAAATCTTTCTTTAAAGGCTTCTGTCTGTTCTTTATATTTTGGAATTTAATTTAGTCGTGGAAGGTTAATTAGTCTTTAGATTTATAATTAAAGCAGTGAGTCAGCTCTTCCCATCCTGTGGTATGGCCAGTTTTAGTCTCAAAAGAAGAGAATGCAACTCCTAATTTTATGCAAATATCCTATCAGCCTTAAATGAAATGGAGATGGAAATCTTTTCAACTCTTGTCTGTGTAAGAATCCTATGCCAAAGATTTCATTAGCAGCACTAGAGAGAACACAAAGGAAGAAGAAGGACTTATGTCTTGTATAGGGGGAACTCTTTGCATTAGTGGGGCTCCTTTCCTGAAGTTCTCTAACCAAACTCTTTAAACAGACCCCAAATGTTTCACGAGAACACATTAAATTCATCAGCTTCTAACAGAGGGTTGTGGTAGAGTTTTCCTTCTTAAATATTGGTATGGAACTGATAATTAAGTGTTTCAATAAGCTTATTTTGCAGGAAATCTTTTTGTAATTTAAGCAGGAAGAAAATAAGGCTGCTGTCAGAATTGTTGGAATTGAAATCCAATATTCAATCAGATCTTGACATTTATTTGTTAAATCTAAAAGAGCAAAATCCTCAGTTGTGCTTCTATCTACCATAGGTCACAGTAAGAGGGAAATAAGAAATCCTCTACTCCTTAAACTTGAAAATAATGAGGCCCTGAAGCAAAGAATTTTCTAGAAAGTGAAAGTTCTCTGATAACAAGAAATTGCCAGTTTGCTTTCAGACGTCATGTAAGATTTCTTCAGATAACTGTAAGAAATGTCAAAAAGTTGTTAAAAGATGGTTTTCAAACCATAACTACATTGAAAAAATGTTTTTCTGAACGTACTTGAGTAAATGTAGCAGAGAGGAAAGGCCTGAGGGGTCAGTTGTGTCAGGAGGAGTTTGGAAAGAAAGGAGGAACAGGCAGGTCCTTCCCAACTCCTGCTGCACGGGGAGGGGGATCCCACAAAATTATCCTGCAGGTGCTGCAGAACTGGGCAGAGAAGGGCTCTGGAAATGCCCCAGACCTGCTGTGCTGAGGGCAGAGCTCCCCCAGAGGGGCAGGGACGGGGCAAACAGCTCTGCCACCCCCTGTGCCACTGCCGGCCCTGCCAGGCTGAGCTGCCCCTTGGGAATGGCAGGGGAACCAGGGAATGAGCTGCTCCTTGGGAATGGCAGGGGAACCAGGGAATGAGCTGCTCCTTGGGAATGGCAGGGGAACCAGGGAATGAGCTGCTCCTTGGGAATGGCAGGGGAACCAGGGAATGAGCTGCTCCTTGGGAATGGCAGGGGAACCAGGGAATGAGCTGCTCCTTGGGAATGGCAGGGGAACCAGGGAATGAGCTGCTCCTTGGGAATGGCAGGGGAACCAGGGAATGAGCTGCTCCTTGGGAATGGCAGGGGAACCAGGGAATGAGCTGCTCCTTGGGAATGGCAGGGGAACCAGGGAATGAGCTGCTCCTTGGGAATGGCAGGGGAACCAGGGAATGAGCTGCTCCTTGGGAATGGCACAGGAATCAGGGAATGAGCTCTGGGCACTCACCCCAGGATGAACCAGCCCATGGCTCACCCTGGCCATGAACCCCCTTCCCAGGGCACTGCAGCCATGGAGATCAACCTTCCCCAGGGATCTGGGAATGCTGGGCTGTTTGCATTCCATGTCAAGGGATTCCAGGCTGGGATCCCTCTGCCTTCCTGTGTCCCAGCTGCTGGCACACACCTGACACCTTCTGCATCCCTTGGAAATGGAACTTGGCTCTCCTGGAGCTCCCCCACTTTACCTCCTACTTCACACTTTGATCCACAGATTGCAGGGGATGTTGGAAATACTCCAGGAACAGTTTGAGGACACAAATAGTGCACAGAAATTGCTGGGAGGGGGAAAAGGGGGTTCTGGTGTCTAAAATGTGTTTCAATTTTTGTTCATCCCTCCCTTTTTTTCTCATCTCTTTCATTGAAATAACTTTATTTCTTCTCTAAGTTAAAGTATTATTTGGAGGAAAATACAGAAATGGGCTCTTTGTGGCATAAATTGTGACTTTGTTGACAAAATCTGCACATCAGTGTCATGCTTTTCAGAAAGAGCAGTGATTTTTTTTTAGCTCTCAGACTGTATCTTTTTATATCACACCAACAATGGCCACATTTCAATGACTGTTCCAGCCTGCCTTGTCTTATCTATACAGAAAGTGTATATGGTTTAAAATTTCCAGTGTTGTAGCATATGGGAAGCTGCACTTTAATGTCCTGAAGTTTTGGGGTTCTTTTTTCTATTCTCTAATACTTACAGAGAGGACTTTTAGGAGCAAAAGAATAAAAGGATAGTGAGAACTGTTCAAAGTTATGGATATGCTTAAGGAGTGCAATACTAACAACAATTCACAGGTTAAATATGTTCATTACAGTGGGAATGTAAATGGAAATAAAATTATCCTTATGAGTCACTCAGAAACAATTAAAAATGTTGAAAATGCTCCTGCATAAGGAATTTTGGGCCATGGAGTGCTAATGTCTTGTCCATTAATGACTCATTTTTACAGCATTAAATGGCATATAGATGAAAGGCTCTAATGTGACACAGTAGCTGACATAATATTCCAATCACAAATGTCAAAAGGAACATCATTCTGCAATTCCTAAGTGTTCTGCTCCAGGTTACCTCAGGTCTGACTGATGGAAGCCAAGTTCTTGCTGCTCGTGTTCCTGACAGTGGCAGAAGAAACCAGCAGGTCTGAAATAGGGACCCGTGGAGAGTGTTCCCAGCACTGAGTTCAGGCAAATAACTGGGGGCCTGAGGCAGCAGACACTTCTAAAGGGACTCCAGGTGGATTTTGGAAGGCAGCCATCCCTGCAGCTGCAGTCCCACAGAAACCACAGAGCTTTGCTGAGCCTCCCGTGGCAGCAGGAACGTGGATCCAGGGCCTGGGCAGAGACACTCCGGGTTCCTGAGGAGCAAAACACTGGAGAGAGGGAAGGGGATGGGAACCAGACCTTCCTCTGGATGGTCCTGACTGCAGAGGAACCGTGGAACTGCCTGGATTTTAGACCAAGCCTTTAAAGTCGTGGTCCTACACATCCTAACTGACACTGGGGAGGGTTAGGGAAGGGCAGTATTGGCTAATGAGTATAAAATACATTAGGAGTGCAAGGGCAAAGTCCCCCATCCTGCCATGGTGTTGTTCATGCTTCCAACCATCTTTATGGCACATAAACCTTGCATTGCAAGAGCCATTTCCATGCTACTTGGATTCATCCCACATTTCTGGGAGGAAAAGGGTGTCTCAGTGTGTGACTGTGGCTGCATTACACAAACCTGGAGAACAAGTGAAAGCAGACTGGGGTGTCCTGTGGCTGCTGCAGAAGCAGGAAGGAGGCACCACTTCCAGCAGGACTGCAGCATCAGTTTGTGGGAATGGCTGCTGGGAACAAGGCAAATCCCTGGGATATCAGGCAATCTGGACCATTCTTTTATTTCCCTTTCATTCAACCTAATTTATTCTAGTCTCATACTCTGCAGACTTATGTGACTAGAATCACATCTTGAATTCTTTTATTAAATAGCGTTACATTTACTCTTGGAATAATTTAGAAATTTCCCACATAATGTTATTGATGTAAGTTACAGTCCAATGAAGCTGTTTTTTCTTAGGTTTCTAGAATATTTCAAAATGAGATTTGGAATTCAGCTGGACTTTTGGGGCCTGAGTCTGACCCAACACAGTCCCACTGACTAACTGATTCCATTTCACAACTATGGCATTGCTTATACTTGTCACACACTGTAATTATCAGCTGATGTTTCTCATATACTACTCCACATCTAGCAAGAAATCCAATTTCTTCTTTCAGCCCTCTTGTGCATTTTAAACAGTATTCTCACAGAAACATAATGGTCAGTTTTAGAGGCTCTGGCAATAGGATTTCTATAAAATCATTTCAGGTTTCATATCCATGTCATTAACCCTTATACAGGCTTCAGGCTTTTCTTCTTCATGGACTGCTCGAAATGCAGCACTTGTCACCTGCCCTCAGCCTCCCCTTTCTCCCTGCTGCTCTTCACTCACTTCAGCCCCCCCTTACAGGCATTTCTGTCCATCTGCCTCTGAGCCTCTATTTGCTCTCCTTTGGAGCATTTTCTCCATCAGAGATCAAAACTGTCACTGTCTTCTTTGCTTAATCCCTAACTGCTCTAAACCCACATCTCAGGCCTCCTCTACCCTGCCCAAATAACAACCAAATCCTGCTGCTGATTTTCCCTCAGTTTCTCAGGTGGCAGCTCACCTGTGGAACAGTTTGCTCGTGCTCCCATCCATCCCTGTGACTGCAGCAGAGTTCCCTTCTCTCCTTCCAGCAGGAAAATCTGAGAGAGGGGATCCAGCTGTAAGTCTGACTGTAACCCACAGTCTGGTGAGTCCAGTCCTTGTGCCAGGCCTGGCTGGTTTGGATGCTTTTGGCTGGTGTTCTCTCCCCTGGCCCACAGTTCCCAAGAGACTTGGCTGTGTCTGTGGCCTTTGTCATTCCCGTGGCCCAGCACAGGGTCATTCTTGGTTCACTTTCTTGGTTCAGCTGCCTGGGAGGGTGGGGGTCCCACCCTGCAGCTCCCTGGGCACTGCTGGCAGCCCTGTGCCCACCCCAGCACAGCCCCTGCTGGAAGGGGACCTGGGCACACAGGCTGTGGGCCACGGGCTGAACAGCAGCCAGAGGGTGCAGGGGATCCTGGAGAGTCATCCCAGCTTCCCAGTAACCACATACTGGGACCCACTGGAGCACACATGGAACTCTCTGGGACGTGAGCCAGGGCCTCAACAAGCCCAACAGGGAGACAGAGCCAGGCTTTACAGCAGGTCAGCACACAATACACTCCATACAATGCCTCAAAGGTTAGCAGGGACTTCTGTCAGTCCAGCAGTTTTCAGTTCCAGCCAAATTATTCACTTAATGTACAAGAAAATAAAACCACACAAAGTTGCCATATAAAACTTTTCAGCTCTGGGGACTGGAACATATTTCATATTCATGTTGTGCTAAGGTGAGTTTGCTATCACTGCAGGTTATAAAGCAATGAAGGGGAGAAATAATTGCTTTGTGTACTCAGTAGCCTGGAATTTAAAGCAAATCTGGCTTATTATTCATGAACTTCTGCCATATGTGGGTAAAAACTTGTTGCAAGAATCAAATACCTGTATCTCTAATGCAGTGCAATTCCTTTTCTAAGGAAGGATATTCCTTGCTGGAGTGCAAGGAGCAAAACTGATATTTCATGGTTTTGACTCAGTCAAGACCAATGTTTTAAAATAGGAATTCTTTTTATGTCTGATTGGATTTTCAATTAATCCCTTACCAAATCAGCCACACAGCCCAAGTGAGGGTATTGTCAGAGCTTTAAAAGAATTGCCTTTGTGCATTTCATCTGTGCAGCAGTAACTTGCTGCACACACAGAAGCCAAAAGCCCAGTCAGTTATGATGTGAGAATACTCAAGGCTCAGCACTCTGAAAAAAATTAGATATATAATTCCACAGACTCTTCATCACATCACTAAATTCAAACCATTATCTTGCTTAGAAAAACTGAGCCAGGTCCAACTGGCAGCTTGATGCTGAAAAATGACCACTTCAAGGAAATGCTTAAATTATCTACTATTGAAAGAACATCTCCCCTTCAGAAGCCACATAATAGCAGATCATCACATAATGTGTTCTAACCTGCATATAAGGTGCAATGAAATATCTTTGTGAAGATGATGATTGCTTTATCACTTAGTGGCATTTGTTCCCATGGTATTTGAAATATAAATTATTTATATTAATTGATAGTAATAGTAATGTGGTTTAAACAGTAGATATAATTGGAATTTTCACAGTACAAAAGCATTATTTAAAGTTTTTAAATAAATGGCATGTTATTTGCTATAAATCCTCTACAACAAGCAACAAGCCTGTATTAACTTCACATCTTTTTAGATTAATATCACTCCTATTTATTGCACACCACACTAATAGACAATAAATCTTCACAGTGGAAACACTTTTATTTGCAGATTAATGGCCTACCTCATAAGTCATGCAAATAAGACTTTTATTGTTGTTTAACCTCTAGCATTCATTGAATGTGACATATGAATAAGTTTAAAGAAGTTTTTATAATTCTGGGTTTTGTTCATTGATTTTAAAATTACAGATAATCATTTCCTAACCAGTTCAAACGTAGTATATGGGCAAAATCCTCATGCACATCACCAGATAGTCATGAAGAGACATTAAAATGCATCCTAAATATAGCTCAGCAGTAAAAACAGTCCAGAAAACATCACATCTCTAAGGGGGGGAATATTCTAATGTGCTGTGCTTTTAGTCACACTACCCAGCCAGACTGTGACTAAGACAAATCTGCCCTGTGCCTCTTCTAAGAAATGACAAATGGAGTGGTCCTTTTCTAATCAATTTATGGAACTGCCAACATCAATCGAGCCCCTGCTTTCATCTCTGCTGAACGAGAGCTCACGGTGTCCACTTGTGCTGAGTGGCTGCAAAATGCACTTAACCCCCCGTGCCGGAGCCCGGAGCTGCAGAGCTGCTGTGCTGCAGCTCCAGGAGTTCCTGCCCGGGCAGCCCTGGCTGCTCCAGCCCGACCTCCCACCTCTGACCCGCGGGGGCACCTCGGGCTCACCGGTGTCCCGAGACCCACGGCTGTCCCCTCCTCCCCAGGGACCCCCGAGGCTGCGGGGATTTCGGGGGCAGAGCTGGGGTTTGTGCCCTGTGCCACAGCCCAGAGCAGCAGTGGCTCAAGTGCCACGTGTGCCACCGCTGGCAGGGTCTGGCCAGGGCCACTGGGCCACTGGGCCACTGGGTCACTGGGTCACTGGGTCACTGGGCCACTGGGCCCTGCCTGCTGCACACTGGAGCTGCTGCTCCTCACTCACTGCACTCAGAGCTACAAGTGGGGTTGTACAACCAACCAAACCTGTTGTACTGCAAAGAATCTTCAATGGCTTAATTATGATCCCAATTCTTTCTAATTGGTGTAAAGGCCACAGATCTCCTCCTTCACATCTAAGTGGACTGAGGACACATTCTGTAACTGCTATATTGAATTTAATCCTCTCTGATTTTATTCTTTCTTCCACTAAGACAAGCATCTGCAACATCTCTAGTTTAATTTGGAAAAGACTCTTTGACTCCTCTTCACCTCAAACTTTCCTCTGTATGATCTTGGGTCATGATACCCTTTTCAAAATATGAATTTATATTGTAAAAAAAAAAAGAATTTAAATCACAAGAAAAGACAGTAAATAATGTTTTAGTCCACAATTTTCCCACAATGCTGATTCCCTCTACTGGCTTTTCTCTGGCATGTCCTATTGTTACTATCATTTGCAAAACAGAAGCATAGTCAGATATGTTTTCATTTTTGTCTCAGAAATGTTGCCATAGCTGGAATAAATTGGTGGAGAACTACAGAGGCAGTTAATACATTTTCAAAAGATCAAATAAACACCAGATATCAGGAAAAAAAAACCCTGCCATAAAACTCTGCATTCATTTGTGCATTCAGGCACAAATTTGAGGGAACAGAACACGAAAACTTGCTAATTTCCTATGAGCATTTGCCTTTCAATAGATGAGGTTCCCTGCATCGGTTCCAGCCAAAGCAACTCACCCCAGTGACCAGGTTTGTTTGTGGTTTAGTTCCAGTTTCCTTCTGGAATCACCAAGTGGGAAGGACTGTGCAGGGGTTCGGGTGTGCATGTGAATCACAGACTCACCCTTCAGCCTTGGGCTGCACATGGAATTGTGCCCCCTGGAATCCTGTCCTGGCCCCTGGTACTGTCCCTGCTGGGGCATCTCCAGGCACAAAACTGATCTAAGAGACTGTTGGATTTGGCTGCCTTAGAACTCAGTTTGAGGAACTGAAAGCAGCATAATTCCTGAACCTTGTAGGTTGTTGTGAGGAGAGATACCAAGTTTGGTGACATTTCTAAATGAATTGAGGAACATAAAAGAATGTGAGACCAGGCAAATTGAAATCTTGGACCTTCTGAGCTCCCGTTCTATGAGGGCTGTGGGGACACTACAGGTGCAGTGACACTAAAGGTGCAGTGACACTACAGGTGCAGTGGCACTAAAGGTGCAGTGACACTAAAGGTGCAGTGGCTCTACAGGTGCAGTGGCACTAAAGGTGCAGTGGCTCTACAGGTGCAGTGACACTACAGGTGCAGTGACACTAAAGGTGCAGTGACACTACAGGTGCAGTGGCACTAAAGGTGCAGTGGCTCTACAGGTGCAGTGACACTACAGGTGCAGTGACACTAAAGGTGCAGTGACACTACAGGTGCAGTGACACTAAAGGTACAGTGACACTAAAAGTGCAGTGACACTAAAGGTGCAGTGGCACTAAAGGTGCAGTGACACTAAAGGTGCAGTGACACTAAAAGTGCAGTGACACTACAGGTGCAGTGACACTAAAGGTGCAGTGACACTACAGGTGCAGTGACACTAAAGATGCAGTGACACTACAGGTGCAGTGACACTACAGGTGCAGTGGCACTAAAGGTGCAGTGACACTAAAGGTGCAGTGACAGCTGCACATTCCCATGCTCAGGTTCCCAGGAGGGACGGGAAGGGCTGGGCTGGTTTGGAAGCCCCTCTCAGGACCCCCCTCTCCCAGAGCTCTTTCTGTCAATGAGTCCCAGCAGGGAGAACCAGGACTGTGCCCAGGCTGTGGCACACGGGCACCAGCCCAGGCTCCAGGCTGGGAATTCGGGATGGGCACCAGCACAAACCCTGGGCTGCACTTCCCTGGAGCAGGAAACTGTTCCCCCCCAGAACCCACAGGGAAGGATCCTTTCCCCACCTTCACATCAGGGCTTTTCCACCTCTCTGTGTAGTGCAGGGATCAGGAAAGATAACTGGATATTTGATCAAAACCTTAATTAGGACACAAAGCCAAACTGATCTGCAGTTCTCATCTTCTCTGCTTCCTCCTTTGCAAATGATAGTTGCTGAAGTGGCATTTCATAAGAGGATCCTGCCTGTGACACTCAGACATACTGGCACTTGAAAGAGGACTGAGGATACACAAAGACAATACACAGAATCTCCCTGGAACAGCACAGTCTGGTCATTTCTTTATCTACCCTTTGGTAGAAGCAGTGGAATAAAAATAACTCTAATCTGAGGGGGGAAAAATCATTTATGAAAATCTGATTGTCTGCTCTTGAACTCTTCTTCCTGCCAGGCACTTAGAATATCCCAACAATCCTATTAATCATGGTTTTTAATTCTGAGTATCACACAACAGAGCTGCTCTGACACAACAGGGAGGGTAAAATGACACCAAGTCCAACAAGCCAAGGTATTTTTCAGGAATGTGAAGGCTGTGCCATTATATCACATTTGAAAGAAAGGGGAATAGAAAACTCAACAGGAATGTGGTGACTGGGTAAACCAACATCAAAAATGCTTGAACCCAAGACCCTTTACCTTCTAAAGCTCCTTATGATCTAATTTTCCAACCCATGGACATAGAGAACGATGAATTAATGCTTCAAATCCTGGAAAGCCCCTGGCTTTCTTTTTCAAATACTGATCACAAAAGGAGTACATTCTAATGGTGTGGTGCAAGTGGGTGCAGCTCCATAAAACAGCTCCTTATTGAGGCTAGAAAGGTAAAAACCAACACACAGAAAAGCAAGGCAGTTTTATTTAACATGACCATCCCCACTTGAATGCAGAATTAAGGTAAGATGGACAGCACTTCATTTGCTTTTCTGCTTTAGCCTTTATTATAAGACAATTTAATCATATCTGGCCATAAAAAGATCAGACCATTTGAGGCAGTGGGATTCAAAAAAACCAAACCACCAAAAAAGCCCCACCCTGCAAAGATCTGCAGTGAGTTTGAAATTCTGCTCAAGTAGATCAGCCTCAGCTATGCTGGTTTCAGAATCTGGTGCTGTCATTTTAAAAAGGAAAAAAGTGTATTCTTAGTCCTCACTATGAATCATCAGTTTCCATTAGAAAAAAAAAAAAAGAAAAAAAAATGGCAGGGGGAAAAAACCTCAAAGAGTTTAAAGCAAAGAGAGAAAGGGGCACTTGGGGACAGGGAGGAGGTTGCTTGGAGCATCCAAAAGAATCTTTGATCTTTATTGTGAATTGATCCTGGGATTTTTGAATTGGATAAGAACATTAAAGTACCTTTTTTATTCACTTCAGTGTGCTTGGATCAGACCCTTAAAGCCTTCTCAGAGAATTAGTGCTTTACAATGCAGCCAGGAAAACTTCGGAGCAATATTATTATTTTGACTTTTATTCCTTTTTCTTGGCTAAAACAAAAGCAGATCACGGTCTATATCGTTAAACCTTATAAATACAAACAGAAAGACATATATATTTATGGTAGGGGTTTCTTTTAACCTTTGTTTTCAAGCCAAGTTTCTGGGGGTTGGTACTCAGCACAGTCTGAATAAAGTTAGATCTTCCCACATTGAAAATATTCCAAGCCAGGCAGAGAAAACTGATTGCCTGTCAATTTTAGCATCTTGCTTCTCAATACTGAAAAGTTTGCACACAGTCTGCTGAATAACCTGTCTCTGAAAATCAGGTGAAATTTAGGCTGAAAAAATGATTTGTTCTTTAACACAGAAATTATTAGTAAGAGGGACTTACAAATTAGAAAACTGTTTCCTTCCTTGTACCTGGCTAAATATAAAGGAGTAAGAGGTTTACCATAGGCTTTTAGTAAACATTTAAATCTAAGCAGCTCATTTGAAGCATTTACATTTTATAATGATAAAATGAAATGGAAAATGTACCTTTCTAACTGTTGCATGCTCAGCTGACTTTGTTGTACATCTCTAGGTAATGCTGCATCCACAGGTTTGTTCCTTGGCTCTTTTCTTCTGAATGATTAGAAGAGTCAAAGTGTAATACTTTTTAAAAATTAACACTTACTCTCCCTTCATTCCTTGGGCCCAAATTTAGTAGTAATTCTGTACATTGCTGCACATTAACACCAGAACATATTTCATGGCTGCAGAGAACCCTGCACTGGTTCAGAGGCTGAACACGACATTCATGGGGGGAAAAGAGAAAGGGAAAAGGCCAAACACATGGACAACTCCTGGCAGAGCTCTGTCCAACTTCTGCCAAAGCCTCACAGGTCTGAGGAGAAGGAAGAACCTGGTTCAAACCAGGAGACAACTGGAATATGGGAATAATGAAATCTGAAGACGTAGGGAAAGAGTAGTAAGTGTTCTATGTTTGTAAAAGTTCAATGTTTCCTTGGTTTTTAGTCTGTTGAAATATTAAAAAGTAACCAAACATTTGCAGACTGTAAGAAATACATCCCAAATGACTTTGGAAAGACAAGTTGAGAAAGATCCACAGACACATTTGGAGCTTCAGCCAAAGGGAAGGCAAACATGGGCACTGAAGGGTTTCATGAAAGTGAAAATCACTGAAATGCTGAAAAATTGGTGCAAATTCAATGAGGGCAAAGTCCCTTAAGATGTAGAAAGAGCAACAAGAAACACAAATGGGTAAAGTGGATGGTTTTCAGTCTGTAGCCAGGACCAGGAAAGGTGACTAAAGGAGGATCACACTCACCAATACTCCAATGCCAAAAAAGGAAGGGTTTAAGAGCACAGAAATAGGTTATAAATCAGATATCTAAGGTACAAAACTGGAGGTAAAAGCTACTTCAGTTAATTATTATTATCAGTATTGTGCAGAAATAAAGAAAATCCATGGAAGTGTCTCCACACAGAGCAGATTAGCAAAATCCAAGTATTTTCACAGTGAAATGTACTGAATATCTTTGAGTTGGTTTTTAGTTTCAGACTTTCCTTTTCTAGAACACTTCATTAAATCCTCCCTCAAACACTCCCCTCTGTCCCTCCCCAAATTAGGACCAATTAAGAGTTTTCCCTAAAATGTTCATCCACTTCTTTTTTTCCCCAAGGGAACCATGGCCATGATTCCCAGGGTCACAAACTGCCACATAAAAAACCCAGAGAATTTAAACAAGAAGTTAAAATCAGAGCAGTGTAGGTAGAAGTTTAAAACAAACCAATATTCATCAGAAATAAAGTGCATACTTTTTCCATCAAGAGCAGTTGATAAATAATCAAAAGATGGTTTTTCCATTTCTGGTTGTTTCCAGTTAAATATCCAGTAATTTTATGGAAAACACCTAGTGGCTCCAACTCAGCTATAGTTACCTCAATTCAGGGATATTTGAATGAATTATTGTTGCACAAACAAACATCTAAAATGATGTAACTATGTCTATCCCCTGCTATGTCAGAACATATGAAAATGTTGTACAGGATCTAATTAAATGTATGAGATTACTGAGTAACTTTAAAGCCAAGAAACAAATCAAATAAACCATTGCAAATACAGGTCAGTTCTGGGGGACAGCAGCACTGAAGTAAAACACAACATCTCTTTATCCATCAAAATGGAGCAGGAGAGAAAAGTACCATGAAATATGTTGGGTTGTGACATTCCCACAGCTGGGGATTTCAGCAGAAGTTTTCATACAGGGGAGTCTTGAACCTGCTTTTAAAGATGATAATAAAAAATTGGGTTCACTTTAAAACCAGCAGCTCCAGCAGCCCTGGGGACCTGAAAACCCAAACTATTTCCACGGAGGAGACAAAACAACAAAGCATCTCCAGGCTCCCAGCACTGGGACTGGAGGCACCTCCAGCTGCTCTGCACAAGTTGTGCTGAAGACTGGGACAAATATCTGGGGGTTCTGCTGCTCTCCCCCCAAGGAGCTCCTGCTCTGGGGCTGCCCAGCCTGGCACAGTCTCCACAGCTCAGCCCTTGGCCTCTTTGCCTGGGCCTGCCCTGGCAAAATGTTTCAATTGAGGTTTTATCTGCACTTTTTATGGAAAATTTTAAAGTAAGCGGGATAATTTTTCTTCATATCCATGCAGGTATTTTTTTCACCCTTTTTTTCAGTTACCTTTCAGGTTTATGACAGATTAATAAATTTCAGCAGTAGAAATCAGTTTGGAGAACAGAAAAAACCCAGCCCTATAACATGGAAAATATCAGAGATCCTAAATTTACCTGGCAAATAACAAGAAATTTACAATAGGTTGACATTTGGAGGGCAGTTTAAAGGGCAGTAAATTAAATTCATGAAGGATTAGGAGAGCAAGAGAGCCATTTCAGCCCAAGAGTTTGCAGGGCTGAGATGAGGATGTGGGTGCTGCTGCCTGAGAGCAGATGGGGCAGCACAGGGTGAGAGAGGAGCTGAACTTAATGGTGTCTGTGGAGGAAGCAACTAAGGCAGAGCTTGTAAAACAAATGCATGTTATGCATAATCCTCACTGGAAAATCAATTTACAGGTTAGAAAACCCCACCAAACCAGCGCTCAGGACAAGAGGAAAGAATTGCTGCTTTGGTCCCCAAACCAATTAATTGCTGTAGCAACATACCTGAGCCAGAGTGACTGGAAGTGCCAGCACTGCTCCTGCACCCAGCCTGGCACTGTCTGTGTGGGGATTTAGGGAATTTTACTGGCCAGGCATTGGAGGATTTACAGTCACAAAGCAAATTTTTCAGAAGCTCCTTGTTTTCTTTTAGCCTGAGTAGCCCCAGGTTTGGGTGCAGTTCAGGTTGGCAGGAGGGCACTGCAGGAGCCCCCAAAGCTCTGTGGTGACACACACTGTGCCCTGCAGCTCCAGCCACCACACCCAGAGCACTTCTGGTACCTGACACCTCATATTTCAGAGCAGTGCAGGCCTATTCCATCCCATTTTCAGCAGCACTTAAGGCAAGCACACATCCAGAGGTACCACATTCACTAGCACTGCAGGCAGTTCTCTGTAATTTCGAGGTTTTCTCCATTTAATTTTCAAAAAGAATAGATAAGAAGCATTATCAAAGCAGAAGGAAGCATGGGAATGAGGTTACACAAGTGGATTTTTTAGTCCATAATTTCATATTGTCCTGGAAGACAAAATAAAGTTTAGGTTTATTAAATTTGCAGACTAGTAGAGATTGCCAGTAGTTAGGAAGATGTGCTCAGAGCTCTTACTGATCTCAACAGCTGGGAGGTTTGGGCTGGAAGAGAAGATGCTGTTCAGAAGAACAAGATAAAGTTGCTCTACCTGGCAAGAACTTTGAGGGACATTAAAGTGTGGGCAACAATTCTGCCAAAGGTGTGTAAGGACCTTTGTGGAGCTCAGCTGAGCTCCACATGGTAAAGGGTAAAACCAGGCACTGTGTTCTGGTACAGAAACTGGGCTGTAAGAGCCACAAAGTTGGTTTTCTGCTCCTGTTCTACTGAAATCAGCCCAGCTGATGCTTTAGATCTGAATTCAGGCACTGCCAGCTGGAAGACCCACAAAAGAACAGGGAGCAGGACATGAGGTCTAGAAACAGCTCCCAAATGTGCTAAAGTCCTTGTACAGGGAGTGGACCAGATATTAGAGAAATATTGGAATAGCTTGGTGTGGGCAGTGCTGGGGAGAGCTGAGGGGCCTCTCTTGGTGTGGTTTGGTACAAAGAGAACAAGAACCCAGAGCAATAAATGGCAGGAAGGCTCAGGTCAGACACCAGTTGTGGCACTGAGGGCTGTGTGGGACTGGAGCTCCCACAGCACACTGGGACACAGCAGTGGGACAGGGACTGAGCTGTGACTGGGGTTTAACTGGTTCTGTCAGTCAGGGCTGGGCTGGGAGAAGGGAAGGGCCCCTGCAGTGCCAGTGCTGTCCCCTGGGCACACACAGTGCCAGCCCTGGCAACTCAGCTCAGGACACAGAGCCTCCACTGAAACACAGCAGGGTCACTTTGAAGTTACTTGTTTCAACTCAGATTTCAGAAACCTGGTTCGAATGATTCATGAATGTCTTGTGATTCTGAATATTTTCATACCATTGCCATGGCAACCTGATGTGATGGAGGCAGGGGATATAAAAGTCACAGAGATCTGACTAAAAAGATGTTGAGGCTTTTTTTAAGGGAAGGAAAAAAAAGGAAAATACGATATAAAATAGATTAAATGCAAAATGTACACCTGCACCATTATGTACACACAGAAATGCAATAAACTGAGCCTGTGAAAGCTCTAAGGACAAATTCTGCTGCAGCTGAATACAGATGTAGAATTTCCTTCTCACTATTAATACTGATGCCAGTCCAGCTGAAGCCAACAAACCAAAGCACCCTGGAAGGAAAGGAGGCTGCTGGTTTCTGATCACCTGCACCAAAGAAGTCTTCAGCCATCCTTGACCCTCCCAAAGTTAGAAAACACAGACAACCATTGTTCTTACTACCCAGCCCATCTTAGCACTCCTTGCTTGCTTTTAAGGATTAATATTGGATTTAACCTCTTGGTCTTTCCTTTAAACTTCAGCATTTATAAAAAAATTGGTTTAGCTTTTTTTTTGGTTCTTCTTCCCCTTTCTTTTGCATCATTACTCATTTTGGAAGCAGATGCTGCAGTAAGACGTGAGATGGAGCACACTTCAGAATATTAATGGAGAGCATTTCCTTTAAATGCCTTAATCACTGTCTTCTGGGGTTCTGGCTGCTTCATTTTGGATTGAAGAACTAAATTCCAGTTAGACAGTTTGAGTAAGAGCTACCAAAAGTACTACAGAATTTCAGTTTCTCTAATCCATACATTTTGAAATACAAAAAATAGGCACAGTTTATTTCCAACATACCTTTTGACCTTGACTTCATCAGTTATTTCATAGCTACTTCCATCCTCTCCTAATTCTGAAGTGGTTCTGTGTTCCATTGCCTTAGATTTCATGGATCCTTTCTCCTGTGAGAAGAGTGGCAGTTCAATTAGGGGCAGAAAGGAACAGTAATGATCCACTTTGGACTCACAGTTCTGCATCCCAGTGGCAGAAGGAACAGAAAGCAGCTCCTGCTCCTCTGTCAGTGACATGGCAGGTGGGAAAAGTCAGCTTTCCCTTGCAAGGAGTCTCTTATAAAAAAGGAGCCCAGTGCCAAAATGTATGGAAATACTCAGTACTGAAATACTCACCACTCACCTGGGTGACTATGGAATTCCCTCGGGAGAGAACTCCCCTTGCCCCTTTTCCAGAAGGTTCCATCCCTTCTCTGATAGACCTTAGGGCTGCACTGGATTAAACACCAACATGTTGTGCATGAATTTGCTCAAGGAATTCCTTGTCTGTTCATCAGTGATAATTAATTGACCAAGAAATTTCATCTGTAGATAAAAAAAGGCTCAAATTAAAAATATTTTTTCCAGATAAGTTTTAAATTATAAAATACTAATTCTAGGATGACTTTTTACTTGGACTTATAAGGTTAGTTCACTTTCAGTGTGAAACAACCTCAGTTGCTTTAAAAATATAATCTGAGTTTGCAGAAATGTATCTTCAATAATGTCATGACAAGAACTCAGGCTGTACAGACTGTTTTCTAAGAGATGTTTTTGGTAACAATCTATTTTTAATAGGCACAATATTATCATATTATTACATAAACTGATGTGAAGTTTTGCTTTAGCAGAAGGATGTGATGAATCCCACTGAGTTCCTGGAAGCTTTGGGGATCACTCAGAGGAAGCCAGAAGTTCCTTCAAGACCTGCCCACTACTTTTGTACTTTAGGAGGGCATTTTATTATTTAACAGTTTCCTTCACTGATTCCAGAGCAGAGATACAGCCCTACTATTGCATTGTCCTGCTCCCACTTCTCCTGCTACACAGGACAAAAAATTGCTCTTCCCAGCCTTCTGTGTTCCAAACCCAACCTGATTAAGTAGAATTTCCCTTTCAGGAGCCTGTCAGGATTCCTGCTGAAGGGACAGGAATGCTCCATTCACCAGCTCCACTGCAGGAGCAAACAACTCCCCCAGTGCCTACACAAGTCTCTTCTGCAGCTGAGAAAAGCACCACCAAATCCAGAACACTTCCTACACATCATAGACCTGGAATTATTATAAACGTTTCAGTTCTGTCTTAATTTAAAAACAGTTCATCTAGTTAATCACAACAGCATGTCTAGAACATTCTCTTTTCTAATATTTCACAGCAGGCATCTTTTAGGTGGCTGCAAATGGGAAAAGGGAGGGAGCACCTCCAGCTGCAAGTGTGCAAAGCAAAGGCCACAGGTGTGCACAGCAAAGGCCACAAGTGTGCAAAGCAAGGGCCCACAGGTGTGCACAGCAAACACAAGTGTGCACAGCAAAGGCCACAGGTGTGCATAGCAAAGGCCACAGGTGTGCACAGCAAAGGCCACAGGTGTGCACAGCAAAGGCCACAAGTGTGCACAGCAAAGGCCACAGGTGTGCACAGCAAAGGCCACAAGTGTGCAAAGCAAAGGTCACAAGTGTGCACAGCAAAGGCCACAAGTGTGCACAGCAAAGGCCACAGGTGTGCACAGCAAAGGCCACAGGTGTGCACAGCAAAGGCCCATAGGTGTGCACAGCAAAGGCCACAGGTGTGCACAGCAAAGGCCACAGGTGTGCACAGCCAGGAGCAGGTGTTTGCACACTGAACTGCCCCCAGTACTGACCTTTTCCATGAGTTTCCCATGTTGTGTTGCCCTGTGCTCCTGCCCCCACCTGAAGGAGTTGGTGCCTTCCTGAGCCCCGTCCGGGGTCACTGGTGCTGGGCTGGAGACACAGGCCTTGGCACCAGCCTGTCAGTGCCGTGCCCAGCTGCTGCCAGGGCAGTGCCAGCTGGCAGAGCCCAGGGGCAAAGGGCTCCCTCGGCTCCAGTGAAGCAGAGCAGCAGAACAGCTCCTGGACTGGGCCCCGGGGCTCCCAAAAGGTTCAGGGAATGTCCTGGCACATGGAGACACATCCACTTGCACTCTGGCAATTCCAGTTCCTCCAGAGCAGCCCAGGTGGCTGCAGGGTCTGTGCAAACCCCAGCCTGTGCCATGGGCACCCCCAGGGCAGCAGCAGCTCCAGGAGGGGACACTGTCAGAGCTCCAAGGGACAGTTCCTTTAGTGCTCTCCACCCTTAACTGAACAAATCCACTGCTCTCAGCTGAATTCACATTTTTAAAAATCCAACTATGTGACATTTTCTGGAGCATATTGCCAAAGCTGTTTTCCTGGGGTAGAACAAATGACCCTTCAGGGGGAGCAGTGGCTGCAGCAATGGGCACTGCTGGCCATGGGCCTCCAGGAACCCCAACCACACCAAGGGAACCCCCAGCCCCTCCAAGGGCCTTGGAAGAGCTCTGAGCATTTTTATGAACTTGGGACTCGCCTCCAGCCCAGAATGAGTGGGAAGAATATGAATTAAACATAGAGTTTTCCCACATTGCAAAAATATGCTGGGTATGATGAGTGGGGTAGCAGACCTGTCAGCTGGACATCTCAGCAAAACACTGTGCTCTGTCCTCATAAAATCATTTTTATGGTAAATGAACTTATTAGAGATACATTCAGCAATATTTTCTCAGTTTATTCCCATTTCATTTCTTATTTATACTAGATTTATGACACATATAACCCATACATAACCTGTATCATTTATAATATAGCAAAATTCTAAGGAGGTAAAGTGCATTCTCGACATTACTCCTATCTATCAGTATCCCTCCAGTTCCCTTCATCTCAATTTTTAATACAATTATAATTCTAAAACTATATAGAAGTATCTGACTGGGTAGGTTTTTTGAAGCAAAGATCAAACTAGGCCTAGGTTAGAACTTCTAGGGTGCTGCCAGAAGGTGGAGGGAGCACTTCTGTCCTCAGATGTGAATGTGCTGAATTTTCAGTGTAGGAGAAATTTCCAAGTGCAGAAATCCCAAAGAGCTCAGGCTGATTACAGTTTGTTTGTTGTGCTTGACACCAGAGATAAATGAGAAGCTTTCTTGGAAGGACACCCATTCCCCAGGCAGAACACATTTAATGGTGTTCCCTGTGTGCCAGGAAATTGCCCCGGGCCAGCAGGGGCTGAAGGTCAGAGAGCTGGGCAGGGNAGTTCTCTTCACAGCAGAGGCCCCTCGTGGGGCTGTCCCTGGGCTCTCCCCGGCTCTGTGTGAAGGTCAGAGAGCTGGGCAGGGCCAGGGGCTCCTCGGGACTGAGGGGGGACCTCAGGCTGCCCGGGGGCACCGAGCTCTGGGCACTCCCCACACGCCCGGGCCACTGGCAGCTCCTTTGCACTTGTCCCCAAAGCTGTTCCCGGCTGAAGGACCCCGTTAAACCTCTCCCACGAAAATCACACCCCGAGAGGGCACCGAGGGTCTGTTACACTCACCTGCAGTTTTGGCAGGGACTTGTTTCACACACCGAGTTCTAGTCCAGCTTTCTGGCACAAGGACACAAGGGCAGGTTTGCTCTACACAACACGGGAGGACCCAGGAGTTTAAGGATATTGTAAAATTATATTAAATTTAGAACATCCACACAGTGAGCTATGAGAGAAGGTTAAATGTACTCTGTGAGCACCAAGAATCAAAGTAAGAACGAGGTGGGAGTTGGACTGGAGCACACAAAGAAGCCTTATTTCTGTCCCTGCCTGAAATAACTGCAGTTCCACTGCCCTTCAAACAGGGCCCAGAAGTGATAAGACAAGCTGAGAACACTGAGGAAGAGCACACTGAAAAACCTCTGATCATTAGATTACAGGGAATTAAACAGTTCAGGACAGTATGAGGAATAAATCACTGTTTGATTGTTTGATTAAGTGGCCACTGCACAGACCTGTGCTGTGGATCACAATATTAAAGGACACCAGAAATCCATTCCCAAAGCAGCACATCTATTAGAAATCCCTGCCAAGCACATGCCATGTTATGTAGTAAGTCTTTTAGTCTTTAAAAAAATAACCTGAATTTTTGCCCCAGTGTAGCTACTTTTCAGGGCTCTTCTGACTTGTTGAATCATGGAATGACCTGTGTCCTCCTCCAGTTCAATATTGCCTCCATTTGAAAACAAGCAACATATTTTCCATTGAAACGAGACATTATCTTCACTTTTTACTGCATGAATCTTTCGTTATTTGTTTTCATTTTACCAGATTAAATTGTTTTAATTTTACCAGAGTACTTTCTTTTTTTTTTTTTTTGCCAGTGCTTTCCTTTTTTAATAAGCTTTCTGACTTCTGAATCAGACTTGTTTGCTGATCAATCTGTCTCTCCATTCCCTACAGGCTCTCTGCATAATTGTAATAGTCTTCTCTTGAGCAGTCATTCACCCAGTAGGCTTAAAACCATTTCCTGCCAGAAATTCAGAAGTTTGCAAAGACAAGTCTGGGAAGCTGTGTATTTTTGATTAATAACAACAACCTCAAAGCCATCAAGGCTCATTGACACTGAAGGGTTTGAGTTCTTCAGCACAGCTGAATTCTCTGACAAGCTCCTTTAATTTCTCAAAGCCTGCCCTTTTGAAATAATTAAAAAAATGTAATTAGTAATCCATTTGGCTCCTTTTTCTATTAATTTTAAACTGGATTAACCAGGGTCACTCAATCCTGAATTATTTCCTAGGATCAGCCCTTCTCAGTGAGTTATCTCCTCCCATCCAGGCTCCCTTGCTCCAGTGGTTGGGCACAAGTCTCTCATCTGGCACTGTCAGAAATTCCTGGCCCTTCCCAAGGCTGGCAGGGTTTTTTCTCCAAGCTATACAGAGGAAAATGAAATGTCCCTCAGTGTTTTTAGTGTCCAAATGAGTGTAATGGTCATGAATATTCCTCATCACAAAACACACCAAGCAAAATGTACCTGCAGCATTTCTTTTCTCCTTGGTGTTGCTCTGGCTTGTTTGAAGTTAAATAGATAAAGCACATTCTGATGTTGTGGTCTGGTGTGTTCCAGTTGTGACTTCTGAGTCATAAACTGGAGGAAAAATTATTACTAGACTGTCACCAGAGCAAACCCATGGAATCTCTCATTCACATCAATGATACCTTTTCAGTGCCATTTAAAGTCACAGGTCCCTTAACCTTATCACAGATTTGTGAGTACAGAGCAGGAAAATCTTGGAGAAAACTGCATCTCTGAACTAATTTCACTATATTTCTTCAAGGAAATTAACAAAATTACTCTTGCAGTGGATTAGACACATTTTGCCTGTCACATTCAGGGCAAACATTCAAACAGACTCACACACATCAGCTGATTGATTTGATTCCTCTGCACCAAAACGGTCTCTTGACACTTAGAAAAGCTTCCAAAGCTTTGGCAGCAGTAAAGTACCACCAGTCACACCAGTCACACAGCTCTGCTCTGCTCTTTCTGCCCAAGCAATGTGCTGAGACTGGGATTACACTTACATTGCACAGCAGCTCCTTCCTCCCAGTCCATCCCAGAGACAACCAGAGCCCCTTCTCTGGGCACCCCCAGTGCCCCCTGGCCAAGAGATGTGCTCTGAGGGGAGCTCCCTCCTGCAGGGAGGGCACTGGGGGTGGCAGGACCCTCTGCAGAGGGAAGGGCAGCATCCAAACTCCAGTTCAACTCTGTCATTCTGTGAACTTGGAGCTCTGATGTGCAGGATGTTTGAAAACTCAGGATACAGGTGCTCAGTTCAACATTCCCTTATTACACACAGTAAGTACCTTGTGTCAACACAGCAGCAAGAGTGAGCAGTGGCAAAGCTTCCTCTGTGTTTATTTACCATGTTGGTTTTGCAGAAGTTCAACGTGAGAGGTATGAACATTATTCTAAGCCTGTTTAATGAAATTCCAAAAGGGCTGTCAGAAATACTTCAACATTTACATTGTCTTCTGCATTGTCTATTGACCTCTGGAATGTCATTTGTCCTTGACATCCTTGGAAACCTGCACAACTGAAGCTGCTGAGAATGAGAACACGTGAGAGAAGGACCCTGCAGACACCAGGGTGAGCAGAGAAGGGGGACAGAGGAGCTGCAGGCACTGGAGCACATTCTCTGCAGCCCATGGTGAGCCCAGGGAGGTCCAGGGGGGAGCAGAGACCTCACTTGCAGCCCATTTTCAGTTCTGAAATTCCTGTTAGAAACCAACTGCTTTGTTCTAAAGGGACAGCCATGAACCAGATGTGATGGAAACAGTGCTTTTTATTAGATTTTTGACAATTCCATTGTAAAATCCTGATTTAGTAAGTCCCAGCCTTAGTCACATGAACAGTCTGATTTATCTTGATGAGGACACACAAATGCTGAGAGTACCAAGCTGAAAACTGAGACAAAGTTGTACAGGAAACCTCAGTTTCCTTATAGAAATTTGTTAAGATAACAGTTCTCCACGTGATTGAATTGCTAATGCAAGGCTTTCACATGATTAATTTGATGAATATTAAAGCTGTGCTTTATTTTCCTCTAGTTTTCATTAGTTTCATAATGAGAAATTTGCATGCATATGCATTTGTGTGGGGGATAAATGCTGGATATCCTGACTTGAGGACAGAGGGAAAGGCAGAATGTGCATTCACACTGTCCTTGCCCAGGAGCAGGTCAAACATGCTGGTCTGCAGGAATGAGCAGATCCAACATGGAAGGGAGCCATGGAAAACAAAGCAGGAATTGCTTAAGAAAAAATGAACTAGAGGAATGTGAAAGCACTGAAAAAGGACCTGTGCAACAGGACCAGTTATCTGTTCATATGGCCAGGAGGGTGGTTGATTAAGACAAAAAACTTTTTAGTATCTATTATTTTGAACGAGATTTAAAGTTACTTATTAACCACCACTTCACTCCCTGCAAATCAATACAAAACAGCCTGTTGTGTAGCTTGTGGCCTTTGCCTTGTTTAGGAATTAAGCTGCCTTTTTATACCTATTGTGTTTTATTGGATTGTCAGTATTATTCAGCTTTGCATACCCAAGCAGGTTCTTTTAAACCTATTTGCATTTAATTGTAAGAACACAAGTAAGTAAAGCTTAACTTTTTTCTTAATTAAACTCCAAACAAAACTCATCATTAGTAGGGCACCCTGCAGGGACAGAGATTAGAGATACAGAGCCAAACCCAAAAACCTGGTTTTGTGCCTGCAATGCAAGATTTACAAAACTCTCAGAACAGTGTGTGTTTGTTAAAGAGGCAGAAATATGTTACCAAATTATGTTAGAGTAAATACTTTATGCAGTTCCATCTTCTCTTCCCCAGGGGAAAAATTACCTGTCAGGAAGCAGCAGAAACCAGGAGCAGTTTCTGCCAAGAGTCCCATGAGGTCTGACCTTGAGTTCCTCCTTCCCTGGTCCCTGGATCCCAGCACAGGCTGCTCCCTGCTGCCCTCCCACAGCCTGGCCCAGGTGTGCCCACCTCAGGTGTGCCCAGGTCAGGTGTGCCCATCTTAGGTGTGCCCACCTCAGGTGTGCCCACCTCAGGTGTGCCCATGTCAGGTGTGCCCACCTCAGGGGTGCCCATGTCAGGTGTGCCCACCTCAGGGGTGCCCATGTCAGGTGTGCCCACCTCAGGGGTGCCCATGTCAGGGGTGCCCATGTCAGGTGTGCCCACCTCAGATGTGCCCATGTCAGGTGTGCCCACCTCAGGGGTGCCCAGGTCTGAGGCACACAGACCAGACCCTGCCAGCACGAGGCACTGGCTCCTGTCCTGCTCATGGGCAGCTCTGGCCATCTGGTGTTGGAAACAAACCCAGGACAGGAACTAAAGAGTTTCAGGTTTGTTTCTGCACTGCCTTTGCTTGGAGCACTTCAAAGGGGTGTATTCTGCTTTTCAGAACCAGAGGATAAATGTGAATCACAGCCTGAGCCTGTCGGGGGGGGCTGAGAGCAGGAATTGTGGGGCTCCTGCTGTTGGGGTCACTGGCTGGGCCCCAGCACCAGGGATCCTTCACTGGATCTCTTCTCTTTGGCCTTGGTGTCAGAGTGCCTGAGATGTCCTGGGCCACAAGTAGGTGCTGGGAACTAAAATAAAATAGATACTAATGAACTGATATAACAGTATCACCAATATTCCCACTGAATAATCATGAGTCACACCCTAAAGATTTCTGAGTGTTTGTTAAAGAATACAGTTCCTTTGTTTGAAATTGTCTTTTAAACCCTGAGTCATAGAGCTAGAGGTCACGTTTTCAAAGGTTCACTAGAAACTGTGATGTCTCTGACCCTAATTATTTTTCATTTGTATTTATTTTTTGGAAAGCTGATACTTTTAAATAGCTAACAGTACCCATACTTGAACTTTAGGGCAAAAAAACATGTTATGAGTCATAAATCAGAATTCACAGGATCATAATCAATCACATTCACTAAAGTGAAGGACTTGGCCTGCAAATAATATCTGTATCTGTGAGAGAGAGAAGAGAAGGGGACAGAGGCAGAGAGATGGACAGGGACAGACTCTGCCTTGAGCCCATAGCAGAAGGTCAAGAAGCTCAGAAATACATCTCAGGATTGTCCTGGGAGTGTTAGAATTGTGAATTGTTGCCTGGTCAAGTCTGCCCCCCACGATCAATCTCAACATTTACCTGACATTAACAATTCCTGAAACAGCAATCTCTGCTGTGACAATCACACATTAACTTAAAAGCAGATTTTTCCTTTCACTTTTGTCTTCTGAAACTAGAAATGCTTCTGGGTATTTAACTGAGGGCTAATTAAAGAATACAGAGACCAGCTTGTCCCAGTGGATCAGCTTTTCCTTTGGGAGCTCTTTTAACATTATTCATTCAGAGTTGATGGAGGTGAACTATCAGGGTTTTCTCCTTTCCCCCTGAATTCCAGCCCCCACATTCCACAGCTGAGAAGTCCCACCTCTGCAGTCACTGCTTCACTCAGCTCTGGTGGCTGTAACTCAGTGTTCACTGTGACCTCTGGTTCATTACTGCACTGACTGGGGTTTAATGGGACCCTCAGAAACATGTCAGTGGTAAAGTCATCCACTGTGTAAAACAATGTGGCATTAATTACAAATTCATGCTGTTATTGTCATTCTATCATTAGCCCTTATGAATGTTACCCTACAGATATCTGATCACCCAAGGATGGTTATTAAATCCACTCATGATTTGAATTTCTGTCACACTCAGGCATTTGCAGCACTGGACTATTTACTTGCAAAGATGGGGTGACTTTGAGCCAGAGGTGTTTTCCTCAGCCCATGAAAATATGATGAAAACCTGAATGATGAATGCATATATTAATTAATTTTTTAAACACCACTGCTATTCAAAGTCTGAAAAATGTAATGGAAGGCAAGATTAGAATAAATTGTTATAAGATTATTGGAAACAACCCAGTAAATGCAAGCTCTCTGTCAATAGGCAATTTCTTCCCAACAGGTACTTGATCACAATTAAAGAAAAGTCACAAGTATTGCACTTCTGACAGAAAAGCAAACGTTGTGGGATGTAGGAAAACCAAAGTAATCAATTCACTGCATGTGGTACTTGTAAGATCTCAGCTGCAGACTGTGTCTAACTTCAGCAATAAGTGGAATGACTGGAGAAAAATCCAAGAATTCAAGAAAAATCCAAGGAACACAAGAATAATAAGCAACCTGCAAACATAAGATACAAGTCTGGTTTGAAGGAACTGAGTTTCTTTATTGTAGGGAGAAGAAATGCAGCATAAAACTTCATACACAGCAAGTGCCTGAGAAGAAGAAAATAACCTGTTCTTCCTGTCAACACAAGACAAGATTAAAAACCCAAAAAGGCCTCTGGCTGGACAGGAAAACAGCAGGGAAACAGATGGTCCACAGGCCATGGAATCCCCCCCACCCAACCTGGACGGGCTTGGAAAGCAAAACAATGAACTAAAGGTCACTTCTTCTTGGGATTAAGAGAAGCAAAAAATAGCACTAAAAGTGACACTGCTGTAGTATGTTCTGGCAGTAGAAATGGTGCCAGTGTGTGTGGGGGTGTCACAGCACCAGAAATATGGGACAGCATTTCACAAGTGCTCCATTGTGACTGCTGAGCTTTGGAGTCTCCACCTCGTGGTTCTGAGAAGATCACATAAATTTGGGACCAGAAAGCAAAATGCAGATGTTTTTATGTTGGTATTTATTTTGAATTAATAAATATTTGCTCTTTTTTTAATTGCCTTTATCCTGTGTGATGTCATCCAAGGGCCTTTCTACATTGATGTAATCCCTGCTTTTTTTTCTATAGATTCTGTGCTATGATATAGCTAAAGAACATTAAAAAAAACCTCACCAAAACAACAAGCCCAGATAGCACTTAAAAAACCCCTTTTTTTTTTTAATTTTCAAAATAGTTAAATACCTTCAGTTTTTCAAGACAAATTCTGCCTGAGCACCTTGATGATGTAGTCATGAACTGCACACCCTTTGCAGGTGGCTGTTTTCATATATCACCATAAGATAAGACTATGGGGTATTTGTTAGAGAGTGTGTGTACAATTGTATGTAAATATGTTAGAGTATATATATATATATATTTGGTTAAAAAATTGTTTATACATATATTTAATCTAAAGAGATTAAGTTAGGATCAGTTATTTCTGAGCAAGTCAAGTGAAGTGCCCTGCAAACATGAAGTATGGACTGGATGCTGGTCTCCCACACTCCCTCACTACACAGAGTCTGTCCTGACTCCCCAGTAAAGGTTGGTACCACAGGGGCACAATCCAGTGCCAGAAGAGCTGAGGTTGTCCCACCAAGAAGTTAGAGCCACAGTTATTCCCCTGTTATTAATGACAAGGTAATTATCAGTTACAAGGAAATGGATGATTCTTGCTGAAGGACAGTACAGGGAAATGAAGTATTAGCTCACTGAGGGTCTTTGATGATGCCCTTAACCAGAGGAGCAGTGTGTGACTCTGGGAGTGCTGCCATGCAAAGTTAGATACTCCAGTACCAGTTATTTCTTCAGTTCTGAAAAAAAAATCACAATTATTTTGGGCTGTAAATAGAAAGGTGAGAAAAATTATGAAAGAAGTAGAACCATGAATGACTGGAGATCTCAAACATCTTCCTTCAAGACTGAGGGAAGTGCCCTGTGCATCTCTCACTGTAATTATTCCAGGACAGACCCTGTTTTCATCCTCACAACAGGCCCATACATTGTCCTTTGGTTTCCAGGCATTTTAGAGCCCTTTCATTCACCAGGGACACTTTATGTGCCACGTGTAAACCCACCTTAACACGAGGTGAGAGGACAGGAAGGCCCGGGGCCCAACGGGGCCCATCTCAGCTCCCGTGTGCAGAGGGCAGGGCAGCAAAAGGCAGACACAGGTTTCCTCTTCCAGGCACTCACAGCACCGGGACAACTGTTCGCCAACACCAGAGCTCGTGTTACAGAGCCCGTTCCACAGGTGACAGTGCTGCTCAGACGGGAGGAGCACGGAGGGACAGAAGTACAGGTTCTTGCTGGGTGGGGTGGGAGCAGTAAGGACAGGACTTAGGCTCAGCTCAGGCCACTGGGCTCCTGCCTGGCCACAGGACAGGCCAAGCCTGTAAAAAACACACTAAGAACGTGCTTTTAGCAGGCACTGAAATTCCTGCAACCCCCCGTGTTCTCAGCCCATCGCTGATTCTTGGGAACAAACCCCCTGAGCATTCCCAGAGCTGGAATTGTTCAGGATTTGTCACTCCGGATCTGCCACCAGGGCAGGTCGGGTCAGGGGACAGCACTTGGAACCCTGCTTTGGGCTCCTTGTGAGCCACTGTCATTCGCAACTCAAAAAAGAAGACAACAACCTTTTTTCCTCTGTTATCTGGATAAAATGAGCTCAGTGAGAGAAACAAAAATTAAGTTCACCTTAAAAATGCTTTTGGGGAAGGGAAACTTTGATTCAAAGTGACAATTCTAATAATATTTTCCCCTTTTATTTGGAGTTTTCTTCAGGCTGTGGAAAAACAAATTAAAAAAGAAAATAAAATTATATGAGTGGAAAGAAGATAGAGAAACTCTTGAAGAAAGGGCACAAACCAGAGACTGAAACCAAACAAAAATATGAAATTAAGTATATTTTACATATATTTAGTATTGAATAACAGTAATTAAACCTAGTAACCCTAGTTTTGTGTTATAGATTTTTAAGCAATTACAAAGCACATTAAAGTTGTTGTTAACCACTTTTATACGACCAACATTTCAGGGACAAGGGTCAGAGCAGATTTTAAAGTTTGCCCCTACAGTACCAAATAACCCTTTTGTTTCAATGATACATTATACAATATTTATATAATGCACATCAAAATAATAGACTCAAAGGATGAAACATGTTCTGAAAACTGTTTCATCCTTCTCTAGGAGTTTGTCCTGATGAGGGGGAAGAACCCAGAATGTACTTTTATGTACTGGAGATCAGACAGGGGCACTACCTGTCCTTGCCAGGGAAATCTGTCAGTAGCCAGCAAGTCACAACAGCACTGACTGAGTTGTATTTAAGGAAATCACTGGGTGGGAGAAGACTTTTGTCACAAGAACCTGAGGACACTCTCATTTGACATCCTTTCACAATTCAAAGTGAATTCTAAAGGTAAAAAAATTAAGTGGATGTATTTCTCAATGTACAGATATATTTTCACAATGATGTTTGCTATTTTCTGTGTCCAGCAGAAGGAGGAAATAAACCCTCAAGGAGTAGGAAATCCAAGGCTCCACCAGACCAAGTGCAACCTTTTTAGCCTCTCTTTGTTTATTACTTTCAAACCTGATGGAGATGATGCATTATCCAGTCTCCATATTTTACTATTTGGCCTTAAATATCTTTCACTCAAGTGACTGACCCTAATTCCCTGCAGCTTTTAATAATGAAAGAAGTCTGTTAATATGATTTCCTCCATACATCATTTAATATTCCTCACACCTGGATAACATAAATGATTCATGCTGTGAAGGTGGAAGGAAGAAGCCTGAGCTCTGGTCAGAACTGAAATTTTCAGGTGTCTTTAACAGTGCCTCATTATATCTTTATTATACCAACTGACCCACTTTGACTTCACATCATCTGGTAGAAAATGAGCTTTTGGAGAAACTAAAGAGTAAGAATTCAATATTATGTTCTAATACTGGCTGGCCAGAATGCATTTTCTTTCTGGAGGTCTGATTTCATGATAGTAACTTCATTAATATACGAATGGCAAAGAAAAGAGGTTCAATAGGGTTGGAACAGCAGAATTAATTCCTTCTTCCATGGAATTTAATGAGGTCAGGATTTCATTTCTGTCCTTAGATTTTCTATATCAGCCTCCCTAAAAGTATTTAAATGTTTAGGCCTGATGGAGTGCTGGATCTGTGATATGTACACAAAAGCCTCCTCAGTACCTTGGCTTTAATTCAGGCTTCAAATCCATTTTTATAGGAAAGAAAGCATTTACTGATAGGAAAAGTTTTGGATTTAATATTCCTACTTAGATTTATCAAATATAGCAAGATCATAAAAGTTGTGGAAAGAAAAGTGTTCCTTTCAGGATTCTGTCTGTTTTCAAGGAAGGCCTCTGTGTGTGATGAGTGAGCACTGAGGAACCTGCCCTCTGTCACTTTAGTTCAGCTCCCCTTAGAGACGTGTGTGCTCCGCTGGGTCGGGATTCACCTGGACAGACATGGGTTAGTGGGAAGGACACCCCTGGCACAGAAATACCAGTTTCTGTGCAGTCTCCCAGCTCACTTTATTCATCCTTGGCTCTCCCTACACTATTTCTCTGCTCCCTGACAGCAGCAGCTGTACTTTCCTAAAGCCACACTATTGACAGGAGAACTGAAAACTCTGGAAACGAGAAAAGGGGAACTTTTTGATCAAGAACTCTGGACAATCCAACAATCTCTGGCTTGTGAAAGCCCACTGCAATAATCAAAGATCATAAATTAAAGATTATATGGTGTGTTAAATATTTATAGCAAAATAGGAATTCTGATTTAAGTACCTGGGAAACCAGGAAAATCCAGATTTCTGTACAGCTACCTAAGGCCTTTTTATTACACTATAAAAGAATACATAGCTTTGATATAATTCAAATTGTATTTGATAACTCCACACTATAAAATATCTAATTCAGTCAGTATAAATAACCAAGGTTTTACCATACATAAAAAAAAATGGGAGGGGGAGAGACCTCTTGCTAGGAATCCTAAGGCAGAAAGATTGTACTTCCATGGTGAAGATGGTTCACTGGATCTCCAGAGCAAACTTATATACAAATTTTTATTGTGTTTCCCATTAGGTCACATCATAACTGAGGCTCTGGTGCTCCACTGCCTTCAGGTATTCTCTTTTATTAAGTGAGGAGACTCTGCTTTTTGGGAGACTTACTTAATTTTGAGTACATTTTAAAGGACATTTTTTTCTTTTAAAGCAGACAACTCTGCTATTTTTAGTGGACTGTCAGGAATATTTTGGAGGCAAAAACTTATTTTTTCCAACTTTGAATTAATGAAAAAAATTTTTGAGGGAAATAATTACTGACTTCAAAGTATCTTCCTTCATAACAGGTAAGGAATGAAACCCTTCTACTCTGTTTGAATCTCTGCAAGGCTCTGTCCTTTCTCAAAGCTTGTGACTTCTAATGTCCTTAACACAACATTGGGCAACACAATGGACTTGAACAAGAGGAATTCAAGGATTTTGGTTTCAAAAGAGTGAAGGCTGGGTGAGATCAGACAAGGCCAAGATCACTGTGTCCTGCTTCCATCCTTGTGGGCATTAGTCACTGGCCAGGCTGCAGGGAAAGGCTCTCAGCTCACACATCTCACTTTAAAGGCTGCTGTTGGAACTAAGAATCCTCACTCAGCACCCAAAGGTAGGGACAGGTAGGTCTGGGGTCACTGTTCCTGTATGCAGCTCTAGGGATGAAAAAATTACTTTTTAAGAAATCACATCACAAAGGGCTTAATTATCTTTAACTCTTTACCAAAATGTGTAGGAGAAAAACCAAATTTAACAAACTCATGGTAACACAGCACAGAAAATGATGGGGACTCTTTGGGAACAAAAATGTAAGCCTCTCCTTTGAGGTAGCTAGTGACATCCCATTAATTTCTGAAGTCTCATTAGATTTACGCTGTAGAGTTAGCAGTGCATTGGACATCAAAGATAACATGTGGTTATTAATAATTCTGAAGCCAGTGGATGAATTAAGAGAAGGTAAAAGAATAGAATAACAGCAAAAAGAGATGGATGCTCTTATGAGGAGATGCCTTGTGAAGTGGTGCCTGTAAACCCAAATGTTGTCTTTGATTTTGAGACAGACCAGCCAATGTTAATTTCTACGAGACACTATTAAACATGATATAAAAAGTGGTGTTTAAATAAGGGGAATTTCTGTTATAATCCTTAGTTCCAAAGGTAGCATCCACTTCCACAGATCAATACCTGGGCAGAGTATGAGTGCTGGTTTTGTGGGCCTGGGAACCTGGAGCACTGCTGAGGAACCTCGTGGGGAGCAAGCACACACTTCCACAAGCTGCTCTCACTAATCTGACTTTCCCTCTTGTATGTTCAAAGAGCATTTACCCTGATAACTGTTTTACCTTCCTTGGAACAGACCAGCTTAGCTCACTTAACCCACATCCCCTGCTTTTACCTTTAAAGTTTTGGTCTAAACACCTGAAGCACAAATACCTTGAAAGCAAAGCCACAATTTATTAAGAACTTAGGAAAAATTACCTCTAAACACCATTGTAACTGATTCACAAGAGAAACTCTCCATGTTCAAGTATACTCTTAATATCTTATTAATCAACAAAGACAAGAAGGGGGGAATTCATGCTAATATTCAGCAGTAAAGCAGGAAAATGAAACCTCAATGACGAGTTTTTCTGGCTTTCAAGACAGACCAAGGCTGAGAGTAAGGAGAGGTGATGCCATTTGCTTTCACTTTGTTGAAATAATAATATGCCTGAACAGTTGCTCGACCCCTTTACATGAAAGGCTGCCTGAGGAACATTCCATTTGCCATGTCAAGTGGGTACAGCAAGGTGCTGAACATGGTGTTTTGTGGGAACTGCATTAGCAGCATCTTTCCCAAACTCCCTGAGCAACTGCACTTACCACTGGTGTAGTAAGACCTGTAAAACAAATTGGAAGTAACTCTTATTTTGTACCTATTGATAAATTACGTGACATTTCTGCCAAAAAAGCCTCACAAGCTGCCATACCAGCTGGAAATGCCTCAGTTTAGTATAACAAATGCAACCCTGAGGAGCTTTTATAGATATGACTAATTCAGTTTAGCTTCATTCTAAATTAATGCATTGGGACAGCCAATAGCAAAGCTATTAAAAGAATGAAATGTTGGTGGAATTGTCAAAATTTCTCCCTTAGCCTGCATTTAGGAGACAGTTTTAGCTCCGTGGGTCTCCAGTGAGTACAAAGACAGTCACACATTGCATTCAGAGTTGCACGAGGTTTTGGGGGCCAGGACTTGAGGAAAAGAATGTTTCCCACTGAACTGCTCTATATTCATGCACACAAAATCCACCCCAGTTAACAAGATAAAGGATATCACTGACATTAGACAGAGAAGGGCCCCTGCCAGGCAAAGGCCTGTCCACACAGATGGGCTTCCCAATCCTCCTGAAGGTCAAGAGATTCTGAATTTCCGGGCGTGTCTGTGACTGTGAGAGTTTATGATCTCTCTGTGTTGCAGCTACTGGGTCTGACCTGTGCATATCTCAGTGGTTAAAAGGTAAGGCAGCAGGTATCCAAACAAACTGAAAAAGAAACTAGACTTTGTTTTATTAAAAAGGAATCTGTTGGCCCTAACTGGAAGAAGGTTCATAGAGAGATTTATTTCCATTGTGGGAAATTAGTATTTTGTCTGTAATCACAATCTAGAAAAGCCCAATCTAGAACTACAGGGAGAAAATTTCCTCGAAGTTCTTTTCTTAGGACTGACTCTGAAGTAGGACATGTTTATAACTCCCAAACTAAAAAACTATGTAGGAAAAATAAAGATGCCAACCAGGCACACAAGGAGCTGTACAAGGAGCTGAACAGTAAATGAGTTGGAAACTACTGTGGTTGGGGAAGAATTTGGTCAAAACCCAATAGTAACAAATGGAAGCAGTTCCACCCTCAGCTGCACCATGTGGCCACACCAGCACTTGTCCCAACCAAGGGGAACAGGGGTGACATGAGTGGGGGACACTGATCACACCCCTCAGGGCCAACACTGGCTCCACGTGTTTGCAAAGCAGCAGAGTGACCAGACCCTGAATTCCACCTCGGAAAAAAGGCAGCTGAGGAGGGAGACAAAGAGGGCAAACCAGACATTTCTTAACTGAACTCCTACATGAAATTTTACAAAACTCGTGAACTGAAGGGAACAAATTTTTGCTTCCCTTCATTCTTTGGAACTGGGTGTGTATCAGTTTACAATTATCTGACAATCCCTCCTGGACAGCACAGGTAATTGTTCAGGCATTAGCTTCTGTTAATTAAAATGTATTAATTCAGCTACTGAACAACTTACCAAACACAGAGAATGTCGATATACAATTTCTTTCAGTCACAGAGCTACTTTAAAGAGTTGACTTTTTTTTTGGTAATTTGATAACCTTTGTGACTGAGAAAGAAAAAATGGCTTCAGGGGTTTTTTTGAGTAAATATGGGCATCTTTTGATCTCCATCTTGTACCTCCGTTATTTTTCTCCCTTGTAAGATTATAGTGAATAAAATAAACTGGAATGGATAACCTGGAATTTATAACACATACAATCTGCTAAATTCTTCCAAGTTCAAATACTGGCAACTTTCTTTTATCCTTCCTCTACACTGAGGGAGTTTACGCCTAAAGTTCCATCCCTAAGAAATTCCATAGAATACTCAAAGGTGTTTAAGCCTGAACATATTAGTGGTGTCTACTAAAATTTGAAACTTGTTCTCTTCATTTATTACCATGCTTTGGTTAGTTACAGGTGGTATTAACACCAGTTTTTAGTGTTGCTCACCCTAGAGCAAGGCAAGGGCAACATTTCAGTTTTCCCAAGATCATTATGTCTCCAAAAGCTCAAAAGAGATACATCTCCAAAGCAGAAACACAAGTTAGGAGATTCTGTGGTGAGCAATCATTAAAAAACACTGATTCTCACAGACACTGACAATTAATGACAGTTCTAAATTTAGAACTGAGTCTTAAAACCCATTTTCCTTGTCGTGTTCCAGGGACATTTTTCTTCTTGAGGGAAAATAAGCTCATGGCCCATTTACAAGCCAGCACATAATCCTGTGGCTCTCAAAGAATATAAAACAAACAGCACTAACTCTCCTTCAGTTTTTTATCTTTCCCACTTAATTAAAAAATTCCCTTCAAGTCAAAAATGTTAATAACTGAGGTTCTTCAGCCTATGAGAAATTACATAACAACTCAGGGAAACCCATATGGCAAAAGTTTCAGAGTTGAACCACAGTTAAATTTGAATCACCAGAGGTATCTTTAAATAAATTAGTGAAAGATTAAGCATTCCAAAGGGCTATTTCTGCTCAGTATGATTCATGCTGGAAAACAAGGCATTTGTAAATTAAACGAGGCCTATCACAAAGCCAGAGGAATTAGGCCTGGATTCCCAGCTGAAGGAAGGCTGAGCCTGGTGCCTGTGAACTCTTGTCCCAGAACAGGAGGTGAGTCCATGTCACAGGTCCCAGTCCAACACATCCATTGCACCTCAAGGCTCTGTTGGCAGGAAGGACTTTCCTGTGAGTGCAGAGTGGCTCAGAGCACACAAATCCCTGGGGTTTGGAGCTGCCTGATGAGTGTTTCGAGCCCTCTGTACTCAGAGATCCAGGGACAAGTGTTGCTTGACACAGGAAAAGGCTCCAATGGGTGTCCAGGAGATCCAGCTGTGGAATGGCACGTGCCAAGCTACTACAAACCAGCTGCTCTACAGGGGAACAGGCTTGTTCTTCTGGGAATTACAAGACACAAACCCCACCTTGAAGGCTTCACCTTCTTGCTAAGTCTGAGTCAGAATGTCCCAAAGCAGCTGCATGGAAACGTTGGACATGGCCTGCACTGGAGTAGATAAATGTGCCTGAACAGTTGTAGGGAAAGGATGGAGCAGCATTTCCTCACTTAGGGCAGTGTCACACCTTCACCCTTGTTAGAGCCACTCTCATGCTCTGTGCATCTGAGCCCTAAACAAGCTGCAGACCTGAGCTGAATAAATGAATTCAAAAAAAGCAAAAAGTTGTAAGGTAACTTTTCATCTCTTATGAAATCCTCAACAGCATGTTTCAAGCTTCAACCTGTGTACAGTGAAAACAACTAATTAAAGTAAATCAAAGTGTATTGTCTTTCTAAAGAAAACTGGAAAAATTCCAGGGTCACTTACAAAAAGCAAAAACAGTAAACAAGAAAAAAAAGAAAAAAAAAAGAGTAAGACTGTTACAGAGAATTGAGAGATAGGATCATATTCTCTTGTCATTCTATGTGAACAGTGTTCAGCCTCTGCAGGCTTTTCTAAATGAACCATTTTTACTCTCCCTTGGCCTGCTTAGGGATTTTTTTTCTGTTGAAAGAATAATTTGTATTAAAACATACAATCATTTTGCACAACACCAAGGCCTCCCCACCTCTTAGTTCATGTTTCACACACCTCCTCATGGTGTCCCTTCCTGTCCACCCCCCTCTTTTGAGTGAAACACCCAGATCCTGAAATCTTTCTCAGAAATGTATGCAAGAACATATTCCTTGGCAACATGACTCATTCCAGTGTCTCATTAGTAAGCAAGGCAGATGCCCAGATATCAATGCTGTCTGTAGCACATACATTTTTATGTAACACCTCATTATTTATATATAAATGTATAATGCCTTGCCTTGGGAATACAGCATCAATTTTCAGTAGAACATTAGTAAGATTCACTCATACTTAGAAGTGCCTTGTTTATTTTAGTCCACTTCATGGTTTTCTTCTTTAAATTTTTCCATGAATTATGCTTACTTAGAAGAAAGTAACTCCCCTTTGGGATATTTTCCCCTGAATGCATTGCATATTCTAAAATGTCAGTGGCAGAATCTCTTATGGTGCAGCAGTTGACAGTCTGCATACTTTAATCAAGCCAGAAAGTTTTAATTATACTGCTAGAGGCACCTCATTTACATTTATTTTCTTTAATAAAGACTCTATGAGAAATTAGGGAGGGGAGAAAAGAAAAAAAAAGTAGAGCCTGCAGTTCTTTGGAAAGAAAGAGGAGGGCACTCCTTTGCTTCTTAAACACAGCCAAATCCAAGCATCATCACCACGAAACAAGCGTAGAGTCTTGTAGCTTGGAAAAGGCCATCAAGCCCAACCTTCAATCCAGCACTGCCAACTCCAGCACTAAACACGTCCCTCAGCAGCGACACGTCCTTCAGACCCCCAGGGCCGGGGCTCACCCCCTTCCCCGGCCGGCCTGTCCCAGGGCTTGACAACCCTTTGGGGGCAAAAATGTTTCCCGGCAGCAGAGGCTCGGAACACGCAGGGATGGACAGGACCCCCAGGGGCCGTGGACGTGGAGCTGCTGCCCAGCCCAGCCCCGAGTGCCCCCTGTCCCACAGGGTCATCCCACCCCTCCCGGAGCTCTGGCAGCCCTGGGGCTGTGCCCGAACCCTGGGGAGCCCGGGCAGTGCCCACCCACCCTGTGGGCAGAGAACTTACTTTATCCAGTTAAAAAACCTCCTCTGGCAGAATTTAGGGCCATTTCCTCTTTTCCTCTCGTACTATCACTTGTTACTTGTGAGAACAGACTGACCCTCTCGCTACAGCCTCCTCTGCTGTAGTTGTAGAGAGCCTCGACACTCCTTTCCCCAGGCTGAACAGCCCGGCCCCCTCAGCCCCGTCCATCTCTCACGCCCCGGCCTCCATCCAGCCCCACAGATCCCCTCCTGCCCCCAGGGCTCACAACCGGCTCTGGGCGAGGCCCCAGCAGGGCGAGCACAGCGGGACCGCGGCTGCCCTGGTGGCCACAGTGCGGTGCCCTGGTGTGACAGGCTGCCACCGTGGCCACAGGGCACACTGCCGGCTCGTGTTCAGCCCGCATTCCCACATCCTTTTCCCAGGGGCAGCTTTCCAGCCCCTAGTGCTGCCCGGGGCTGCTGTGACCCCAGGGCAGGACCCGGCACTTGGCCTCGCTGACCCTCAGGCCGCGGATCTCGGCCCATGGCCCCCCCTGCAGACCCTCCCCTCCTGCCCGGCTTGGTGCCCGGTGCCCGGGGGGGACATCCAGCTCCTCATCCAGGTCACCGAGAGAGGAGCACTGAGCCGCGGGGACTCCACTCGTGACCAGCCACCCCGTGCAGCCCTGTTTCACTCACCGAACACTGCGCCTCATGAAGCCGTGAGCAGCCAGTGATGTCATTTCTTTTCTTTTACAGCAAGGAAGAGAAAATTGTATGTTTGCTACTATTAATTATAATGCTTTTGGATAGTGTAACAGTTCTAACAATAGCAGGACCTTTAAATACACTTCTCCTCCCTGCCCATTCCCCTTCCCCTGTCTGCTGGCAGTACCAGGAGTGGATGGCCCCACGCCGTTGGAACCGAGCACCTGAACAAATACAGCTGTAAGAACAGCAGGTGTCTTGCCCTATTTAAGCTCACCTTGAACAATGTCAAGGCAGGAGATTTTAGTCTGGGAAATGAAGCATCAACTATAAGGCCTTAACAGATGCCTGCTTGGGAAAGAAAGGCACCATTATGAAATGTCTCTTGGCCTTTGAAATTGATTAAAATAATAATTAAAAAAAAAAAGGCAGAAGGACTCTGCTATCATCTATTGAAACAGATTTTCTCCTCGTCTTAGAAGTGTAGCATAATTTCTCATCAAAATTTATTTTAAATTTCAGTGTTATCCTATCATTGTCATTTAAGTCACTATATCAGACACTGTTGAATAATATTTCTATTTATATTTTACAAAATATATGGAATTAATGATCTACTTTTGATGGCCTATCTCTTTGGGGCTGAGTTCATAATTTGCCTTATGGTGATTTTTTGGATGAGCTCATCTGCCACAGGGTTCCTGACTTCATTCCAACTCAGGTAGTTTTTTCTCTGCAAATTCTCTTTAATCTTCATTTAGATACACAGTATTTATCTCCCTAGTCTGAAAGTACTGTTTATGTAGCATTACTGTTACAAGCTTTTCCTCATTCTTTCCTCACGATGGGTGGCTACACTCCAAGAGTGAGAAAAAATCTATATGTGATGAGTAATGACTGCAAGTTACAGATGGAAGATGCATGATATACAGGACTATTAATGTATGTCACAGGAGCAGAATAACAGACATTACGAACAAAATTGCACTTAAATACCAGATGAGGTCTCTTCACAGTCATCTTGTTTGACTGAGCAAATAAATACTGCACATGTAAAATGTTTTACCCCAAATCAGATACACCAGCTTGGAAAGGGATTTAAATGTCTAATACAGAAATTACATGGAGTTTAAACTCCCAGATGCAACGACACAACCTTGAAACTATGCTGTGGGATTGCACAGACTCTGTAGCACATAAACTGAGGAGGGAGTTCAAGAAAAAGTTCTTCAGATAAAAAATCTCAGCTTCTCTAAATGATGACAAAAAAGTAATTCCTGAAAGAGTTAAGTGTTCTGTGCCTCTGCAGTGACCAACCTAAGCATTTCTCTGGACACCCTTCTGAAGCTCTTGCACCAGAAGGTTTCAAAGCTTACAGCAAACCCATCCCTTAAACAAAAAAATCACAAAATTTTTTTCTATTTCAAAATGATCAGAAAAAAGAGTGAGATTTTCTTTTACCTCACTTTTAGACAAAATCTCCCTTTGGAGCAGTGGGCCAGGCTTCATTTTCTTTCCTTGCTTAAAGTGATGTCCAAACCTATGGAACTACCACCCAGAAAAAGCCCAAGTGCAAACACAGAGATGCTTTCAAGCTTCCTGTGGAGGCAGTGGCATTTTCCAGGTGGGAATGCAGGCACTACCTGGGGGGAGCAGAAAGGCTCAGCACCACTCCCTGACCTGTGGAGAGCAGCAGCCAACTGGGAAATGGAGTTCTGAGTTGACCTACAGAATTAAAGGACAAATGTAATTCAAACCAGGAAGGAAGATGACTGAAGGAGAAGGGATCCTTGCTGGAATGTTCCCCATGTCTCCTCCCCTCTGTCCCCGTGGAACCCCTCCAGCAGCAGGTACAGGACACAGTGGTGCCTGCTGTGAACAGCACATTTACAGCTGCTCCTTGCTGCAACACACGTGTCCCCTTTTGATATTTTTCTGGCCAGACCGACAGCATAATAATGTTTGGGAGATCATCCACAGCCACTGCACCAAGGGAATTGTACATCTTCTCTGCCACTAATTATAGTAATCATCTTCCTTAATAACAAGCCGAGGGCTTATACCAGAACAACTAATTTTGCTTTTACTCCCAACTCCAAATTGCTACTACATTGTCCAACATTCCTCAATTAAAAATTGTCTAAATATTTAGTTAGACTTAAGGCAGAGGAAGCAATAATATTTTCTTCAAGATGTAGATTGGTTTCTCAATGCAGATTCTTAAGCAACACTGGATTTAAGTGTGAAGCAGAAGAACAAACCCCATTTTGAGTTGTTTCTCAGGAGAGTGGGTGACAGTTATTTTGTAATGGTATGTTTACAAAAAAATAAACCTTTTGGTTAAAAAGTACTGGTTATGTCAGTGACAACATTTGAGGCAGCCCTTAACATTATTTCAGTTTTGAGATAAGGACTAAACAAGTCAGCTATGCCAGAAATATAATTCAATAAAGTGCCAAAAATTGTATGAATCTGTCTGAATTTAATGCTCACTAATCTGAGAACTACAGAAATGAAACAATGGGAGTAAAGTGGTCATGGATATATTTGGTAAAAAATTAAATAATAGCATTTTAACATCAGCAACGTTCAGAATATTCACAGAGATATCATGACTGACCTGAGATTTAGCTGTGACATTGAAAACTATAGCATACATAGGAATATGTCAGAAGAGGGATATTATTTAGAGAAATTTAAACAATGATAATATAAGACATTACATAATCATTATTTCCTGTAAATTCCTCATGCAATTTCCTAGAATTTAAGAATAAATAAATTTAGTCTGTCCTGTAGTCATCATACCCAAATTCATGTTAGCTTAATTCCCTTCCTGTTTACCAACTATAAATATTTTGTGGGTTTAAAATTATTTATACCTATTGAAACAAGACATTTGCAGGCAGTATTGAATTTTTTACCTCCATAGCCTGTGCCAAAAGACTGAATTCTCTGTAGCCACCCTGAGCTACGTTTCTCTCTTGACTGGGCTGGGAATTTAAGTTTTGTGCTCAGAAATTCTTAGGCACAGGGAGGGCCTGCTCTGCCTGGAGTCAGCCACCCAAATGCCAGCTGGGTGGGGCTGAGCCAAGGTCTCCAAACCCTTCTCTGCTGAAGGACAGGCAGCTTTGTGTGTGTATAATTCCACCAGAGAAACTGCAGACCCACCTTTCTCTCTCCACCCACCCCACCACAAATAAATCTCCACATCTTTTCTATACTCCCACTGTAGCACCAGATGTGCCAATGCTGAACTTACTGGTTGTAGTGGAACTTCAGCTGCTCCCTGTCTCTTCAGAGCTTCCTGTCCTTAAGTGTTCTGGGCAGACTGGGGGGACCTGGAGAACAAAAGGAAAAGCAGAAGGAATTTATTGCAAGCAGTACAACTACAGAGGGTATTTTGTTGATAAGGGAATAGCCCTGGAACATGGCAAATGCAAATAAGGCAGCCAGGTGTGTACTGCCTGTTTAAGAACTACTTATGTAACAGGTAAGGAGTGGGGAAATGATTTCACATCCAACATGGCAGCTTTTGATCTATTCTGTGAGCACCAAAATGCCGCTCGTGGAAATGAATCACTGCTTATCAGTCCTCTCTCCCCCAATACATAAATAAATTCATACATACTCATTGGGAAAAGTTATTAATAAGACCAAGCAGAATCAAGTGAAAAAAACTATATGTTTTAAAGGGACTAGGGGATATATATTTTATGGGATGGATGTGAAGCCAGACTGCAGCTCCAGGTACATTTCAAGTTACTGCAGCCATGGTTTAAGTGAGACAAAATATTTATGAGGTCATTAAAAAGGTAATTATCAGAACAATATAAGCAGAGGTAAGGAACTTCAAAAACATTCAGAAAATAATCCCCCATAAATTTTATGAAGTTATAAAATTAAAAGGGGAGAAGTTGAACATTTAGTAACTTATCTTTTACTCAGGGCATACAGACCTTCCTGCCTCTTGCTGCACTGTAAGCATTTCAGACCCTTCAGGATTTCAGTGTGGCATTGCTTGATGTTCTTGTGCCTCATGGACAAAGAGGGTTCTAGTGCTGGTGTTAAGGAAGCAGGAATTAACACAGAAGAATGACTTCTATATTGACTTTTCATCTTTCATTCAAAGATCAGATCTCCTGCTCCACTGCAGTGCTGCTGTCTGTCCTGTCCAACATTTTGAGATGCAAGGAAGCAATGTTCTCTAAAAAGACTTGAAGATTCCATTAGTTTGCCTGTTACAGAAATGTGCAGACTGGCAAATAACCCCCCCAAGGTGCTTTCTTCTTTAACATTTTTAATCTGAAAGGTTCTTCTTTCCCCTTGCTAATCTGGAGAGGGATGTCACTGCAGAACACTTCCATGCTCAGGTACCACAGCATTCTGTCACTTCTTCAGGTGAGCTAGCTACCAGAAACTAGAGACATGTAAAAGGTACAAAATACAGAAAAATGCCTTTTTGTAGGTTATGAACAAAGATTGAGAATCATCAAAGCCAAACATACAAAGAAATTCTATCAGAAGTCAAGTGTTTCACTGACTTGATAAAAATGTCACAGAAGAAACAAGTATTTGAATTTCTGTGTCTGCCAGTGACACTTGTCACAGTGACATGTGAACATCTCATCCACTTCAGGGGGCTGAGACTCAAATGCAGGAAGGACTGGAACACAAACATTTAATAAATAGAAGCTGAGGAAACATAGAAATGATGGATCTGGTCTTCCAATACACTCAGGATGAATTGCTCCAGAATTTTGCTTGAACTGAGGAGTGAAGTATTTGTCAAAACAGAAATGTTTCCCAGCATCTCGTACAGAAGAAGTTTATACTTGTGCAGCTATCCCACTTCTCTTTGGAAGTCAGTCTGGTTTATCCAATATTATCCACAGAACTGGCATGTTCAAATCCATGGTTAAATTATTGGCATTTCTCAGATAGTAAGAATGAAATCCTCTACCTTTGGAATAGCAAAAGCTTTGTTCTACTGGTTAAAGATTTTATTTCTACTTCCTTAGGAGTAATAACTTTAAAACATTTTCATATCCGTGTCTCTATTACTCAAATAATGCCAGATTTTCTGAATATTTTTAAAGTAAAATTGTCTTTTGAAATTGAGTTCAGCTTTTCAATCAGAAGAAAACCACATTTTCATTACCTTTCCACTTTGTCTCTTTGGCAGAGACTTTTCTCCCTTCGGATACTTTAATTATTTTTCCCTAGTGAAGCTAATGCAGATTTGTACAGTATATGAAAATATTGCTCTCTGTTTTATAGCCTTTTACCTCAACTATGAGGATGTTTCCTAGCAATACATCAATCAGCAGCTGAGAGACTTCAATGTCACAGAGTTGCTATGAGGCACTAATATACAAAGCATTCCAATGCATAAGATACCAAAATAGAAAAAAATTGTTGTTTCTCTCCTATTCCTAATGTAATTTGTTATGTAAATCTTTACCTTATTGATTTCCATATACAAGAACACCAAATTGTTTCTTTCTCTTTCTCTTAATACAAAAGATATTTTTACCCACTTTCTGACAGATTTGTCTGCAATTCCTTCACTTGCAAGTAGTGAGACCCTGGAAACCTTTTATGCTTCTGGCTGACAAGTGTAGCTTTCACTGAAAGCAAGGAACATGAAGTTCAGCACAGTTCACTTCTGCACTGCTCTGGTTGTTTTGCTGTTGTGGTTTTCCAGGATTGTTTGCAGGGGGGTGTATTTGTGTGTCTGCGTATCTGTGTAGCTGTGTCTGTGTGTCTGTGTGTCTATGTGGCTGTGTATCTGTTTAGCTGTGTCTGTGTGTCTGTGTGTCTGCGTATCTGTGTATCTGTGTGTCTGTGTAGCTGTGTGTCTGTGCAGCTGTGCACTGTGTAACTGTGTATGTGTATCTGTGTATCTGTGTATCTGTGTCTGTATAGCTGTGTGTGTATCTGTGTATCTATGTAGCTGTGTATCTGTGTGTCTGTGTAGCTGTGTATCTGTGTATCTGTGTATCTATGTAGCTGTGTATCTGTGTATCTGTGTATCTATGTAGCTGTGTATCTGTGTATATGTGTCTGTGTAGCTGTGTGTATGTGTAGCTGTGCACTGTGTATCTGTGTATCTGTGTATCTATGTAGCTGTGTCTGTGTATCTGTGTATCTGTGTCTCTGGGTGCCCTTTCTGGGGCCTGAGGGACACGTGCCTGGAAAGGCCTGCACAGAACGAAGGTAGCAGTTGCATTGCTCTTTGTGCCGAGGTAGGAAGGCCGGCCCTCTGTGTCAGTGACTGGCAGGGGGGTGCAGCCTGTTCCCGTCCTCTGCTGTCTGTGTAAAAAGCTCATGTGGAGCACAGTGTGGCTACTGAGATTTGTATTCCCCACACAGACAGAGCACCCACACTATCAGGCTCATTACTGAAATTGCTTTAGAATGCCTTCAGTATGAAAGGTGTTATTATAGTATCAACTTCTACTCCAGTCTGCATTTCAAATTCTTGATTAAACCAGCATTTTGGGCTAACAGGTTCTCTATTAACATCTCACCTATATACTTTACCCTGAATAATTCTAAATGATTTGTTACAGCTAAGGAAGATTAAAGCTGCTTAGAATAATAGTCTGCTATTACTGCTTCAAATGAGATGTTTATTGCAACAGTGGATTCAATATTATAAAATATTACATTCTATCAGCTACTGCCAGTGACAGAAGCTCCTAAACTTCTGTGGTGAGTGGGAGCTGAAAGACTGAGGTACATCTTACAAAAAGAAAACAGGTACAACCCAAGAGAATGTTCCACTTTTTAGAAACTTACTTTTCTTAGCGAAGAAATGTATAATCAGGAAATTCCTACTCACCTCTAGGAAAAAATCTTCCATTGTACTTTTGTTTCACTTGCAAGCTTTGTCACTATAATTAAATTATTTGTTTCATAAGATAAAGCTCTTCTAGAAACTAGTACTGTTTGCATTGCTATTAATTATTCTGTTTGCATGTTATCTTGAAAACACAGTGCTTGTATTACATTTATTTTTTTATACTGTTTGTTTTGAAGGCACAAGATTTACTCTGTACAGATATCTACAGAACTTTTAATAAGCGATTCAAATGCTTTGTTATTAAATGAAACCCAGATTCTCAATTCAATTTAGAATTCAGCATTTGCTCATTTCTCTGATTCAGTGTTCAGAATCAATTTGCTCAGTGCTGACACATTGTTTATTTTAATGCTCATCCTGAAAAATTTTTCTGCAACTGTTCCTTCCAAGTACATATAAAACAAAATTTCTTCAAATCTTGATTTGTTGTTTTTTGGAAATTGTTATATTTTTTTAAAATACTCAGTTATTTGCTAAAGAATGTATGTGGCAGAATTTTCTGTCCACTATACTCACAAACATTAGAGGGAAATAGAGCTCCTGTGATTAAATTTGCTTGTAAGAGGATAATAGATTATAAATCAGCAGCAATAATGGTCTGTTACAATTAAAATACAAGAATTAAATGACCACTTTATGACAAAATATTTCATAAACATGAAAAGTAATCTCATTAAGAAATATAAACTTTAAAAAAAAGAGAACAGCTGCATATGCCAAAGGTTTCACATGATTTGGAAGGCAATATATAAAAGCAGTTATGAAAATGGAATTTCATGCCAAATCATATACCAATTTAAACAGATGTACTGTCATGTATATTAACATAATTTCTATTAATTCTTGTTGTCATAAACATAAACTGTCAATAATCATTTCAGTCTTATGCTAGTATTTGAACTCAATCACTGTGCCTAAAAAACTCTTTATAATCAAGTAACTTTGGTCTAATTTACAGGTAACAATCAGAGCAGATAAGACATCAATGAGTGTGACCTGGTGTAATGTGTCTGCAGGATGGGAGATCACACCATCACACATTTGAAGATGTGGCCTTTGTTTGGTTTTTTTAGGAACTGTGTGTGATATACCTATTTATTATAAATAGCACATGGCTTTTGGGTTTGCTGCCCATTACAGCAGCAGCCTCAGCCCTCTGTCACTTGATTTTTCATGGAGAATATACTTTATTCTGGGTCTTGGCACTGCAGTTTTCTTTGACACTCAGGCCCCAGGGGCATTATCCCACACATAGCACCATGCTGTGAGTGAATCCCAGCTTTTTAAGGGAACAATACTAGTTCTCAAACATTTTATCTATTAAATCTGAAAATATTTTGGATGTATTTTCACAAGTTAAACCCAAATGTCCTATATTCAGGTTCTACCTGATCTGGTCTGTTCCCACTGCATATTTGCTGGTAAAATGAGAGGCTGACTTGGATAGAGGCAGCTTTCTCTGAGAACAACACGATCCTTAGCTAAGGAGTTAGCTCTGGAACTTGAAGAGGGGTTGAGAGACAGGTTAAAAAGGCAGTTCTTTGTATGAAGTAGTTTGAGAAGGAAGAAAAAAACTAATGATGGAAAAGAATAAGGGTTTTTATGAGCCATCTTGTACCTGGCAAGGCTGATACAGATCCAGAGCCAATAAAGTCTAATAAACTTCTTGCTCATTCACTCCAGGGCCTCTGCTTGGAGACTCACAATTCTGAGTAACTAGCAGGTCCATTAGGGCTGGGTATGCAAAGAGCTGGCTCAGATGTACAGCTTCACAATCTACTTCATGGCTCCTTCACACACTTCCAAGGCTTTCGTAGCTCATGTCTCATTATCCAGAGTGATCTGCAAAGCAGAAGATAAGTGAGAGTTAAAAAAATAGTTTTTTCAGACAGCTAAAACCAATCTTTTTATCTTAGACAAAGCAGAAATCTAATTTTCCAGAAAACATTTAAGGAAACTAACACAACATGAATGCAAACAAGTATTACAGTAATATAACTCCTACTTCCAATACACACCTTCCTTTGGGATTCTGATCATGTCAGTACCATCACTTTTTATTTTTTAGATTTCACCATGTATATGAAGTGGATATTAAGAGACATTGCTGAACCTAAGAAAAAATTTTGGAAGAAATTTAGATTTTCTTAGTCCCTAAAGCCCAACTGGAAACAAGTGCTCTGTTTCTCTGCCATGCAGGATTGAGCCCTGTTAACTTTGCCTTTGCAGTGTCTTCCCACATAACAAACACCAGTACATAGGAGCAGATAGACTTTATTAATATTTTCTGGTAATAAAACATTTTAATTTGCACTTCTTGTGAAGATGTTTACCCTATTCTTTTCTACTTCCTTTAGGAATAAGGATGAAATAGATCTCTCTTTGGAGAGCTCCATTGATTGCCTTACCATAATTTCAGAGCTCTGACTGTGTCTCCTTGAGGCCCAGCTCCCACACGGCCATTTTGTTTGCAGAGGCCCAGCTCCCACACGGCCATTTTGTTTGTAGAGGCCCAGCTCCCACACGGCCATTTTGTTTGTTGAGGCCCAGCTCCCACACAGCCATTTTGTTTGTAGAGGCCCAGCTCCCACACGGCCATTTTGTTTGTTGAGGCCCAGCTCCCACATGGCCATTTGGTTTGTCCCTCCACAGAAGAGCTGGGGCTCCTGTGCCTCCCTTGGTTCCCACCCTCACTAACTGAGCACGTGCTTATTTCCTTCACTCCTAGACATCCCCAAGCTGGCATCATCTCACCCCGTTTGCTGGAGCAGCCCAAGGTGCTGGCAGGGCTTTTCTGGCTGGGAAATATCCTCTCTGAGTGAGGCACAGCTGGGAACGTTCCTCTGGCATCTGCCCACATGTTGCAGGACTCTGGCACATCCACACTGTCTGCTGGCAGGAAAAGAAAACAACAGAAACAAAACAGCCCAGGACACACACACAACAACAAGCACTCAACTCAAACTGAAGTTAACTCTTTAACACACACAGAAATATGACCATAGCTGCTTCAAAAAGTAAGGTTAACAATGAGAAAATCACTTGTGCAACCCACACTCTGCCTCCTGGAAAGCTGCAAACACAACACAGTTACAGAGGAAGAAATTCTGTCAAATTTTGTGTGGTTACTGTTGCTTGGGAAACCACTTCCTTGGTAACTCCAGTGCATTCTCAGCACGTCTCAATATCAATTTCTCTCTGGCTCTGAGACACGCAAACTGCAGAGTGGTGTGAGGAGAGAACAAGGACAACAAAAAACCAATAACAACAGAGCCAACCTGAAGAAAAACAGAGAGAAAGAGCAAAAGATTTGTTGTTGCTGTTGTTTCAAATATGTCTAAATGAAAAATAACATAATGAAAAATATATCTGGAAGTTGTTTTTAACATTGTTTGGTGCAGAAATTGTTGATATGTGTCAGCAAGTGTGTCTTGAATCACAAGTGTGAGCTTGGAGAGGTGCTCTGTGGCTCTGAGCTGGCACTGGGCACTGGGCCTGTCTCCTCTATTTTCCCTGTTCCAGTTTATCAGGACATTTGCTGTTCAGTCCATGCTATGCTTTAGCACTCAGCTCCAGTAAACATCTGTCAAAAATAACTCATTAGTATTTTAAACAGAATTTCTAAGGAAAATTGCTATAAAAAGAAGACAGCTTCAGGGTGTGGCCCTGGAAAGCCGTGGCAGCAGAGGATCTTGCTCCTAAATCAGTGCCAGTCATTGCTGAAACATAGGGAGCTTTCTTTTCAGAAGGATTGATTTGGACTCTGCATAGAATGCAAAACTTGGCTTATTCACCTTTTCATACCAAACCCTTGTCTCCTGCTTACCTGGTCCTCCAATTTCTCTCTGACAACAGGGCTGTGCAGGCAGTTCAGCAAAGTTTTTGTTCTTGGCCAACATAAGGGAAACCTCATTTGTATATCAAAAAAGTGGAAGAAATGCTCCAGTTATACCACCAACCATTTTATTGTTTCAATTTTGCTTTTTCTGGGCCTTCCATCAGAATCATTATTGTATCATTCCAGTAGCCCAAATTAAGTAACACAGAGAAAGAGAGAAGAGGAAGCACTGGGAATTAATGTCACATTAAGTGTCCTGTGCACTGTTCTTACAGGACAAAGCAGACTCAACAACCTGGACAGTACAGAAATGTGTGTGCACAGAGTTCCTTTGACACAGCTAGGAGTGCTTAGGGTGGAAAAGAGGAGGCAGCAGAATCTCTCTCCTGCTTCCACCTATACTAACTAGCTTAGGGCAGAGTGCTTCTAAGAAACCATGAAAAATAAATAAGGATACTACAGAAATCATTTAAATCACCTTATTTCTCACTGTAATCAACTATTCTTTTTACGTGTGTCTGTTCAAGTAAATGGATTTGTATCTGTACATAGACACACACACTCCTGCCTTTTCAAGGACAGTAATATATTCTTCTTTTTTTTTTTACTTTTTTGCAGACAAAAAATTAACTGTCTGAAGTTATTTTGTTCTCATAGGAGGAGCATCAGCAGAAAACATTAATAGTGTCATTTTAACACCTTTAGTTCAAGCATGCCTTCCACCCACACTCCAAATGGCAGAGGATATACGTAAAACACATCTCTTCCAGGAATCCAGTAACTTCTTGAGTCAATGGAAACCTTGGTGCCAAACTGCAGTAATACACTCATCACTTTCCTGCTGCTGTTTCCTGGATTAAATACAGGGACACAAATTCAGAAATCTAAAAGTGGAAGACAGAGTTTATAGTTCTTTCTCTGGGAATCCAGCAGTTTGTGCATCTGCAGTGTAATACATGGCTGGGGGAAAGGGCAGGAGGATTATCCCTGGATACTGGGAAGGAGAGGATGGAGGGATGTGATAGATCTGGGTAACAGCAATGGAAGGGGCAGCATCTCTTTTCAAGGCTGCCTGGGTCAGCTCTAGTTTCTCATCAAGCACAGTGTTTTAATTTAGAGAAATCAATGAGGGTGTTCAGAGGAGCTGAACTGATAGCATATTGTGCCACTATTCTCAGGTAGTTCAAATATTTCTTCAGTGTATGTTTATGGATCTTTGGGCATGAAAAAGGACAAAGGGGAATGCCAAGTCTTCCACACTGCTGAGGTAGCATTTAAAGTGTTCTGGCAGTGCTCCTTCCCCTCCCTGTGAGGTGCAGTTACTCTGTCCAAAAGCACAAGAGCCATTAGGATCAACATTATTCAAACAATCATGCCATGAGAGCTCTGATGGAACGTGAAGTTGTAGCTCTCGTGTATATTATTGGTTCCAAACTCTTCTTTGATGAAAAGCAGGAAATTACAAATACGTAAAAAACCCCAAACCAAAACAACCCTGACAAAAACCAAAGCCAAAACCACAGAGGGAATGGGGATAACTCAGGTTTCCTGATATATTTTTCTAAGAAGTTTTTGAGGGTTATATATTCCAGAAATGCACATGTAATAGAGTCTTCATCCCTCTCCTGTCAGCATCACTGTAATCTGAATTAAATACTGCACTCAGTCCTTCCTTGGGTGGGATGAAAGAAAAATGCTTGAGTATATCAAGTTTATGTGTAAAAGTTTACCACTGGATTTAATCTATAATTTTGCATATTGTAGAATAATTATACATTATTAATATAATAATTTATAGATATATCAATTAATATATGGCATAGGCTTTCCTAAGCATAAAACTTGCCTCTGTGTTTAGAGTTTATTGAATATTTCATCCTGAAGTGATGACCAAACAGAACTGAGGCCAATACTAAACACATGTGAAAAGAAGCCTGCAGTGTCCCACTGGGTTGGGCTTTGGCATGTGCTCTTTTCCAGAAAGCACCATGCAAACCCAATCAAATCCAAGGAGACTTTAGTATTCCACATTATCAGTTCTGAACTCAGAGATCTGTGGGCTACTAAAATCCAGGGTTCCAGGTTTTCTGAGCCATTGTCCCCAGGGTGGTTGTGTGGGAGCCACTGTCATAACCCTATTTGGTGGGTTATGGAATGTGGAGACAACAGATCCATCTCCTTGTCATCCCTGTGCCCTGTGCTGGCTGGCACTGAAGTGATTGCATTTGTCAGCCTGTAGTGATTGGAAAATCTCTGCTTAGAGAGGTATTTCATCATTCCTTCTGTATGTAGCTCCTAATGCCTTTCATTCTGCTATTTGAATGAAAAAATTATGTTCTCCAGACTGCAAAAATTCATAGAAGATGAACCAAATCAAGACTGTATCTTTGAAGTCTCTATACATTGACATTTAACTTTCTGACTCCAAATACCAGCTAAAAATGAGCAACTGCCACTTTCATTTGGACCACATGGATTTCCCCACAGCACACCAGGTAATATTCCACTTCAAGAGGAGCCCATCTAGTCAGGGTGGGATGACTTCCTAGAAATGCCTTAGACAAAGAAAAATTTGGAAAAAACAGAAGTTTTATTTTAAAAAAGACTTTTTTTTTTAATCTCTTAAGATGAGAGTCTCTGTCACTCTGCCTTTAACTAGATAAATATTGCTGCTTCTTGCATATTTCTGGCTTGATTCAGGGAAAACCACCTTGGTTTTTAATAGCCAGAGTTTGTATATTTGATTTCTCAGAGGATTCAGTTATGTCTTCAGTCCATGGGATTGAACTGAGATCATTATTCTTGCCTTTCGAGAATTCATTTGCAGGCACATCAGGTTTTCTGTGAATTTTTTGAAGTATGTTTCCATACATCTGAGGGAGGAGTTCTTTTAACATGGAATGAATAATAAACTACCATTTATCTTTTACCATGGTACTAATTTGTGTTACCTCAGTATGCAAGAGATGCTGGACTTTTTTGAGCTCAAGCACAGTGGTATTAAACCCATTTCCAATCTGGTTTCAGTAGTGATTTTGTCAGTGTCTGTCTGTGAATTGTTCCACAGCAGTCTCAGGAAGCTTTATTGCTCTTCAATATTAGAATACATGGATAAATTTTCAAAAGAACTATTTCTAATAAACGAGATTCCTGAGAAGCCTTTTTGCACAGACACATGTAATTACCAAGTGTTATTCAGAGAAAGGTGGAGCCTTGTAGCCAGAGCAAGGATTTACCCAGAGCAGGGACAGATATCCATGTCTCCTGGACCTTTGGCTGCAGCCCTAATTGCTGGGATATTGGTGTTCTGGGCCATTTCCCACGTGTGAAATTCCCCCCAGCCCAGGCCTTGGAACGGTGCCCACAACATTCCCGGGTGCAGGAACAGCAGCTCAGCCCGTGCTGCTCTCTGGGGGCTTCACAACCTCCTTTGCACACTCTCAGTGGGTCTCAGCTCACAACAAAGAACAAATGCCAAACCCCTGCAATTTTAAAAGAGCTTCCACCTTTCAGGCAGCCTTCCCTACCATTTCCAAAGCCTTTTGCAGAGTCACATTATCATACACAACATCCAAACACAGCCCCATGGGGTACAGGAGTTAAGGATCTAATTCACACTTTTGTGGATAAGTAGACTCTGGTGTCATGTAATAGAACTAAATACTTGAACTCTGACACAATTTTTCCTTAAATGTCACTTATTTCATTTTCTTAGCATTGAGTTGCTCTCAGAGTTGCAGGGTCACCCCCAGACTGATTGTCCCACACCTCTCCCAGGCCTTCTGCAAAGCTCATGTTTTCTAATGGCACAAAAGTACCACTCACAGCAAAAGTGGGAATATGAGCCCAAGTTTCAGTACTTCTACAGTATTGGTATTTATAAAGGCTGAAAAGAGTCCCTTTTAACATTCATCTGGATTATTTTAAGTACCTCCTATGGAATCGTTCGATCTAGTCAAGAAATTCTGGTGTTTCCAAGTCTGACAAGGATCTTAATTAAATAGGAACTACTTTCCTATCCAGGAGTAGCCCAAACAAGGCAGGAAAACAGTACTGTATTTCCAGTTGTCTCCACAGATCAGTAATTACAGCCTACATTAACCTTTACCATTCAAAACCTAACCTATGAACACTCTAGTTCTTCATTAAAACAGCTTTAGAAAACCTTCTTTATTATTTATGAACCTTGAGGTCATGCATGAACTTTCCTGAGGTGCAGCTGATCAGGAGTTGCCCATTAGCTCCCAGACCTGACACAGCCTCCAAGGTTAGGAACTTTTTGCCCCAGACCCTTGACATTTTCCTTAACATCATTTGAAATGCTGATGTGTACATTGTACCTTTCTTTGACTCTCATTTGGGTTTATATCCTCACTGAAACACTCTAAAGCCAAGAGAAAGTTGCCCACACCACTGCAGAAATGGGTTTGCATGCAAACACAAAAGGACAAGTGTAGCAAATTGCCTGAGAGAGGAAAGCATTTGGTACAGAGTGTGTATTTTAGTAGCCTTGAGTCTTCAGATAAACAAACTTGATTTAGACCTTGAATTTTGAGAACATGTTTTTAATTCAATTGAAAGCAACTCTTTCTGTGCACTGCTGGTAACAGACATGAGGAACAGAAGCCCATTTGAAGTCAGGGGACAGGACACACTGTTGTAAAAAGATCAGGAAAACCCTCCTGAGTTTGGTATTTTAAATGGAGACATTGAGACACTGGAGATTCTCAGTGGGATGGTGAGAGCAGGAGCATCCAGGGCTGGGGGAGCCCCTTCCCCTGAGCAACCTGCCCCCTGTCCCTGACACACAGGACTTGTCTGAAGGGCTCACCAGGACAGGGCTGGCAGCTGCCACAAGTTCATTTTTGCTGTTTCAAAGACTGTAACAACATCAGACCAACAGTCAACCCAAGATAATGTGTGAAGCCAAGACACCCAAGGAAGAGGAAGGAATTCCACCCCCCACCTCTGCCTGTCCCAGGGTGAAAAAAGAGCCCAGAAGGGCCCATGTCCCAGTCCCAGAGCTCAGGACTGAGGGGTGCCAGGCCATGTGCACAGCACAGAACTGGGGCAGGAACAGAGCAGGACAGAACATTCCAGCTGGAAGGGACCCACAGTGGCACCAGTGCAACTGCTGAGGTTGTGAGGAGTCACTTCTCACCAGGGGGGTTCCTGTCTGAAAGGAACTGAATTGCTGGTGCCCATTTTTGACCACCTGAAGGGGATTTAGAAGAAATCAAACCAGAAACCTTTTCAATTTTTCTTGCCTCTCTTCTTCTCCCATTCACTCATAAATGTCTACTCAGTGAAATATAATAACAGCTATTTAACCCTGTCAAGAAGCAATATCAATTAATAATATAACAGTCTTACCATGTATTTTTCTTATTATACACTAAAGCTTTATGGCAGAATTCCTGAGGATGTACTTCTCGTAGATAATGATTTATGGTGTATAGTATCCTGAAGGCATTTTAAATCTAAGTGTTCTCCCTTTCTCCCTCTAAGAAGGTGAATCTTTAACAGGGAATCAGAGAGTTATGGGTTTGGGTTTTTTTAAATTTTGTTAAAAACAGTCTGGAATTTGGAGGATTCTTATTCTCATAAAAAAAAAAAAAAGGCAAAAAGCTTTTAAAACTGACTCATAGGGCACATTTGGAAACTATACAAGTAAACTGCCATTATCTATATGTTAGGGCAACTTGTGCTTCCCAGTGCTCTCTGTGTACTTGCTGTGCAAAGTGCTCAGGAGCAGAAGAAACCAGAAGCTCCAGGAGCCAATCTGCCACTGCTGTCTGTTCATGTAGTCTGATAGAATTTACATGGGCTGGCAGACAAAATTGCCCTTTGCATGCTTTGTCTCCAGGGGAATTTGGAAGTATGTCCAAGTTTTATAAAATCATGATAATCACACAATACACCAGGCACAAAGAGCAGATTTTCCAAGGGCCTTTTCTGAGCAAATAAAATCTGTGGACAAACACAACATAACAGATAATATTTAAAGGAAAAAGCAAAGCAGCCCATTTATGCATCAAAGTTAAAGTGGGTCACTCTGCAATGTAAAGCACATTTTTAGTGGTTATAAATTTAGCAGCTCTCTGCAGCATTGTGCATGACAGCAGTCTTGTGATATCTCAAGTACAGAACAGGTCCCTGGAGACACCATGTAATTTATAGTGGACTAATCATAATAAACTGTAGCAGTCACAAAAGGAGTTGGTTCCAATGAAACAAGGAATGTTGGTCTCTGTCTCATAGGAATGTCTTGTTGAAGACCCAACTTACCTGAGATCAGGCAGGAACAATGGGGAGCTTGGTTTGTTGGATGGGGAAAAGAAAAGCCAAAATGGAAGATCTCTTTGTGCTTCAGAGGAAGAACTTGAAAGAAAAAAATGCAAAGGCTCTCAATACACCCTGAGCAGACCAATAATTAGCAGCCCTTTCCTCCAAGAGCCCAGCAAGGGCTGTTTGTGCTGGCAAATCTTTGGGGTACTCCCAAAATCCAGTGGTACCTGCAGGGCCAAGGGCTGTGCTGCACATTAATTAGTGCTAAATAAAGTACTAACATGAGAACTTCCCTTTTGCACTGTGGAAAGTGGAGTTTTGTTTGCTCATTTTTTAATTTCTCTTTAAATAAATATTTTATACGAATTTAAATCCAAATATATTGCAACAAATTACAATATTATGAAACATCTTCATAACACAAAAAACATGTTTTCATGAGTAAATAGCCACAATGCATATATTTTTCTCTACATATTTTTGGAAGAACTAGACTTGTCTAACAGTAAAAGGAACATGGTATCGTGTTCATACAGCCACCATTGACAAGTCCAACTATCTATGGGGATATAAAGTACATAAGAGAAAATAATGTAGAGACTTCAAAAAGCAAAAAGTATCTGAAAAGGTCACATTTAGACATTTTGTTAATGAAGCAAAATGAAACCTCCTGTATTCCTTCCACATTATGAATTGCTGACAAATTGCCCACACAATTCTCCTCCTCACTCAGAGCTGGGTCTCAAACACAAGAACCAACAGGAGACATTTTGCCTCTGCCAAAGGGCCATTACAATCTGACTTTTTTATGTTCCAATGGCACTTCTATTCCATTAGAATGAAATAAGTCACTTGAATTCTTGCAGAGAGGAGCAAAGCCAACTCTCTTTTCTGTCCAGGTTTTGCATCCAGTGGAGTTTCTATTTCAGCAATGACTGCTTGCAAAACCTAAACAAAACCTTTGCATTTACAGGCCACCAGATTTGTCACTTGTTATTAAAGGAGGAAGATCTTCCCTCCCCTCCTCTGTTGTTTTGACCACTCAGTGTTTCTTAGGGTGTGCACAGTAATTGGAAATTGGTGCTTAACTCCTGAAATCCTTTGGGCAGAGGAAAGGGAGCATTTGGGATTTATTTTCCAGTATTGTCAGATAGAAAATACACACCCAGGGAAAATGCATGGATTGGATGTTGGACATCCTTTCATTTCACCAACACCAGGAGCTGTTACCTCACGTGGCTTTCCTGTAAGCAAACTGAAATAGGAAAATCCAGGTGATGGATGGCTGGACTGCAGTGAAAGGACAGGGAGACAAGCTGTGCCACAGGGGCACTGGGATTTACTTGGAAATCTTACAGCAGCAGTGAGAAAACAACCTTTACTTTTCATCTGCTCATCCTTCCCATTTTTTGCTTCTTCCTTCTGTATATTTTTGTCTGGATCTCATATAAAGGGTTTTTTCCCCTCTTTCTCTCATCTTTAATTAGTTTGAATGTCAAACTTGTTCAGTAGTCACATCACTTTGGGTAGTAATGAAGGCAAATAAATAATACTTAACCTTTCTTAAACAGATCTAGAGACCCTTCCAAAAGCAATTAAAGCTTGTATTATTCACTGGAATTAGCCAAGGTCTTCATGCTAAATTTCCGAACTTGTGCAAGAAAGAAAACATTAAAAGTAAGGGTTGGGGGAGGAGGAAAAAAATGTGCCCTTCCTACAGTCTTCAAGCCTTCTAATTTTAAAGTATGTTATGAGTGGGAGAAAAAAGAAGGAAATAACTTAGGCAATGCAGATTGCACTTTGTTGCTGCCGGGGAGGGTGGAAGGGAATTAGCTGGATTTCCTCACACTGGGGTTCTCTTTCTTTCTTCCCCTTTTTCTTCCCAGTGACTTTTTCTGTCTGTTTGACACATATTTCTACCTCAGCTCTTCTGAATGATGACTAAGAAGAGTAAAAAAGCCTCAGTCTCTCATGACCTGAAGTACAGGAGCAAAACCCACCTGTGCAAACGCTGCAGCCCAATCTCGTGCCCCGTTTCCCCCACACCCNACCGCAGAGCTCCCTTCCCACAGCCCCAAAGTGAACACGAACAAACTGAGCGCGGCCCACACGGTTTGGTCTGTTCGGCACCTCCAGGGCAACCCAAAAGCTTTGCTTCCCCGGCTCCTTTCGTTCCAGAGGAGGACGGTGGGCTCTGCCCCCCGAGCCAAAGGAATCCCTGTCAGCTCCGACAGTCCGGCACAAAGGAGACCCTTGTGTTCCAAGAGTGAGACTCACTCAGAACTTCTGCCCTGACATCGAAACCAGCACTTCCTCCCCTCCCCAAAGCCCTGCCTGGGCCAGAGCCTCGGCCAAGGCAAACCCGGCTCCTCTTCCATCCCCTCAACACCCAACCCCCATTTCTCTACACAACCTTTTTGTTCAATTTATCGCTTGCCTGGACTCGGATGAACACCATAATAAATGAGTCCCTCCAAATATCCCTCAAGAATAACAAGCATTACTAATTAATAATGTCATGCTGGTCATTAATTTTGATATCCAAAGAATCTGTGTTAGTGAACATACTTCCTCTGTAGTTGTAATGTTACATTTATTTAATATGCAGCAGTCACAATGTGTTAGATGCCAGTTCCCATTATTTCACTGTTTCACAGCTGTTCAATATTTGACAGATGCATAATTTCATTCTTTAAAATGCTGATTTTCCTTTTGTAAGTTAAGAACTGTGATGTTAGATAGTTCTTGTCATGTTTTGTTAATTTTAGATTATAAAGATAAATACAACAGTACAATTTACCACTTAGAAGTTGCTATTAAAGTTTCTAATTTACAATCCAGTAAATTGGATTAAATTAAATCTCAGAATTTAAATTAAAGCTCAGAATAAAGGAAATCAATCATTCAAATACTCTATAGTACTGGTCCTATTTTTCTGCCAGTGAATTTGATAGAACACCTGTTAGGATGTGATAACATTAAATGCAATACAAACAGACAGCTGAAATGGTAGATAGACAATTTTGATTTGGAAATGATACTCGCTAATTAATACAAATATTTTTAGACTCTAAAATCATGAACCAGTTGAAATACTCTTGCTTCCTGGCTTGTAATCACCTCTGAAAATAAGGGCCAAGTCTATCACAGAGTTGTAACAAAGCAACTGTGCTGCCATTTGAGGCTCTTTCCAGACCTTGGATCTCCTGTTCAGAAGCCCCTGAGGAAGAAGTGACACTTTAAACAGTCAAGGACTGAAGTAGTTTTTGAGGTTTCTGATCAGTCTGGAACATTTTCCCTCCCGTGTTCCGTGTCTCCTGCCACAGGAGCATCCTCAGCTCCTCAGCCAGAGCAGCTGAAAGGCTCTTCCCACCTTCAATCTGCTCTTTCCCTGCAGAATGGGCTCTTTGTCCACTGATGGGGCAGAACAGAACAGTCACCAAAGCAGGGCTGTAGTGGGGCTGGTGCAGAGAGGAGCCAGGTGGACAAGTGCAAAAGGAATTGAACTGCTGTCTGCATTTCCAGACAAAAAGGAGAAGTTGGCAGTTTCAGGCTTTGGCAGCCCTTTGTCCGAGGCCATTTGTTCCCTTTCTGCTCCATCTGCTCCCTGGGAGCATCGAGCAAAGAATCACCTGTGGGGATGTACAGCTCCAGCTCCAATAAATCCCCCAGAAACAACACTTGGGTTTGGAAATACAGCTCTGGGTTCCCTTTTCTTGGAGCTGGGATGGCAGAGAACAGGAAAAACCAACAGACACGAAGTGCTCCCTCAGCAGAGCAGGGACACAAGTGTCACTGTGACCAGCTCAGGCTCAAAGGGCACTGGGCCAGAGCAGCAGCAGGACAGGCCTGGGTTGGTGCCCATTGCACCCCCGGGGGCACAGAGGGGTCTGTTGGTGCCCATTGCACCCCCAGGGGCACAGAGGGGTCTGTTGGTGCCCATTGCACCCCCAGGGGCACAGAGGGGTCTGTTGGTGCCCATTGCACCCCC